>CM053597.1:148845678-148872823 GCA_028646575.1 Pseudocheirus occidentalis | reverse complement strand
CAATTAACAATATACTGATCTTCCACTCATGGGGCAACCATTAACTTTAGTCTCCTAATACAATCCTTAGAAAACCACATAAACTTTCCATCCCTTGATTTCCAACAAACCTCAGTTTAATCCAAGGGGAGGCCTTTTCTTCATTTTGACTCTGGGTGGTCTCTCTGATTCCCTGGATCCTCTTCCCTGGTCCCAGCTCCCTCCTGAATCTGCCAAACAATCACCTAGATTCAGGAGCAGACGGCTGACAGGTTCTTGTCCAGTCCTCAAAGGAAAACAGCTCCCAGGTCCTTATCCTCAGCAAACATCAGTTTCATCCAAGGGGAGGCCTTTTCTTCATTTTGACTCTGGGTGGTCTCTCTGATTCCCTGGATCCTCTTCCCTGGTCCCAGCTCCCTCCTGAATCTGCCAAACAATTACCTGGATTCTGGAGTAGACAGCTGCCAGGCTCTCATCCAGTCCTCAGAGATAAACAGCTCCCAGGTCCTTGTCCAGTCCTCAGGGCAATCCCCAGCACACACTGAAGTTCACAGGGTTCAGCACACCTCAAACCTTTTACCACTTCTCTTGCATGGAACTAAAGTATCAGCCAGGCCACAAACAAAGTCCCATCCTGTTCATGTCTGTCAGCTTCCAGATACTGGGAAAGGAACTCACTCTCTCCCTCCCTCTCTTTCTCAGCTGACTTCAGTTTCCATGAATCTTCCTTCACTGAGGAGCCAATTCCAATTCTCTCCTCTTTCTCTAAAATTCTTCTTTATATACAGCACTGGCCTCCTGTCTCAGCCAATAGCCTTCTTCCAAGTCAACAGGGGAGTTCATACCTTCTCAACAATGGACAGAGTTCATACCTTCTATACTTAGCCCTAAGTTACTAGGTGCTACTTAGCCCTAGACTACTAAGTGCTAAGTATATGATAAACTGATTACCATTACAATAGGTTAAAAACTTTTGTTTCATATAAATTGCTTATTAACTTATGGAATTATTAATTGAGTAAGGGAATGGGACCAAAAAGGGACCCTTTAAGTCCAATAGGGACAGGCATGCCTGGCTTTGGATACTCTTAGGGAAAGACCATAATGGCAGCAGGAATTAATGCTGCAATCACATTTAAAGAAAGCACAAAGGGTACAGGGGCAAATGGCACAGCAGAAACAGAGAAAAACAGTGGGTTTGGGGAGGAGGCAAGGTACAAACATAGATGGCGTGAGGATACCATAGGACAGCAAAGGAAGGCAGGTGATGCAATCCTAATAAAGCTGCCCCAAGGCCCAATATTCTAATTTCATTATAGGCCTGGCCCTACTGAACAGCAGGTCTACTGTACCTACCTAACCCCTCCCACCTGCTCCCCCCTGTCCCAATATCCTAACTTCTTCATATATGCCTCACTCCTTACTGGAACAACAGATGTGTCCCTGAACTCTTAGTTCCCACAGAAACATTAAATATGTTCATGTGATGGGAACCCAGTTATTGCCTATACCTAAGTCACTGCCCCTAGACCCATTCCCACAGAAACAGATGTGTTCCTATATTTAATCAAAATCACATAATCCATATTGACCAGACAGGATCACAATAGCTAGTCAGTTGGAAGGCAGAATGACCAGAATGTTTAACCACTGAACCATAGATGGGACCCCTCTTCCATTACCTCATCCCTTAACAAACCCCTCTTCCATAACCTAATCCCTCCTGCCTTTTAATATTAATGATATTCCTCTATTCTATGTAAATTTCTGTTATGTAATTACATCTTTACCCCATAAAATCTGTCTTGCTTTCTCTAATGTTGCTAGTTCCTCTTGGAAAATAGTCCACTTCATGAGAGGCATCAATCTCATTAAATGCCTATATCTGGATTAGAGGTGGTCTGACTCTGAATTCTTTGAGAGGGTTCCATCACAACACATCATGAAACCTTAATAACTTTTTGGCATCCCTGGGTTTAAACCACAACACAGGCAGGGTAACAAAGGGAATGGGAGGGGGAAGAGGCACACAACTGCACATCAGAGTTGGAACCACTGAAGCAACATGGACTCTTAGGAGATAGAAGGGTGCTTGGGGTGAGGCAAGGATCTGAGGCTCGTCCTTATATGGTTTTGGTGGGGAATAGACTAGCTCTTGTTTTCTACTTTGGGGTTAGTTCATTAACACAGTGAACATCTGAAAGTTATCAGCAACATTTGGCATTCTGATGGTTTTACTACAAATGTCTGGACCTTATCTGAGGCTCACAGGTCATAGACAGTTAGTGTGACCAAAAGACCTTTACTGTAAGGCCTAGCTGGCTTCCCCTGATTTAGCACCTAGTCTCAATAGTAATTATTAGTTGATTTATGATACAGTTTGTAATTGTTACAACCCTTTAATCTATGGGACACTCTATAAGTGACTTCTAACTTCTCCTTTGTAATCTTACTTCATCTATGGTTGCCTTGCATTGGCTATTGAAAGAAATTGATATTATATTATTGTTTAATAAATTATTCATTTAAGATTTAACCTTTTGCTTTTATTTCTGTTAAAACCCAATGCCTGAAAAAGGCAGTTCACCTTTGAAGGGCATGGCTGAGTGATGGGATTTACACATAGCCCACAAGGCACCTGCTCCTTAACTGGGTGGATGAGATCCTGCCCAACTGATTTCTTTTTAGAGTTTAAACAGAATCTCCTCTGGGTGAGCCTCTGCCTGGGGAAGTACCCCTTGTCCTTGATCTCCTCCATTAAAGCACAGGGTACCACAGCTCATGAAGGAGAAAACTAACTGAAGACGTTGAGATAGAAATAACTTCCCCTGCCTAAATGCCTTGAGGTTACTGAGTTTCATCTTCTCCACCAGAGGAGCTGAAGTCTTTTAGCCCCCCTCTTAATTAAATGTTCACCAATCAGAGTTGATTTTCACTCCTCAGGGGAGTTCCCTTTTAGAAGGGATTTAAGGTCTTCCAGGGTCTCCCTTGGCATCTTTGGTTACCAAGAGAAAGCACTGATAATCAATTTATTGATTACAGCCTAGCTTAATTAATAAATTGATTATTAATTACTCAGAAACTCTGTCTTCGGGGGCTTTCATTCATCTTACTACTTATGAACTTACTATATTAAGTAGACAGGCGGTTGAGTGGTATAGTGGATAGAATGATGGACCTGGAATCAGGACAATTCATCTTCTTGAACTCAAGTCTGGTCTCAGACACTTAATAGCTGTGTAACCCTGGGCAAGTCACTAAACCCTGTTTACTTCGGTTTCCTCATCTGTAAAATGAGCAAACCACTTCAGTATCTTTGCCAAGAAAACCCCAAATGTGGTCACAAAGAGTTGGACATAACCGAAATGACTGAACATCTTATTAACTAAAAGGGGGGAGTAGCTAGGGGGACAAGAACAAGATCTCTTTTAACATGCCAAGGCACATAATGGGTAACTAAAAGAATTATGAACTTTTAGTCATAGGAAGAGAAATCTAAGGAAGGATATAAGAGTTAACTTCAATTATTTGAAGGAATGCCATGTCAAAAAAAGAATGTCATGTTTGATTTGTTCTTTTGGATCCCAGAAAAGAGAAAGAAGAGCAATGGATAGAATTTACAAAGAAGTATATTTAGAAATGATGTTAGAAGAAAGAAATGTTAACATTTAGAACTGTCTAGAAGTAAAATGGGCATTCTAGAGAGGTGGTGGATTCCCTTACCTTGAAGGTCTTTCAATAGTAGGATCCAGACAACCACTTGTTAGGTATGTTATAGTTGGAATCCCTTTCAGATATGGATTAGCCTAGAAGGCCTCTGAGGTTTCTTCCCATTTGTGAATTCTGTGACTTAAATGTCTGTTCAAGGTTATATAATGATGGGTCTGTTCCTTGGGTCACCTATCCAAGTTCATATCATATTCCAACAGAGTTTCTTAACCTGGGGTCTGTACACTTGTTTTTTCTAATATTTAAATAACTGTTTTAGTGCAATTTATTTCTTTTGAAATACTATGGATTTTATTAGATAGATTTAAAAACATTATTCTGTTCCATTTGCTTCACTAGACTGCCAAAGGGGTCCATGACACACATGAAAAATTGCTGATTCACTGATACTCCATCATGACTCTACTAAAAGCAGGCTTTTCAGCTTCTCCACATGGGGAATTTTTATCAGCTGAGCGCACAAATGGACTTTATGCATTCACCATTCACTGTTTCACTGTGTTATTTTAGTATATGCATGGGAGGCATTTTGTTGGAGAACCTTAATATTTAAATATGTGTAAGTTAGTCAAGGTGCTTACTATGTTTGAGTTATCATCATAAGCTCTAGGGATACAAAAGAAAGCGGGGGGGGGAAATTCTTATTCTCAAGGAACTTAAGTTTTAAAAGGAGGGACATGTCAACAACTATATAGAAACAAGATATGTACAGGACCAATTGAGGGTAAGTTCACAGGAAAGAACTAAGATGAAGGAAGACAAGAAAAGGCTTTTTGAAGAGGATGGGATTTTATCTGAGACTTGAAGAAAGTCAGGGAAGCTAGAAAGGAAAGGTGGGAAGTGTGAGTATTATTGGCTTGGGGAATAATCAGTGAAAATGTTCAGATTCGAGAGACAAAGTTTTTGGTGAGAGGAAAAGCAGAGGCCAATGCCACTGGATTGAAGAATACATAGTAAGGAATAAAGTTTAAGAAAATTGGAAAGATAGGAAGGGACTAGATTATGAAGGATTTTGTAAGCCAAACAGACAATTTTATATTTTATTTTAGAGCTAATGTAGAGAGCCATTGAAGTTTATTGAATAAAGGTGCAATATTGGTCAGATGTACTGTAGGAAGATAAATTTGGGGAGGGGAGATGGGTTGGAGTAGGAAGAGATTTGAAGCAGGGGCTCTTAAAATAATCCAGGAATGAGGTGCTGAGGGTCTATACTAGGATGCTGTAGTTTCAGAGGAGAGAAGGGTGCATACATGAGAGATGATAAGATAGTGAGAATGATAGGAGACATTCACTGATTGAATATGGACAGTGAGAGATAGTGAGAAGTAGAAGACGAGACCTAAGTTGCAAACCTGGAGAATTAGAAGGACGGTGGTACCCTTTACAGTACTAGGGAAGCTAGAAAGAAGGGAGAGCTTGCCAGCTGTATAGTTTTGAGAACAATTGATGTTACAGCTTCATGTGCATATAAGGATCATAATATTAGCAATACTTCATTAGGAAACAATCTCTCCAAATAATTTGTCCTTTTGTGACAATCCTTACTGATATTTTTCAACAAATCTTTCATAGAGATTTTCCCTAATTCATCTGAGTGCTTCTTCTTTCTCATCTTCTCAGGCATAACCAGAGCCTCTTGGGCTATTAATCTCTTGGTTTTCATGTCTCTACATGATCTTTTATCATCATCATCATCATCATCATCAACAACAACAACATTTATATAGTCCAGCAACATTTGAAAGTACTTTACATATATATTAAATCATGTGAACCTCACAATCCTGTGAAATAAGTGCTGCTTTCTCATATTATAGACAGGAAAATGTGGACTGAAGAGGTTAAATCACTCAGCCATAGTCATACAGCGAGTAGGATCTGAGGTTGGATTTGAATTCAGATCTTCCAGATCCTAAGCATAGCACTCAATCTTCTGCATCACTTATCTTCTTCTTAGAAATCCTTCTTTCATTAAAAAGTCATCTCAAATGGTATCTTCTACATTAATCTATTTCTGATGCCCCCAGTTGCTAGTGCCTTTTCACCCCGAAGTTACCTTGATTTGTGTTTTGTATATTTGTATATGCCAATGCAGTCTTCCTTTATAGAATTAAGCTTCTCAAATGTAGGGACTGTTTTAATATGGACAGTGCCTGGCACATGGTAACCACTCAGCAAACTCTTGTTGATTATTCATATGTATTTGCAATAGTGCTTTTATGTTACAGTTGCTAGTTAGTAATATTAATAACCAGTATTTCAGTTCTATAATGAATTGTATTTTTTCTGAATTTTTTCTTTGCCAGGTAAAACAAATGTAATAAATTTTTTGTTTCTAGGTGGAAAGTTTTGTGATATTTTGTAGAAGTACCTAAAGCATAATTCTACTTAGGAACTGACTCCAGCAATGTATCTGTAGAATCCTTGAATTGACTTTGATGCCCCTTCTAATCCTATTGTAATAATAAACATACATTTTTTATTAAAACAATCATTTTGCACCCTGCAGTTTTGTAACTTAGTACATGAAAATATTGTCATCCCCATTTTGAAAATAATGAAGCCAGATGAATTCAACATCTTCAGTACCTATATAGGCCCAAGTAATACATTGGGAAATACATAAAGCATATGGGAAGGTAATATATAAACAGTAAGGTACCCAGCCTTAGGGAACATACATTCTAATAACAGGAAAAGATCTGGACATAAATAATTTTAATTCATTTTAGAGGAGTTAAGTGATTTGTCTATTCACTTAGAAAGTGTCAGACCCAGAATTTGAACTCAGGACTTGAGAAGGGCATTGGACTCATATCTCTTAGCACTGGGGTTAGCTTTTTTTGCATTATATATTATATTACTTCTCTTGTTGTCTAGCCTTCAAAATAATCAGAAAAGGAAAATGGAGCAAAGCTTTCATTTGTTTCTGTCAATAACAACTTAAAGCCCTATTTTAAATGTGACTGGTTTATTTTCAAAATATGTGCTGCCTAAATAGCAGAATGGAAATCATTCTTTGGTAGTCTTCAAAAGAATGTAGTGTTATTGGGTTAATAGTCGAATCTGCCAAGATTCCATAGCTAAGTAAAGATGAGTGTCAGATCTCCACATGCTATTTTTAGAATATCCGGAATGGAGAAATTGAGACTACCAATGAAAACAAGATAAAGCTAAACAAGTATGTCTAACCTCGTAAGAATGTGAATCAAATGTTGTGAGACAAACCCTCATCAGTTTCATGACTGGCACTGAGATTTGACAATGGTTGTAGAGATCCTTGTCCCTTGGCTCAATGGACAGACTAGAAAAATACTCAATTGTGTATACTCACTGAAATGATAGGAAAGAGAAGGAAAAAACCAGAATAATGTCTTAATCAAAGTCAGATTGAAATGATAATAGGAAATATACTTTTGGAGCTTGAAAAAAAGAGGCACACACAGATACACAGTCTGTCCATGGCCTGGTACAGAAAACCCATTGATGGCCCTTCACACAATTAGAGGCAAAGCACGTTAGACTTAATGCTACTATAATGATTTTGCACTGGATTCTGTCTAAAAACATTCTTTGTTTCATGTTGTGGAAACTAATGTTTATTGGATCAACCTACTTAGTTTAACCAAGAACATGTCATGCAAAAATGGATTTAGTTCACAATTTGAACCATAAATAATTAAATTATGTATTGTTAATACAAATGAAAATATTATCATTGTTTTTTTGTGTAACAACTAAATGAAAACAGCTTAATTGGAGACATTTGTCTAGAACCCCAGGTTCAGCTATATATTTTAAATTAAATACTCAACTGTACAATAATTCAAATATACTCAACACATTAAATATCTACCCAGTTCAAAGCTTTGTGCAAGACATTTGGTATATAAAAATGTAAATAACAAACTCCCTGCCCACAAAGAAGACATAATCTAGCAGTAGGATATGAAACGAGTAAATAACTATAATATACTTTAGCATGTTACAAAAGCATAAAAAAGATTAAACAGAGGGTTAGAAAAAAAAATAAAAGGAAACAAGCATCACATCTAGCTAATAGGCATCAGAAAACACTTGATGGAAAGAGTAACGCCTGAGTTGGGTCTTGATGGAAAAGAAGGATCTTAACAGGCCAATTTATGGAGTGAGTTAATTCTAGGCAAAAACACACAGATGGTAGAGGACAAAGGTAAGATCAGGAATGACTAATAGCAATTTAGTTGGAAAAGAGAGTGTATATAACAGAATAGAATGAAATAGGACTGGAAAAATATGTTAGAACCTTGAATGTCAGTCTAAGGATTTATATTTCACCATTATAGATGAAGAGATGAAGGACACAATAAAATCTGTGCAATAGAAATACCACTACTATAGTTCCATGGAGAATGGAATAAGAGAATGTAGATAGGGAAGCTGATTTAAAATAGCTTGAGCTCCGGTCTTAGTGGTGTGAATGGGTAGGAGGATATTGACAGAATTACTATGTAAGAAACTTGGCAACTAATTAAATGGGACAGGGGAGAAAGTGAGGAAGAAGAATTAAAGATAACCCCAAAGTTTCGTGCATGGATGACTGGGAAAATGGTTATCCCATTAGCAAATATGGGGAAATTAAGCAGAGAGATACTGTTTTGGATATGTAGCAATTGAGGTGCAATGAAACATCCAACAGTTGGATTGAAATTTGAGACTGGATCTCAACACTGAGGTTAGAGCCTCAAGTTACAATAACGGTTATATTCAATTCTATATAATTTATGTCTTGAACATCTACCTTCATTTTGAAAATCATAAATTATAAAGGTAGGTTTATAAAAAGACTTAAAACATTCTATGTGCTTCTCTTTCATAAAGTACCCAACTAAAATTTCAAAAATTCAATTTATGGTAACTGTTTATCTTACTGATCCATTTCTACTAACATTATTCTGCTTTTTCTATTTTTCCTTTGGATAGCAACCAATGCTTCCAAATATGTCACCTCATTACCTTCCAACAACTTTATCTGGCTATTTTTTTTTACAGAAATAAGCAATCATTTGTATTTTTTAAAAAAAATTTATAGCTTCTTTCTCACTTCATTATACTGCATGCTGAGTAGATGCAAAATTCTTCCTTCCAAATCCTTTTTAGAAGTAATTCAATCACTAACTAGGGTCCTTATTAGACATTAAAATGATCTGTACTTTCTTCAAGTATCATAGCCTGTATCAGTTAAAAGAGAGTTAACTCAATTTGTCTGCTCTTCCTCAGTGTCAAGAGAAGGCTGTTGATCTTCTATAAGCTTTCATGGACTAAAATTACATCCTTGCCAGCACAATATGCCCTTGCACCTCACCCCACCCTGATCTATTACTATTATATATTCCATAGTTTCATAAGCCCGTTTGTGATTGAGGTTTGGGTTATTGAAGATACACATCTAGGGAAGACAATTGATTTCTTAGAATTTTCTTTTCTGTGAGTTTAATTTCAGTAATATCTGAGTAAGTCTCAAAGGATAGTTAAATGAAAGTCCCATTGGAAATTCAGAGATCAGAAAGGAATGTGACTAATCCAAGGTGTTAAAAAAATTAATAAAAAGCAGGTTATCATTTCTCAAAATGCTGAAGACCTGTACATGAGGAGAAGGAACTCACATGCAGAGAAAGTAAATAAACTGTGAGGAGATCTTGAGTGAGAAAGTACCAGGTAGGAACATATTTGTATTCACAGGATCATTTGTCTGTTTGTTTTGTTTTTTACTCATAAGACATGCAAGTGTGTGTAGCTTCTTTAATCACAGGCAAACTTCAGTGGTGACTTGGTCACACAGTAGGATCAAAAGTCTTTGTCCTTATATTTGATTGTTGTTGCTGGGCAGATTCACAGGGTCTGAGTGGGTGGGGCATTTTGATTAATCAGTGGTCTGGACTATGAGGATGCTTCTTATGAACTACAACACTATGATTACAGTAAAGATTACTAATATTACACAGTTTGTTTAGCTGTTAGTTTGCTAACCTGGTATTCATAACTCTAAATATATCTGACTAAATCTATTGTTGGGTGCATAGCAACTGCCCAGTAATAGGTGAATAATAATGGTAATGATGAAAATGATGATGATGATGGTGATGATAGCGAACATTTATATAGTGCTTACTATGTGCTGGGTACTGTGCTAAGTGCTTTGGAGTTACTATCTCAGTTGCTTCTCATAACAATTCTATGCTATTATTATTCCCATTTTCCAGAAGAGGAAGGTGATGCAAAAAGAAGCTAAGTAGCTTGCTAACTTGCCAAAGTCATCTAACTAGTAAACATGTGAGTCTAGATTTGAACACACTTCTTCCTGACCCAAGGCCTAATGCTCTAATACCTAATGAATACTTAATGAATTTGGCATCTAAAACTGTCTTTGTTGACGTACTTGCAGTCTTTTATGCTATTACTGGCTTCTGCTCTCTTGAACCTACATGACTTTCTATAAGTCTTTAGCTTATATTTCTATACTGTGACATCCAAATATTTCCCAACTGCTTGCCACACAGTTTGTTTCCAAAGATTTTATATTTGAAACATGCTGTTATGAATGAATTAGTACAGATGGCTCCTTTATTCTGCTCGATAATGTCCTTGGTATAAAAAAGTCTCCAGTCAGATTGTCGAAATCAAGGATGGAGGGGTGTGGGCCTGACTAAGGCCTTTGGTATTTCAGACCTGATACTAGGACAAAAAGAGACAAAGACCATACAATTCCAAACAAAAAAGGTTCACTTAGCCATAAAATAAAAAGGATATCCAAGGCTATAGATGGCTCTAGACATCCCATCTCACTTTCAAAATCTTTCAGTTTCCAATGGAAATGTATGTCTTTGTGGCCTAAAGCTATTACAGCTCAATATTTAGTTTTTTATGGGCAGCCAGGTGGCACAGAGTATAGAGTGCTAGGCCTGGAGTCAGGAAGACTCAGACACATACTAGCTTTGTGACCCTGGGTAAGTCACTTTACCCTGTTTGACTCAGTTCCTCATTTATAAAATGAGCTGGAGAAGGAAATAACAAACCACTCCAGTATCTTTGCCAAGAAAACCCTAAATGGGATCAAGAAGAGTCAGAAACAAGTGAACAACAATATCTCATTATTAATGTTCCATTTTGCATTTTGATCTTATACAACTATGTACTTATATGCATATAAAATTATTTGTACTTAAAATCATTTTCATTCAAAGTGAATATGTTTAAATATAAATTATGTCAGAATCTTAGAGATAGTAATTTTTTTCAAGTTTTATTTTGGTGACAAATATAGTAACAAAATAGAATCTACCTGACAGAACTGTCAATTCAAATGACAAAGGATGAAAACATGAGAACTGGTAGGTGCAAATAAATATAGGCTTTCAGTCCAATGGCTTCACTCATTTTGCTCCAAAGAATAAAGGAAACATTTGCATTCAGGAGCACTATAAATGGCATGATTTAATGTGACTAAAAGACATATAGATGGCACCACATTGCCTCTGCTGGGAGGAGAGGTCAGACAGCAATTGGCTGTAAAAGAAACCGCTCTAATGTATAGCTACAAGCTGCCAAGTCCAAGTCCATTGTACTAAGAGTCTATGTGAAGTAATTAGTCACTGCTGTAATGTTCCCAGGCTGCAATAAAACATAGTAACTTTAATGCTTCCTTAAGTGTAGTCAGAATCTTACATAATGAATATTTTAAATGCATCTACTTAATAATCTACCAACTAAAATACATTTGTTTAACAAAGAACACATTCTGGGGTCTTGGGGAGTAGGGGAGAATCCAACATGAATCTTCAAATAATTAGTTTTTTTTTCTTTAATATAAAAGGCTAACATTCATAATCACACTAGAAGAAATATTTTAAAGCATATCTCAACTTTATATAGACAACTCCTAAATCTAGCCCTAAATGTTCTCCTAAAGTCTAGTATCTTACCATCTGCTTGCTGTATATGTCTACTTGAATATCTTATAAGCACTCCAGACTCTACATAGCCAAATCAGAACTGATTAGATACCTTACAAAACCTAAACTTCCTCTAAGCTTTGCAATTTCTACTATATGTGTCACCTGTCCATCCAGTTACCCAGATTTTCAAACTTGAAGTCATTCTTTTTATCCATTTAAAAATTATTAATTAATTTATTTTTAGTCATCACAATTCACTTCCATAAGATTTACATTTTCTCCCCCTCTTTCTCCCCTTCTTCCCCAAGATCACATGCCATCTGATATGGGGTCTACATATGCATTCCTCTATTAAACATATTTTCACATTAGTTATGGTGCATAGAAGAATTACAGTGAATGGGAGAGACCATGAGAAAGAAAAAACAAAACAAAACAAAAAAAGAAAATAATTAGCTTCACTCTGTGTTCTGACTACATAGTTTTTTCTCTGGATGATGGCATTTACCACCAAGAATCCTTTGGAATTGTCCTTGCATTTCTGAGAAGGGATAAATCTATCAAAATCAGTCATCACACACTGTAGCTGTTTCTGTGAACAGTGTTCTCCTGGTTCTGCCCATTGTACTCATGATCAGTTCATATAAGTCTTTCCAGCATTTTCTTGAAGTCATTCTTACTCTCCTTTTTGGTCTCACTCAGGTCTCTTTTCACTCTAATCCAGTTTCTATAAACCAGATAGTTGTCTAGTGTCCAATGACTTCATTCCAGAAAGCCAACTCTCTTCAATGGATGCAGTTACAGTGTCAAGTTTTGATTTTTCCAAATTCTGTTTTGTCATGCACCTTAAGTACATTATGAGTATTATTATGTTTCCCCCAGGCTCCTAGAATGTGAGCTTGGGCCTGAGGCCAGCTATATGTGTTGTTGTTGTATTTCAAATGAGTAATACAGTAATGTGACACATTATTATGATAGGGTAGAGATAAACATTTTTGTACTGTCTTCTTGACTTGACCCCAGGCCATTGGGATAGTCTCTTTGCCTAGCCAAAACATTGCTTCCTTTTGATTTTCTGACTCTCCATGTTCCATAGTCACCAAAGGAGAGGTCCTTGAATTGTCTCCTGATCTGGTCCCTGTCCATGGTACAGTTTGATGTTTCTCAATGGTACCCACTTTGTTCCGGCACCTCTCTTGACAAATTTCTGTGTTTGAAATTTAAAACCCTTCACAGCCTGTTTCCAAGTTAGATTTCTGAATTTGTTACACATTAGTTTCTTCCTTTTTAGTATTCTGCATGATGGTATAGGAATATATACATATATGCATACATATAATTATAATTAAATTAATTAAAATAGATTTAAAATAAAAATTCTGACTCTGGAGGCAGAGATCTGAGGTTAATATCTTGTCCCTGATTCATGTGTATTACTGTGTAACTTGGGGCAAGTCATTTAACCTCCTTGAGATCAGTTTCCTCATGTGGAGAATGAAGAGTAGGGATTACATTATCTCTGAAGCCCCTTTCTAGCCCAACATCTGAAATCCTATGACCCTGTGGTCCTGTTTCTGGACCTTTGTACTAACAGCCTCCCCACCTCCACTCCCCACCTCATCTCTAAAATATATTCTCTGTCTCTGTCTCTTACAATTCTTAGTCTCCTTTGAAAGTTAGGTCAAGAGAAGTGCTACTTCCTCCTAAATAAAGTATTTTTTTTCAGATGCACCCTGCCACTGCTGAGTATGTCATCTCGAGTCTCAGAAATGTCAGTGTTCCCCTCTCCCCAACACATACTTCCCCTGTCCCCAAACTCTGCTTTTCCAGACTAATCCCTTCAGAGGAAAAAATTCATACAAGCAGGGAATGGTCCAGCAGATGCCCACAGCAATACCATCAAAATTCTTGGCACTATCAAATAGTTCAATATCAGAAACAGACATGGTGTTACCAATGGAAATTACACTGAAAAAGATTCATTAGCATCTCCCTTGATGCTACACTTTGAGGACCCTTAAGCTTTTTTCACATGCCCTGTAGCTGATCCCCCCCATATGTGTTATCACTTTCTATTATAATATGAACTCTTTGAAAGGAGAGACTGTTGACTTTTCTCCCTAGTGCTTACTACAGTTCTTTAAGTATAGCAAACACTCATTTCATATACTTTTATTCTTTGATATCCATCTTTGCACTCACATTGTTACTACCCTGTTTCAGGTCCTCAGCACCTCTCCCCTATCTATTGTAAAAATCTACTAAATGTTTGCCTTGAATACAATTTATCTCTTCTCTTTTTGGTGGACAGGACAGAGAGTGGAGCACTGGTTCCAGACAAGACTGGGTGAAAACTCACATATCTATCCCTCACTAAAGTCACTTTTATTTTAACTTTTTAAACTTAACGATAGGACAAGTTCTTTAGATGTAGAGTCCAGGAAGTTAGATATCATTTGTAGCAAGTCTCCTTCATGGCGTTGCTTTACAACGGGTTTATCTCTCAGAGAGCTCACTTTCTGGTAACTGACAATGGAGGAGATTTTAGAATATCATTCATGATGCTACAGCATTTTGAGAATCTTCTTATGCCAATAGGAATCATTAGTTTGTTGGGCTTCTTGAACTTTGGAATTTTGAGCTATTCATTTTGGAAATCTAAGTCTAAGCCCTAAATGAAGAAGTTTCAGTGAGAAAGAAAAACTCAGTCATGGAGACATTTGCCTTCCCACTATACAAATAGACATCCAGCAGGAATTCTTCTGAGTTTGACCTATTGTTTGCCTTGAAAAATAAATGGGAACTACAGGAGTTCCAGAGATCTTATTCTGAACTGAAGAAGCTTGTTAACCATGACAGCACCTATTGAGAATAGATAAGCAATGTTATAACCATTTAGCATAAAGGTTAAGCAACTGGTTGAACTTCACACAAATAAAATAAGTGGTAGTTTTTGGAATGGTAGAGAAGTACATTTTTTCCAAAGTATAAAAAAATAGGAAATGCCACTGAATAGTTCTTATAACATCATGACAGTTTTTCCCCCCAGTTTATTACCACTTTTCATAAAGTTATACTATATGATTAGAAAAATTATGTGAAAGAAAAATACTTAAATGGTATCATCTTGTGGTGAATGCAATTGTAAATATTTCAACTGTAATAATCAAAACATGTATTAAGCACTTACTACATATATGTTTGGTAGCAAGCTAGAAATTGTGTAAAATATAGGGCACTTTCATACTTCATCCCTCTGGTCACACATTTTCACAACCCATGAGTCATTCTCGACTCCTCAATATTCCAAATTCCCATATGGAATCAATTTCCAAATCTTGTCAATTCTACCTTCACAATATTTCCATATCATTCCATTCTCTCTCTTCACAATGCTATCACCCTAGTTCAGACCATCACTGTCTGAATTACTACAATTGTTCTTTTCCATAGGTATTACCCTCTCCAATCCATCTTCTGCATAGACATCAGCATCTGGAGGGCCTTACCATCTGTGAGAATCTATCTTCAACTTGGACTCTGTGCTGGATGTCTTTTATGCCAGCAATCAATACCTTTATCAAACAGATATCGGTTTATTCCTTAAATCAGTTCCTTATTGCTCTCCTAATTGTATATCCACCAGCATGAATTTCTTTAGTGTATAATTGGTTAATATAGTGTATAGTATAATTGTAGTGTATAATTGACTAGATATGTGTGATTCCAATCAATCAATCAATCAGCAAAGTATTTCTTAAGTGAATCTATATGTCATCCTCTATGCTAGGAGCTAGAAATAAAAAAATAGACATTTATGAAAATATCTACTATCTAATCTTTTTGTCCCCTGCCTTTGTGTTATTTCTGCTCTTTCTTTTTCCTCCCTAAGCACACTTGGAAGCATGAAGATTAGAAAACAGTAAGGTAGCTCTACTATTGTACATGATGGTGAAAAGAGTTGGTCATAGAAATCTTTGGAGATTTTTCCATCATACTTCCATTTGTTGCTCTCCTTTCATTCTTCCTAAAGTGCTACTGGAGTGATTTTTCTTAGTTGTAATTCTTGCCAAACTTCTTTTGAACCAGTTTTATCCATCACTTTACCTCCATTTTATAAAGCAATGGTGCTCATAATCTTCCACCATCTTTCTATTGTCCATTATTTCTCTCTAGTTGTCAAGTAGATAAAGTGTGTGCTGACTAAAATCCTTTTAAGGTTACTTGGACATGCTTCTTATGGCAAATAATTCATGTTGGTTAAACTATATAAAATTACTATAGCTAGTGTTTGTCCTTTCCTTCATTCCATTCATATCCCATTTTCATTATCAACGATATTTAAATAGGTCAGGATGGCATTCTTCTCATTGCAGAAGATCTTACATAGAAAAATGCAATGGTTGTCCATGGCTCTTTAAATTTTCCATCATGAATGATCTAAGCAGGACAGAGTAGAGCTCGCATATCACATTCTGTGCTCTAGACATCTGTTTTTTGGCTTCTATGGCACATTTCTTGGCAAGAAACAGGGATAGAGGGACACTGGGGACAAGCCTAGGCCTGAGTTACAGACAGTAACAATAGGAAAAGAGCAAGACGGTGACTAGATATGTGTGATTCCAAGAAGGCACTGAATCTTTGGGGCTGGTGAAATGCACTGCCCTACTTCATAAAACCTTTCTTCCCCAAATCTGTACCTTATACCATTCCCCACATCTATCTCTTAAGCAGAAAAAAATAAATGTGCTTGTTTTTCAGTCATCTATTCACTTCCAGCTTTTCTCAATGATCCAGTAGGGAATGGAGGATTGGGGGGCCAGGAGGGAAGGCTGGTGGAATGCTATTTTTTAGCCTTCTAAGCAGTCAGGCAAAATAATTGGCATTTGGCATCTTTCATGTGCTCTCGATGTATGTGCTCTGCCCACATGGCTTTCTGATATATGCCTCTTCCTAAAGCTTACCTGCTCATACATTTCCTTATATGTCCCTCCACATATGTCCCTTGAGTACACCTTTCCTTTTCCCAAGTTAATGGAGTGAATATTCTTTTGCTATTTTTCTTAGTATATTATTTCATTAAATGACTTTGCTTTGAGCTATTCATATAATTTGGTTGACTAATAAAAGTAAACACATCAAAAAGGTGTGATGAGTGATGGTTTTGAGTGGAAGTGGACTCACAGAGTACCTTGAACCTTATCAGGGTGCCACTAGGGGCTACATGGAAATCCCCTTGAATTATACAGCTGTGATTTGCTGCTACCTCTCACTAGAATACAAACCTCTGTTTTGCTTGGCTATACAAGTTTGTAATGAGTTTTGTTTTTCTTTTTGTTTTTTTTCAATGGGGATGAGGGGGAGAAGGAGATGGGAAGAAGATGATTCAGATCTGAAATAAAATAAAATTGAATTTTTAAAAATAGAATGTAAACTTCATAACAGCAAGAAGCAACTGTTTTTTTTATATTGTATCTCCAGTCCCAAAACAGTGACTTGCTAACAAAAGGTACATAATAAATGCTTTTTGATTTGAAACAAATTGTAACATCTTCCAGACAACCCAATTAAATAGATTCATCTTCTTTGTTTCTGCTGGTATCCATAGTCCCATGACCCATAGACTGTCTGTATAATCATGTTTCTTAAATAGATAAAACTCCTTTAATATGGAACTCCATATAAGAACTGCTGTCTTTATACAATGCTCTGTACCTTAACTATCCTGTCCTCTTTTCTGTCTCCTGTAAAATTCACATCCTCTCAGTGTATAGTCACTCACTTGGATGTTAGAAGGAATTATACTAGCTCACATTAAGTTGTAAATTACGTTTAGTCACTTTTAACCTTCCCAAAGGTATTTGCAGGGAGATATTCTTAATCCAAATAACTCTCCAATTGGAATTTCAAACAGTATGACTGGATGAAAATTGTAGAGGGTATATAGTAAAGAGATTTGTGATCCTGATGCTGTCTAATTCCCCGCCAAAGTATCAGGAGCTCTAGCTCCTTGGATTCCCATGGGCTCTGGACTTGGGAGTCTGTAGAGAGGCCTGAAAGCAGTTTTCTAGCCTGGCATGGTCTAGCTTGGCTTGAGGGGCCAGTGCTACTTTCCCCTTCTTATTATATACCCCTGGGTAACTCTGACCGTTGAATGACACCTCTGTTTCTCTAGGTTGTTGTTCAGATGTTTTAGTTGTTTCTTCATGATCCCATTTGTGGTTTTCTTGGCAAAGAGACTGGGATAGTTTACCATTTTCTTCTCCAGCTCATGTTACATATGAGGAAATTGAGACACACAGAGTTAAGTGACTTGCCCAGGGTTCCACAGCTACTAAGTATTTGAGGTGTGATTTGAACTCAGGAAAGGGAGTTTTCCTGACTCTGGGCTCTAAACTCTATCTACTGTGTCACCTAGCTACTCACTTCTCTAGGCTACTGCCCAGGATAAAATAGGAATCTTTCCTATTGACTAGTATCATTAGCTAAAAGAATATTAGACTTAAATAATAGGACTCCAGTTTCATCAGTGTGAGTACTTCCTCTACCAATGTAGATCACAACTCCCAGATAAATTCGTAGATTTTCTTCATATGGACTATGATTTCTTTTAATCACCTTCTGGTGGATAATGTTCTAGTTAAGCCAGAGCTAGGGAGTGCAAGTGATGCTTTAGTCAGGTACCGAAATTTAGAAGAGCTCTCCTTCCTATAGCTTGTAGCTGGACTCAATATATCTGCTAACACCAAATGTAAAAAGAACCAGATCATCACAGGCATGATGTGATGAAACCATTTCTTTTTTGTGGGTCAGGTTTCCCCCTTTTTATTCTATCTTTTCTGCTCTGAATATTCTTATGATTATTTTATCCCTTTCTGTGTGCTAGCAGCACATTTCACTAACAATTTACATTCTCATACACATCTTATAGCAAAGCTTTTTAGAAGCAAAGCCCCAGAAAGTATGGGTTGCAATGGTAATTTCTATGTCATAAAAAATTTCCCTAAATATTCTGCTCCAAAGTTTACAGTTTAATTCACTTTCTCAGTTTGACAAGGATGAAGAGCCATCTAAGGCATAAAAGTCATTATCTTTAAGTTGAACTAATTACCTGAGAAGCTGGATATGGAACTCAGGTTTCTGCTACAAAACCATTCTTTTCAGGTTCCCAAATATTAATTAGGTCAACAAGAGGACAAATTTCCTGTATAGTCAATATCATTGATCTGCCAGTTTAAAGGAAAGTAAGATATTAGGGAATAAAGCTTCCATATGCTTTATCATCAACCCTCTAGGTCATTGTTATTCATTACAATAATCAGATTTCTTATATTTTTCAAAGTTGTTTATCTTTATGTAACATGGCACACTGGCCTCCACTGACTTGGTCAGGTATGTTATATTCCACCCCGTGTTACTCCCAGACTCCCCTATTACACTGAAGGTAATTTGGGGTATCTAAGTTGGGATCATCCCCCAATTGTAGGGGGGAAATAGCTAATGCTCCTGTAGTTTGATGACTTCAGTTTCTTCCCTTTTTTGGTGCGGGCCTATTAGGACATTGGCCCTTTGCTTATTACCTTAATAAAATTTGTACCTCAGTAACATTTCATTAAAAAGAAAAAAAAGAAAGCTCCTTCTCAACGATCTTTCGAAAATCACCATCACATATCTGGTAGTCACATCTGACAGTCAATTTCAGTAGCCAAGAATTTGGTTCATCCTGAGATTGGTGTCTTGAACTTACTGAAGCCAACTAAGTATTTTCATAATATGTTTATTACTATCTTGGGTATTAGATTCCTATTGGATATATATTTTTTTAGTCCAAAGATTTCTTTTCCCTTGACAAAGAAAACAGAAACAAATTCTAAATCCTTGTTCAAAAGCCTAATGGCTCTCTGTTTTCTCTAGGATTGAATACAAGTTCAACCTAGCATTTAAGATACTCCAAAATATGAAACCAACCTATGTTACCAGATTTATTCCATATAATTCCTCTTCATACACACTGTTCCTGCATAATTAGGCTGCTCACCCTTCCCTGAATTCAATAATCCATATCCAACTTCTTTGCATTGTCACACCCCACATCTCTCCTCCTTTGGTCAGTTCTGTCTTTATCTTCTCTCAGTGCTCAAGTACTAAATTCTTCCTCTGTAAATAAAGTCTTCCTTTTTCTCCCCAATTGATAGTGCCCTTTCCCTTCTCAAATTATGTTGTGTTCTACTTATCTGTGAAAATATTGTCTTCTTTCACAGGATGTAAGTTCTCTGAAGGCAAGTAATGTCTCACTGCTTTTTCTGTTTTTGGCATATTTTCTTGTACATAATAGGTTCTTTAAAAATTTCTTGAATGAACAACTGAAGATCCTATGCAACTGATTGCCAAGTTACCTGGTACATATAGAGTCTCTCTCTTAGAGAATGAGCAGATTAATATGAACTGAAACATGAGAATATTAAATCTTAGTATAGCTTAAATTTTCTTGTCCATCTATCATAATCCTGAAATGACTTCCACAAATTATGGAGCTTCTTGGGAAACTATATTCAAATAAAACCTTTTCAAACACTCCTATAAAAGTTGAAACAAATAGAATAAAAATAGATCATAGTGGTGTTACATGTGTTCTCAGTTGCATTCTGTTGGCAGTTTCCCAATAGTAATAATAGGATTATCTGGTGACAGCTTTTTTAAAAAAATTGGATTGCTATGCCAATATGCAAACACCTTAGAAATCTTTATAACTGTATTATTGCTCTGAAAGTGAAAAGCATAATCCTCATTTTAAAATAAAAAATAAAGTTAATATTGTATACATCAACTTGATGCCTGGCCTCATCCCTTAAATGCCCAGATGTGAAATGCAATATCCAAGTGTAAAATCAAAGAGGTTTCTAAACTTATAGGATGATTCAAAGTTGTCTTATATGTCATATATCTACATTGCCAGAGAGAACATTGTACTCTCAATTGAGGATCAAGGCACGGTTATTTTTAGAGACAGATTTTTTTTTCCTTATACTAAACCCCATGAGTTCAGAGAGAATCAAAAGGAAAGAACACTGGTGAGGTTCAAGAGATCAAACCAAAGGATAGTACTGAGATTGATAAAGCCAGATCACATACATAGGAATTCTAAGTAACAAATAGCAGATTTAATCCCATGTGCATCAAGAAAAAAAGGACAGAGAACTTTTTTCTAGTGTCAGAATGTTCATGGGCAGAGGGATCACTTTTTAGAAATTCTCAGCAGATAAATGAAACCTTCAGTTACCAAAGAAATACAAAGTTTTCAAACTGTAGTGGGATTTTATGACACTTAAACAAGTATTTATTAAATGATTACATTTTGCTAGCTTTGTACATGGTGTTAAGTACACTGTTCCCATTATTATTTAGTCCAATTGTCTAATTTATCTTTTTATTATCTATTTCCTTTCTTTGGTTAAGAATCATTCCCTAGACATACTTGTGAAAGATATCTCCTATTTTCCTCTAAAGATATAATCTTTTTTTTAAAGTCACATGTTAATTTGTTGCCTCTTATGGCATATGGCTGGTTTAAGGAAGGTAGAGGTCATAATGAGTAGAATGTTATGACCTGAATTTGAATCTTGTGCCAGATTCATAAAAGCAATGTAACCCGTGGTAAGTAATTTATCTGCTTTTGGACTTTAGTGCTTCATCCAAAAAACTGAAGTAACAGCATTCACCTCAAAGGGTTGTAAGAATAAAATAAGATAATATATGCTTAGTGTCTTACAAATCCTAAAATGATGTAAATATTAGCTATTATTAAACATTTTGTCTATTTTATTTATCTGGATTGTTTGCAATATTTTTTGCTTGACATTGAAATTCTAAAATGAAATTACCTTGTTTTAAACTTTGAGTTTCTATCACCAACCTAATCATTAAGTAGCTCAACCAATCATTTAACCAATGACCGTGTTATTTGTTGTTCAGCCTTCATGTCTGACTCTTTGTGAACCCTTTTTGCTTTGGGATTTTTTTTGCAAAGATACTAGAGTGGTTTGTCACTTCCTTCTCCAGCTCATTTTACAGATGAGGAAACTGAGGCAGAGTTAAGTGACTTGCCCAGAATAACACAGCTAACAAGTGTTTGAGGCCAGATTTGAACTCAAGAAAAAGAGTCTTCCTGTCTTCAGTCACTTAACTCTATTCACTGGGCCACCTAGCTGCTCTTGACCATGTTATTAAGTACTTCCTATGTTCTTAGCACTGTGTTGTTAGCTACTGATAATACAAACAAAAATGAAAATAGTCTTTTCCTCAGGAAGATTACATTCTATGGTGGGAGATAATATGAATGAATGAATTAGCATTTGTTAAGCTCATACTACAAACCAAGCACCATGCTATGATGGAGCTACAAACAGAAAAAGAAAAAAAAAGGCATCCATTCTGCAGGTATTCACACTCTTTTTTGGTAAAGATAACACATAAAAGGAAATTCAACTGGAAGATGGATAGAAAAGTCTGGAAGTTCTAAGGATTCAGTAAAGGGGTGGATATCAAGTCCAGAGGTTTGTCCATAGGCTATATTGTTGTGCCAATTGACAGTGCTGAGGTTATAGAGGGAATGGAGTTAGAGTCAGTTTCAACCCCTCACTCATCTTACCTACTTAAAAAAAAATCTAATAATTTTTGTCAAGCATTTCTATCTTCACAACATCTCTTGTGTTTATCCCCTTCCCTCCACTCACATAGTCCCAACACTAGCATAGGCCTCTACTTCCCCTCCTGGACCATCACAAAAGATTTCTAATGTCTTCCTTGGCTTTCAGTCTGTCCTCACTCCAGTCTATTCTCCATTCAGTTGTCAAAGGAATTTTCCTACAGTATAGGAATGACAATTTCACACATACACCCCCAATTCAATAAACTCTGTGAACTTCCTGTTACCTCCAATTATAAAATCCTGTTTGACATTTAAAATTCTTTATAATTTACTCTGTTCCTAACTTTCCAATATTCTCATACTTGACTTTTCTTCATACACTCCATAGTTCACTATTGTTCCTTGTAGAAATTGTTCCTTTTCTCATCTCTTTGCCTTTGCATTTTCTGTTCCACATGCCTCGAATTCTTTCCCTCTTCACTTAAGCCTTCTAGATTCCCTGGATTCCTTAAAGTCTCAGCTCAAATGCCACCTTTTGCTATAAGCCTTTCCCAGTCCTTGGTCTTTCCCTTCACATTGAGCTAAAACTCCATGAACAGACTAACTGGGCGCACCTCCCTTCAGGCCTGTTCTTCCTGTAAAGTATGACTCTGAGCATTCCAGAGGATTAGGGGGGAGGTATTCTTCCTTCTATCCTATCACAAGTTGTGATATGAGACCAACTCCCATTTATACCTTCTTTCCTTTGCTACAGGGTCTTAATGACATCTTGAAAAATACCTAGCATTTGTGCTTGCCAAACCTGCAAGCAGCAGAACAGATGCTACCAGAACCGTTATGGCGGCAACAATAGTGATAGACTGACCAAAGAGGTAAGAGATGGTTGCCCAGAGAGAGACCATAGGAAAGAGTCCTCATGGCATTGACCGAATGATAGTCAGTGGAAATGAAATGTCAACTGGTTGAATGAACAGTTTTCACAAAGAAATTGTTTGCAAATGCTCCAACAAGATTTGAATCAAGTCAACAAGAATTTATTGAATATTCAAGTCATTAAGCTTTTTTTTATTAAGCTCTTAACCGTGTGCCAGGCATTACAATAAGTGTTGGGGATATAAAGAAAGGCAACTGATTGATTATAGTAGTAAAGAGAAGTTACTGGACTCTTTTCTAATCACTCTATAATTCTTAATTAATATTCCCTTGCCTATGTAGGGAATGAACTACCTGTTACATACCTGAATCATGTTTATGTTCTGGATGCGTTTTTACTCTTCCTTTTATAGGGAAGAACTGTTAGAGTAAAACCAAAAAATTCACTTGTTACCTGGAAACCTAAGAAAGGGGTGACATGTAAGTACTGAAGAGCCTTGCTCTCCTACTGAGAAGACAGATGACCTAAGCTCAATGAACTTTGGGAAAACTAAGGGGAAAGGTATAGGATAAGGATTGACATAATCTTTGATTGATTCTACTTCATTTTTCATCATTCTGGAGTTTCTTGTTTCTTGCTCCCTTGGGAGTGCAAAAATTTCTGTATTTAACTAGCCCTAAAATCACTTTTCTTTGTATAATATTCATAAGGGCTCTATATTATCTCTCTCTCTCTCTCTCTCTCTCTCTCTCTGTCTTTTTGTGCTTTTTGGAGGGGGAAAGTAGGGCAGTTGGGGTTAAGTGACTTGCCTAAGGTCACACTACTAGTTTTTTTGTGTTAAGTGTCTGAGGCCGGATTTGAATTCAGGTCCTCTTGATTTCAGGGTCACTACTCTACTCACTGTGCCATTTAGCCACCCCTCTAAATTCTTCAAGGATTTATTCATCATTTCTTCTGGTTTTAGGATTCTCCTTATTGATTTATCTGCTGTGCTCTGGGTATATATTGAGTTTTTTCTATCAAAATGTTAAAAATGTTTAGTATGTAAGTCTTTTAATTTTTTGTCATATTCCCGTATCATTCCTTTCTGGTTCCTTTCCTTCTCCCAGTGGGTATGTCCTTCAGGTTCAGTTGCAAGCCACTTCATATTCTTTACATTGAGAAATACAGAGTTTGCTGGCCTGGGTCTCAGATCTGAGTATCCTTTGGGGTAATAAAACTGCAGGCTTTTAGTTTCCTCTCCTTCAGGACTGATGCTCCAGCCCACACTGTCCTCTACCTATAGCCAAAGAAATCCCTTCCTCTGCTCACCTCCTTTCTTTCTTGTCTGGGATGAATCAGCATCTGACGGTGAAGGAAAGCTGTGGGGGTATGATGTGAGTAAAAATGCTGCAATCTTAGGTGTACCTAACCAAGTCCTGGCCCTACTAAAAAGCAACATGTTGTCACTGCCACCTCCCTACTGCGGTTAACATTATTTAACATTCAATAAGTACCTTGGTGAGCTAAATGCTATTAGGAACAGAGCTGGTTTTATGTCTTTACATAGCTTTGCAAAGGCACCTCCTGAAAGATGATTTTGCTAATGTAATCCACAAATGTAACATGACTGCGCCCTTTGTTTCACCTTATGCCCAAAGCAGCTCTAGTTAAATGCCAAGCTTCCCAGCGTTCCCAATTTAGAAACTCTTTGAGGTGGCTGCTTGGGCAGTACATTAGCCAACTGTATCAGCTGATTAGAAATTCTCTCTCTGAGTGGTATATTTACTCCCATGAGCTCTTTATCATTTATTTTATTTCTGTTCGTTTAACTCCTCTTCTTTTCATGGCAGGTTTTAAATAAAATAAAAGGAAGGAAAAAAGATAAATATACATTTATTACACTTTAAATACTCTGGTAAACATCTGCTTAAACACACATCTTCTCTAAATTTTGGGTTTTGTTTTCCTCCTCATTAAAAATGATCCATGGAGTCGTTCCTTTCAGAAAGCAAAGACAGTGGTCAAGCAGTGATGGCAGCCGTGAGGGCTGAGGAAAGGAGGGGAGAAAGGATGGGTGGTTAATGAAGGCTGAAAGGGAACACAGAAGTAATATGAATTTGCATATTCAGTAGAGAGTAGAGAAATGACAATGGAAAACCCGGCTAGCCATCTGGCCTAAGACAATGCTCAATTTCAAACGCAACCATTTGAGAATATAACGGTGATATATATTCAGCTTTGGGATAGAGTAATTTTAGACAGCCTATTTTAATGTTTATAGCCATGAGCCTGAGCAGATTTGAATGAAATCCAACAAGGGCAGTGAGTTCAGGGTATATGATGCCTGATATTATACCTTACAAATTTTCTCTTTTAAGAAGTTTTACAAAGGAAATAAGTTAACAGAAAGTCCTCTGTGCTGACCTGTTAAGACAATTTCCCAACATTTTGGCAATGGAGGGAAGCACAGATTCATTTTAGTTAAAGATGTCTTTACTCAAGAGTTGTCCTCGCAAAGACTATGGTGAGATTATCCTATGACCTGACCTGAAGGACTTCCAAAGGTTTATGTGACATTTATCCACATCAGAGTTTCCTTCTTTACTTTTAGGAGAGGAGTGTTTTATCTCCTGGGCTTCCAGATCACAATGAATTCCACTTAAATAAATACTTTTAATATCATTCTATACTTTAAAAGGGCTCTGGAAAGATTAATTCTCTAAAGACCTGAATTTTCCACTTTTTAGTAATGGCCTTTTTAGGTATTGCAATAAATAGCAACAAGAGATACAATCATATATCACGGCAAGTTTTTGAAGGGACAGAATCACAACAACAAATGGAATCTTGGAGGGAACAGATACATAATATAACTTCAGTAATAATTTACACTGTTTGGTTTTTGTTTATTTTCAAGATTTAAACTCTGAAATCATTTTGCTAAACCTCCAGAGAGCTCTGGCCTTATTAGGGACATAGAAGTTAACAGTGGCTACAATAAAATGGGTTAGAGTTGAGATCCTGCTCAACTAACCAGACATGGAGAGATTTGTTCATTGCTAAACCAAATTATTTAAAATTGTTGAGTTTCTAAAATTGAGGGAAAGAAAACTGTTCCAAATAGAGTGTTAAAATAGTAGTGCTTCTGGATCGGGTAACACCACCAATTGACAAAAGCACACATTGAGTCTGATTTTTTTATTCTGGATATAGAAAATAAAAGGAGAAATGAGTTTTCAGGGGGAGAAATACTATTTACAATACTTACATAAACATTTTTTCTCAAAAGGATCTATATGCTAGTCATGTGTTTTTATTCTTATATACACTTGAAGACAGTGAGATTCTGAGCCACAAACTGAATTACTCTATCCAAAAGTTGAATTTATATCACCATTGTATATTCTCAAATGGTTGTGTTTGAAATTGGGCATTGTCTTAGGCCAGATGGTTGACTTGTCAGCAAATACTTAAGACAGCTAGGTGGCACATTGAACAGATCATCCGATTTGGAGTCAGGAAGACCTGAATTCAAACCTAGTCTCAGATTCTGGCTACCTATGTGACCCTGGTGTAATGACACGCAAAGTAGTACTTTGCTACTTTCAGTATATTTTCAGTACTTTCAGTGCTTTTGAGCCTAGCCTTTGATTGTATCAAGTCTCTGTTGGAAATAGTATATATAGTATTGTCCTTAATAGGCCTAAGGGAGTTTGGAGACTTTCCCTGCCCTTAATAGGCCTAACTTAATAGGTCATCACTTGGAGCCCATGTGGGAGGAGCTTACCAATAGAGAGAAACGGGGAGGAGCAGAGCAGAGAAAGGCTTGAGTATGTGTTCTGACCAAAAAAAAACTGAGAGGGAGGGGGCGGAGCCAAGATGGCGGCGTAGAAGCAGCAAAGCACCACAGCTCCCACACAAACACGCTGAAAAACTCATAAAATGGGACGCTAAACAGATTTTCAAGCTCCAAAACTCTCCACAAGACAGAAAGCACAT
>CM053597.1:148826149-148845178 GCA_028646575.1 Pseudocheirus occidentalis | reverse complement strand
CTATCATTCTTTTCGATGTTCGGCTTTTGTTTCTCTTTTCTCATTGTTCACTCCATTGGATATAACACCTATACAACCAGACAATTGTACAATGTGAAGGAGTTTGCAGATCCTATACATGATTGTATGCCACCATGGGGGGGGTCGGGTGGGGGATGGGGAGGAAGGGGAGAAAAATCTATAACTGAAGTGACTATGGAACAGAATCTTGTAACCTAAAAGTGAACAAACAAGTTAACTTTAAAAAAAATAATAATAATAAAAAAGAAAGATAAACAAAAAAAAATAGTGACTGATGATGTTGTAACTTAATTGCCCCCCCATGGGTGGAAGATTTTGACTTTTATATTTTGTGTCAATTAAGGAGGCTTGCCTCCTTAAGGGTGATTGAATTAAGGATTTACTAGATGAAGACTTACTAAATACATGTTATCTTTTGCTTAAAACTATCTGACCACTTTGGTGAAAATTATGTAGCCATTTTAGTGATAAGTTGTGAAGTTATAACATTCTGAATGCTGTACTTTGTTTTCTGTGAATGTTTTGCTCTGATTTGGTACTTAATAGAGAGTTCACTATACTGTGTAATCAGGACCTTGAGAGCTGTTTACAGCAGCAGTCCTCTGGAAAGCTGCTTGTGCTTGGCTTTATATCCTATTCCTTTTTCATCTTTCTTTTATGTGTTGTCTTCTCCTATTCTAATGTAAGTTCCTACAGGCACTCTTGTTTGTTGGATGGTGGAGGAAGAATTCCTGAGGTCTGGGGCACATATGAAATGAAAGGTATAGGATGAGGTTTACCATAGCAAAAGATAAGCGACAAATGCATCCTTCACAATACTTTTGTGGAACTCTTCCTTAGTCTCTTGGGTGTGGCTATGTCAGAGGCTGAGATTTTTTTTATTACATGCTTATTTAGTAGAAATATGATTTAATCACTGACAAGAACTCTACTCACAGTGCAGTCAGTTACCCCTTTATTGCATACCATAGTAGACAGTTTTACAGGATTTTATGGGAAACAAACAAAAAAACCCAACTGATAGCCAAATATGTTGTGATGATTCTATCTAAACCTAAATAAAGGGTCAAGATATACTGTCATTAAGCCCATGGCCAATTCTTCCAGTTACACTGGCAGAAGTTATTTTCCTTAGTACAATCTTAAAAATACAGACTCAAGAAGTAAAGGATTTCGGACTTCAGTGGAGATAGACCATATACTTGAAAACACACAAAGAAATTAGAAAATAATCCAATTAGAATATGTAAATTTAATAAAGTGCCAATTTGGAGGTTAACACAAGGGCTTAGAGTTCAGGAAATGCTAGAATGGCATGCCAAGATTTTATTTGAAGAAATTGGACTTGGAATAGACGCTGAAGGATAGCACATATTTAGGTAGTCTTTGGAAGGCAACTGTGGTGTTGCCTGTGTTCTATCCTGGATCTGTCACTTAGTTCTGTGAACTTGGCAAGTCACATAAACCTCTCTGTTTCAAATTCTTCATAAGTCATATAGGCCTAATGTGCATAGTCAACCTCACAGAGCTATTGTGAGCATGAAATGAGATGGTGTACATATGATATACACAAGGTTAACTATTATCACCATCTCATTCTTTTCATCTTTTTTGATCGGGTTCAGATAGAAACAGTCCTAGGATAAATCCCTAGGTTATTATTATTCTTTTATACTTGTTGTTCTAGAGATTATCACACAGGCAGATAAAATAAATCCTTGATGTACTTGAGTAGAAGCATAAAGATGTAGGTTCATCCTAATAATGAGCCCAATCTAAGAGTTCTCAATAGAACTATGGTAGCGGACAGGACAAGAGCAGAGATGTATACCTCATTGTATTCCCCCATAATTTTGATCTTTCCTTCTGTCTATATTTCAAAACCCTTTCATTACATATAGTTCAGAGAGTATGAGCATTTGCTCTGGTCACAGCTATTAAAAACAGAGCTTTTAAGTTTTAATCAATCCGTGTTATGTCTATGTGTTGGTGGCCAAAGTTCAATTTGTGATCACTCAAGCACAATTTATTGGTTCAGTTTGCCAGAATATTTTGAGATCTGTATTTATAATACTGGGGTTTTTTGTCAGACCATGAAAATAATTAGTCTTCTTATGTATACTTCAAAATAGGAGGTAATGTCTTGCTAGGTGTTCTATAAATGCTAAATGCGTTTTCATCTGTAGTGGTACACTCCACAGTTTCTACCATTTCCTTTGTTTGGGATTTAAAGCTCTCTACACACAGGTCTCTTCTTACCTTTCTAGTCTTCTTAAGCTTTATTCTTTGCCATCTACTCTACATTCCAGGCAAATTTCTTTATTTGCTATTCCTCATCTATAGCACTCCCTTTCCATACCTTCGTACTGGCTGTCCCCCATGCCTGGAATGCTTTCCCATCTCACCTCCATCTCTTAGAATCCTTATCTTCTTTCATGGAACACTCATCTCAAAGGCTGCATTCTGTAGGTGATTCCTCTCCAGCATGCATTTATGACTTCCCTGGTCTTTTTCTACAATACCCCCATAAACTTCTTTGCCCTAAAATAGTTTTTTACCTTCTAGACTTCCATAGTGGAAGTAAGAGAGCCCTGTAGCCTCTCCCTCTGACTAGCTGGTTTCCTCAAGAACTTTTAGTTTAAGGAGGAGCCCAGGTCAAACATATCTTCATTCCTTTCTAGGTTCTATTCTTGACTCTTCTCTACAATTCTCCCTCCCCTATACCAATTATTTTTATCTCTCATTTTTATTCAGTACATAATTTTTATTGTGCAGGACATAAATTCTGCTTTCTTGGTTCTCTTTAAAATGACTTAGGAACAGTGTGTGGTAGCTCTATGCTATTTTTCAAATTCCACAGGGTCCTCTGTCTTTTAAGTGTTGGATCCTTTTCCTCTATTTTGCAGTACTCATCCATAGATTTATTAACTAATTTACTAGATCTGGAGGCCGTATTTTCTTCTATTGTAGCTGTTTTTACTCTTGATTTATCTGTTTCTGTCCAAGGTCTTTGAGATTTCTTTTTCCTGAAATATCTGGAATCTTCAGTGTTTTCTTGTCCTTCCCCTCCCCCTTTCTTTTCCTTCTTATTTATTTACTTCCTGACTCCCTCCCCTCTTATCATTTCCTTGGGGGATAGATCTCAGCTTCTTCCTACACTGAGAAATTTATGGCCCATGAGTTTAGGTTTCTGTCTCATTGAATTTTGGGTGGTCAGAACTGATCCCAGCTGCATCCTGTGTTTGGCAGAGTGCTACATTCCCCCTCACTCTTCCACTACACACAGTATCTTTTCCTGGTGATCTGTCCTTTTCCCTTTGTTTCTCAGTTCTTTGGTCTAGTACTGGCAGTTAAGAACTTTGTAGCATTGGTGCTTCTGGGTTGTAGCCCCTAAGAGGCTTTTGCTCCTGAAGAACTGTGGTCAAGCTAAATGTCTAAGCCTAAACAAACTTCTTCAGCCTAGACTTAGGGTCTCCATAGCACTGGAAAAAGGGAGGGGAAACTGAGGTATAGGATCATATTTTGTTGTAAATCTGTGTTGTGTCTTTTGGTCTGCTAATACAACATTGCTGCTGGTAATATGGGAGGTACAAGATGGATGCTGAGTAAGTTCAGGGTCAGTGAATATCAATTTATCCCCCCCAACACACACTTTTGTTTTCTGGTCATCCTATACCATGGAAACAACAGTAGATGCTTTATTCCCGGTGCTTAGAACAATGCCTGGGACAGAGCAAGTGCTTAATGAATGACTGTTGATTTGACTTCCTTGTTGACTTGCAATTTTTTCCAGTTCCTCCAGCTGCTAGAACCTTTCTCTCTAAAGTTACCTTCTATTTACTCTGTATGTATCTTTTCTGTACTTATTTGTGTGTTGTCCGTGGTATTATAATGTAAGTTCCTTTAAGGTAAGGACTAAATTGGCATCATAAATTCCTCCATTTCCACAAATATTCATATGATGACTTTTCCATTTGTTCAACACTTCTTTGTCAACCTATTGGTAGCTGAACTGTTATATCACCAATGGAGGGTTATTTAATTTCATTCTTGGACCTTACTTATTTCATAGACTCTATCCTGAGCTAAATAACTTTTGGCTACACTAATGATATAACTTATATAATAACAATATTAATTGTTATTATTATTTATTTTAGGTTATTTATTTTGAGCTCCTAAGGCAAAAATGAAATTTCAGGGAAGAGATAGAGTTGTTTGACTTTTGTAGATGAGTGAGAGAACATGGAAGGCAGTGGGTAACTCATTCCCATGAATCAAGGTGAGGAGGTCTTTCCTGCACAGTTTAAGAGTGAGGCAGGTCAGAAGAATACCATTCTCTTTGTTACCTCTCCATCCCCTCCTAGGTTCCTCTCAGCACTATACCTTTGCAATGGGAAACCCAGAAAATTGAAGGAGTCAAATCCAAGTAACTAGAATGGTAATAATAATAATTATTATTATTGCAATTATTATAGTTATGATTATTATTTAATAGAGAACAAAGAATGAGATATCCTAGGCAGTGGGGAGAGAAAGAACAAAGGCTATAGACAGCATGTTTTTCTTTTTATTTTCTTTAAAAAATTATTTATTTACTTTTAGTTTACAATATTCAATTCTACAATCTCTTTTGAGTTCCAAATTTTCTCCCCTTACACTCCCCCCACCCTAAGGTGGCATGTGGATAGCGAATTTTCTGATGAGTGAGGAGAGCAGCAAGTCAGAGTGAACAGTTTACTTAGGCAATAGTGATATGTGTTGTATTACTAGACTAGATCATGCAAGACATTGAAATTCAGACTGAGGCATTTATACCATATTCTAAATTCTGTGAAGAGTCATTAGTGTATTTTTAACATGGGAGTAACATTATGAAAGAAACGCATAGGATGGATTAGGAGGAGAAACTGGAGAGAGCAGAGACCTCTTAGATTCAACTGCTATAGACTAAGTATGGGTAAATAAGAATCTGAAAGGGGAGGGGGAGTAAAAAGAACAACAGTAAACCTTCAAATTTTAAAATCTAGTGAACACAGAATGCTAATAATATGGACAAAAATAGAGAGCTGGAAGGGAAGTGTCTTGGTTGGATGAGAGAGAAATAACTAGTTCACTTTTAGATGTGTTGAATTTGAGATGATGGCAGGATATCAAGCCAAAATGACAGGCAATAACAATGTAAACCAGTTTTGAACAAGAAATGTGCAAAGCTACCCTTCCTGATTCTTGTTGACCAAGTGGAAATTCATGCCCTTGGGCTCTTGAAACCTGCAACTTCCAGCAAAAGGCTGGACTAAGCTCTGAGGGAAATAATAGTTTACATTTGCATAGTGCTTTCAAGCTTTCCAAGTGCTTCGCATATATTATGTCATTTGATCCTATAACAATCCTCTGAAGGTTAGCAGCACTTTCTCCTAATCCATGATTTTTTTTAACAAATACAAACACCAGGCTACCAAAGGAAGGAGCAAGAGGGAGTAGAAAATCAAGAGGGATGGGGAAAGGGAGTAGGGTGAGGGAGACAGGGACACTGAGATAGAGAAACAAAGACCATTTTAAAGAGATGAGGAAAGAAAGAGAAAGACAGGGAAACAGAGGTAGAAAGAGAGAGAGAAACAAAGGGCCAATAGATGGGAGAGACTTTGAAATAAGTGGAAGAGGGAAGGAAAGACTAAAAGAGAGGCAGAGAGACAAAGGGACAGAAACAGAGATAGAGATTGAGACAGAGACAGAGATAAAGACAGATATGGAGACAGAGAGAGATATGGGAATGGAGATAATGAGAAACCAAGGCAGAGAGATAGAAACCCAGAGATTAATCAAAAGACAGAGACAGAAGAACTGAGACAGGAAAAGGAGAGGGAGAGCGAGAGAGAGGCAGAGAGACAGAAGAAGCAGAGACAGAAAAAGAGAGGTGCATATAGAGACAGAAAAACAGGAAACAAGGGCAGAAAGGAAAAGAAAGAAAGGGAGAGACAGAAAAATAGAGATAGGAAGGTACAAAGAGACAAGGGAAAGAAAAAGAGGGAAAGACGCAAAGAGAGAGACAGAGATGGAGATTAAGAAAAAAAACTATACAGAGAAACAGAAACAGCTAGAGAAACAGAGACAGAGAGACTTACAGAAAGATGGAGAGACATCGAGATAGATGAGATAGAAAACGTTAGAGAGAGAGAGAGATTTGGGAAGGAAGAGAAAGTGAACTGGTCAGGAATTATACTCACTCAGGTCAATCAAAGATATTTGTTTTAATGTTCTGTGCTCATTACTAAAGGTGAGGGAATATAGTCTGGATAAAAGGCCACTGTTTGAAGGATTCAAAGTCATACATAAGCAATAAATCAATGAACAAGCATTTATTTGGTCTTTTTTACATGCCTGACACTGTGTTCAATGTTGAGGATACATAGCTCCTGCCTTCAGAGAGGTCACATTTTTTGTCAAGTCATTAAGCATTTATTGAGCACTTCTATAAACCAGAGCTGTGAGGAGACCACATTTCTATAAGCAGGTAGATTTAGCATAAAGAACTGATCACTGAAACCATGTGTATGGCCTTTATAGCTCCAGGGACAAAAATACGCCCAGAACAAGATCCCTTTCAACCTCTCAAAAAGGGTTAGATACTCAAACAAGTCTGGAAAAACAGAAACTATCAGAATTTCTGCTAGAACAGTTCAACCCCTGATAGTGTTCGTCTTTAAGCTGTTACATTATATAGAATAACAGTAATGCTCTGATAAAGATGATTAAATGAATATAAATTGTTAGAGGAAATTAATTAAGGTATGAGATATGCAGATATCACAGTAAGATATTTCATTCTAGGTGAGTTATATTAATATTACTATAGAGACCTGTAAGTATAACATAGATATTAGAAATGAAAAAGGAAGGAAGGGAAGGATGGAGGGAGGGAGAAAATAAAGGAGAGAGGGTGGATAGAAGCATTTATTTTATATCATACCTACTATTTGCCAGACACTGTGCTAAGCACTTTATAAATATTATCTCATAATTATTCATTATATCTTTTCCCCATTAAGTTCTTAAGAAATAGTTTATGTATTTTACATTCAGCTCCTCCCCCCCCACACACCCTTTCTGCTTAGACTAGGTAAAGAGAAATAAAAATAAATCACATGCAATCAAGACAATTCATCACTTCTAGATGAATTGTTAATATGTTTTTCATTTATCTGTTTTATTCTGTATTCTTAGGAGCTACATACAGTATGGGCTGGCATGCAGAACATAGGTGTAAATGTTCCCTTATGTATTGTGAATAGCACGGATAGAGAAAATCCTTTATAAAAAGCCAGAAAATAGCTTCAATGCATCAAAGTACATGTGAAGTAGAATTTTTAACTGGCAAAATAAATTGTCTCATAAGAAGACAAAGATTTTTGAATTTTTCTCCTCCTAATATCCTTTTCTTTAATTAATGTGATAGCAATGGAGTTGGTAAATTGTGGAGAAATTACAGATACCACTGAACTTGAGTTTCTCATTTATTTGATTCTGCAATTGCATTAACAATAAACTTGGTAAATGTTTTCTGCACAATGATAGGTGGCTGTGTAACTAGCTGGAAGGTTTTACCTGTAGAGTGGTGATCACTGATCAGTGTTTAACTGCAGACTTATAACAAGGTGTGTCCACAGGAGACAGCCTTAGGTCCAGAGTTAAACATGTCCATGAGGATCTTGGCTAACAAGAGGCCACAAACTTATTATCTTGGTAGATGACACCTTGGTGGGGGATGTAGTCTTATTTAACAATACAGAGGAGCAGTCAAGTGATGTCAGTAAATTGAAGATAATGGTCTGAAATAAACTAAATAAATTTGCAGTTGAAAGGATGGAGATTAGGATAAAAAGTAATGAGAAAACCAAATTATGCAAATAAAAAGTAGGATTGTGTGTGTGTGTGAGAGAGTGAAATTACAGTAGAAAAATTTCTTGGGACAATAATAATCCTGTATAAGAACTGACATTTTATTTAAAAGTGACATTTTTATTTATAAAAGAAATAATGACATAGAATTTAATTATATTTTGCAACCATTTATTAAGAGTCTACTACATGCAAAGCATTGTGCTATAACACTGGAATAGTGCATAAAATAGAAGCAATATAGACTATAAGAACCATCTCATAATTTTCTGGTAAATGTTTAGCAACGAGGCTCTCCAAAAATGAAAATATTTGTCTGTGTATACAGACTGCACACACACACACACACACACACACACACACTTTTAAATTTAATCTGTGTTATTACCATAGAAATCAATAAAACAATAAAGCAAACTCTGATTTGTAACAATTCCTAAGATATGAATTCTCACACTGATAATTTAACAATCAGCCCTCAGAAGCCTTCCTCAGGGTTATTAGGCAGAATGAAACATTCTTTGAAAGAATATAAGAAATTTAATAAGGAAGAAAGGAAAGTAGAAAGGAAATAAAGAAAAATTAAAGAAAATTATAAAGGAGCAGAGAGGAGTTTGTCCTTCAAGTCAAGCGTTTGGTTAGTGGACCTAAAGCAGATCTCTTTCAGTAATTTCAGTTTGACTTTCTTCGAGCCCATTTGAACTTTTCTTGGCAAAGATCCTGGAGTGGTGTGACAATTTACCAATTCTCCTCCAGCTCATTTTACAGAGAAGGAATGACAACAAATAAGATTTACTGATTTATCCAGAGTCACATACTGTCTAATGTTGTATTTGAACTCAGGAAGATTCACCTTCCTGATTCCAAGCCCAGCCCAGGGCTCTATCCACTCTGCCAACTAGCAGCCCTAAGGAGATTTTGGCAAACTTAATGGCTTAAAGACAGACATGGAAATTTAAAGTAAAGGGGTGGCTAGGTGGTGCAGTGAATAGAGCACCAGGCCTGAAGTCAGGAGGATCTGAGTTCAAATCCAGCCTCAGACACTTAACACTTAATAGCCTTGTGACCTCGGGCAAATCACTTAACCCCAATTGCCCTGCCTTCCCCAATGCAAAAAAAAAAAAAAAGACAAGAAAAAAGAAATGTAAAGGAAAAAGTCTCAGGATGCAAAATAAACAATTTCCCACTAGGAAAAGAGCCAGAGGATTAAGTAACTTCTTTATATTTGAAAAGATGAGAGAAAAAGTTAACTCACCCCTAGGGCAGACTGCATTCAGACTTTTGTCCCAAGCAGTCAACCAATAAATGTGGCATATGAAGACAAAACACAGTCCCTGACCTCAAAGATTTCACTCTCTAATGGGAGAAACAGTCAGCAAACACATATATTCAAAGAAGCTATATACAGGGTAAATGAGAAATATTAAGAGAAGGAAGGCACTTGAAATAAGAGGAGTAGGGAAAGGCTTTCTGCAAAAGATGGGATTTTAATGGAGACTTGAAGGAAACCAGAGAAGTCAGTGATCAGATTTGAAGAAGGAAGGCATTCCAGGATTGGAGGATAGCCAGAGACAATTCCTGGAGTTGAGAGTCAGAGTTCCTGGAGCTGCCAACAGTTCAGTGTCAGTGGATAAAAAACTATGGGGAAGGATGTAGGTGAAAGAACACTGGAAAGGTAAAAGGGAGTCAGGTTCTAAAAGACTTTGAATACCAAACAGAAGATTTTGTGTTTGACCTTGGAGGTGATAGGGAGTCACTGGAATTTATTGAGTAGGAAGCTGACAAAGCTGGACCTCCTCTTTCAGAAAATCACTTTGGTGGCTGAATTCAGAATGGAATACAACAGGAAAAGCAGAGACAGGCTGACTTACCAGCAGACGAGCCTGTAATACTCGAGGTGAGAGGTGGTGAGAACCTGCACCAGAGTCCAGCAATATCAGAGAGGAGGAGTGGATGTATTTGAGACATGTTGCAAAGGTAAAATAAGCATGTTGAGGTTTGGGGGCTTTGGGGTGCTCAAAACCCCAAAATACTGACACACTATATCAGCAAGCACCCCAGCATACCCAGGATGGCTGCTAGCACAGGTTGTTAGATCTGCTTTTCTAAAGGAAAGCAACTCAAAACAGGTTTACAATCTTACTTTAATCAATCAAACATATAATTAACCTAGTTCAGGGGAAAAAGTCAGCATCCTGAACTTCAGAGAATGCAAACAGAATACAAACAGAAGTTATAAGCAGAAGTTACAAGCAGACAAAGAAACAGATCACCAGATGGCCTTCCAGCCATCTAACCATTACATCCATACTTATTCAGTTACCAGAGAGGGAAGCATCAACATCTGTTTTTTTTCAAAGCCAGGGAGCTCAACAGCTTCCCAGAGTCTTCCTCCAGCCAAATCACACAACTCTTCTCAAAGTGAGTCCCAAAGCAAAGCCTCACATCAGCAGTATATAAAGCCTTCTCCTGGATCAGAGAAGGTCACAACCCTCTTGACCCACTGCCGAATCATAAAGTAATAAGGTGTGGGCATTCCTGAAGAACAAGCCTCTTGTGACAGGTTCCATGTGACCACATTGAGCCTATTAGGGAGCAGAGTATACCATCAAATCAGGGAGAGTTCTCAGAGCCATTTAAGCCTATCAAAGGGCCTATGGGCAGGGAAGATCTTCAGATACCCATAATACACACCAAGTCCTGCTGAATGAATTCAACTCAAGCCTTTTCTCAGCCAAAGTAAAACAAAATTTATTAAAGATTGAACATAATGGATAGATTCTTAAGGAGGCTAAGTATTTGTGATGCTTGTATTGGACAAGTGGGCCAGAACAATTTCACACAGACTTGAGTCTAAACTAGATTGAATCTTAGTGCCTTAATGGAGGCAAGATGGATCTTATATACAGAAAGACTGTGGGAGGGATCTAGGGGTGGTCTAGAGGAGGGTTTGGGGAAGGGTCTTGACCAGGAGTCTAAGGAAGATCTTGAAGGGACTGATGTCAGACTCCAGGAATGGGATTAAGAGTAAGAAATAGCTGAAGGCTATCTGGAGACTACAGACAATGGAGGACTAGGCTGGTTTAAAGTAGCCTAGGTAATAGATTTGGGTATAGATCTTTTGATAGGACTAAGGGTGGGAAGTAGCTAGACAATGGAGCACTAGGCTAGCTTAAAAGTAACAGAGATTTGGACTTAGAGATACAGGCAAATGCCTCATCAAGTGGGAAGATTCAAGGGGCTTCCCAGAGCCTAAACCCCATCAGACAGGCTTTGGCAACAGATTAGATAGAAAGGGTGAGAGATAGTAAGGTATCCATGATGATTCCTAGGTTGTGAGCCTGAGGAACTAGAAGGATGATATTGCCCTCTAAAATAATAGGGAATGTTAGGAGGGGTATGTGTGTATGAATATTTAGGGAAAGAGATAACTGAGTTCCATATTGAATGACAGGGTACAGGCTCTTGGAACCCCCTTGAACTCTCTTTGAATCTTCCCATTTGATCTGGTGTTCTCCTCAGGCTATAAACCTTCATTATCATTATGCCCAGTTCTCTGTTATCTCACTTACATTAGCATTACAAATGGTCAGATTCCTTAAGAATCTGCCCAATATGGTGGATGTTTAATAAACTTTGTTTTTTCTTTGACTGAAAGAAAATTTGAGTTGAATTCATTTGGGCAGGACCCATGTGTCACTATTTCTGGGTCCCAGCAGCCCTAAACTTTAACATTGGACATGTTGATTTTAAGATGTCTATTAGTCATCGGTTTGAGATATCTGAAAGGAAGCTGGAAATGCCAGATGGGAAGTTGGGGCAGGATACTTGAGTCACTAATCTTCATCTTTACAAGATTTCCAAAGAGTAAGGGGTGTGAAATTGATCCCTGTTGGACAAGATGGAGTGGCTTACTGAGGGAAGGTACTTTTGAGTGAGGAATAATTGTAAAACTGCAAGGCTAGACTTCTCATTTCCTGAATCTAGGTACAAACAAGCTCAGAAGCTGAGCTGAACCTCCTATTTAGAAAGATGTCCTTGCCTTGTGGTAAACCAGTTTGACTGAGTTTCAAAGTGAACCATTCATAGCTGATGCTATGACTTAACAGTCAGTGTCATGTGGCTTTGAGAAAGAGAAAGAAAAAAGACATTAAGGCCCTACAACTCCGGAGTTGTGAGTGCCTTAGGCACATTTCTTCTACCTCCCACACACATGTACCTCATTACCATTGTCTTTTAAGGTCATACCTATTCTCCTTTCCATGGACCCAGTGTATTTTTGGCAGAGTGCCTGCACACGTTTTTTAACTAGCCCTTGGTGTTGAAGAAATTACTTTGTAACTACTATTCTTGCTAGGCTGTTTGAGAAAATGTCTTTGTTAATAAGCTAATTGATCTACTGGCTGATTGCCAAGGGGAAGCACACAAGTTGGGGTTCATGTGTTAGTTTTAGGAGGCAAGCTGCCTTCAGAGTTTTGACTAGAACAGTGAAAATAACAGCAGACATAATTCTAGGATATGATAAAAGATTTTACAGAGTTAACAAATTTCACAATCATTATTCACTTCTTGTGATTCATATGAAGGTAAATGAAAGCATCAGAAAGATCCTAGAAAACATTGCTAAGGATTATGAACTAATAAGATAAGGAAAAATGAAGATGTGGAGAGTACTGGTGGAATTATCCCTACTGTCAAATGAAGGTAGGAAATTCAGAGGAAAAATTTGATCATTGAACCAGGTAACTAACAATATGGCACCTGAGAAGAGAATTTGGATATCTGAACCATAGTTTGATAATAATAGAAATAATAGAGAGTGTGATGACTGATGGAACACACAAAAAAAGGGCTAGTTAAAACTTATTTACATAGAATTTTATGATCAATAGATCTGGCTGAAAAGAGAGAACATATAGATAATAACAGGTCTGATAATATTAAAAAAAAACAATCAGGTATAATATAGAGGGAAAAATAACAAAAGACAAGTGTTTTTTTTTCAAATGATTTACTAACAAGGGGCCATCAATAAAACTCACAGACTCAGAAGTTGTAATGGTAATTAATTTAAATTTGAAGACCCCTTTTGTTCTGTCAAGTAAGCAGGTACTTAGCCCTTAGTAACTAATCATACCTCTGTGAAAGAAACAGAAGGAGTGAATTCCTATCTCCTGTTGCTGATATAACAGGAAGGGATTGGCTGAAACAGAATGTCAATGCTGCGTGTGTGTGTATAAGAAAAGCCCCAGAGAGGCACAATCAGAATTCTTGAGACCAGAACCTGGTTGCTGAATCTGTTCTGCTGGGGAGAGAGAGAGAGAGAGAGAGAGAGAGAGAGAGAGAGAGAGAGAGAGAGAGAGTGAGTCTCTCTCAGCAGCATCAGGAAGCTAGGCTGTTACTGCTGGACTAAGAACTGAGTCGGAATTTTCTTTGGACAATAATCATTGAGACTGAAGTTGCTGTCCCCAGGAAGGCTGAAGAGGAAAGCCTTTCCTGCTCCCCCATGCTGGAGAAAATAATTTTGATTTTGAAAACCTGGGAGGAGTGATTTTGATTCTGGCAGCCAGCTGTGATTTCTTCTGGGTGCTAGGACCAGCTAAACTGTTGGAGGACTGAGGACACATGGCTGTGGTGCTGATATTCTCTCTGTTTTGATGTTGTCTTGCCAGATTTGTCTGCTGTTGAAGGAAAGTGGTGTTGTTGCAGAGTTCTTGGAAACTTGCTGTTGGCTCAGAAGCCTCAAAGAAGGATTTTCTTGCTGTATGTGTACAGAAATCCTGGAAGAGGGTCTTGCTGATGTTTTCAAGGGTCCTGAGACTGTTCTGCAGGCAGAGAATGAATTGATGAGGACAATGGCAATGAATATTGTGACTTTCTTAAGCTCTGTCTCCTCAGGAACAGAAATTACTGAGAACTTGCCTCTGGTCAAGATGAAGAAAAGATCCTTGGGTATTGAATGCTGTGCCGATAATGTGGTTTACTAGTGACCTAGGGGTGGGGGGTTTTGTGTATTTTCTAATGATTGTATTAGTGATATTTAGTACTTAGTAATGATTGCTAAATAAGTGACTGATTGAGTTAATTTAGTTGCCCCATAAGTGGAAGACTGACTATTGTACTCTGAGATGACTGAATGACTGAGTAAGAAGGCAAACCTCCTCATCCATACCAAATGATTGTTCTTTGTTCTAAATATTGTGATCACTTTGGTGAAAACTCTGTGGCCATTTTAATGATAAGCTGTTATGAATACTACACTGTGATTTTCTGTGATAAGTTGTAATATTGTGAATGTTGTACCTTGATTTTCTGTGAATGTTCTGCTTTGGTTTGTTATGGAATAAATAGTGTTCACTATACTGTGTAATCAGAACCTTAAAAGCTTCACAGTTGCATTCTTTTGGAAAACTGCTCGTGCATGGCATTACAGATGTTGACATACAAATGCAGGTAATGCCATACAAGTACAGGTAAAAGCCAAACCAAGTTAGAGATTCTAATGCAAGGAAGTATATTAGGGATTATAAATATCACTTAGATTTTTTGCACTAGAACTAATAATTGGATTTTGGATCTTCTTTTATTCAAAATGTAAGTGAATAGATAAGAGAGGTAACAATGAAGTAGCAATGCACATTAAAAACATGGTATAAAGTAAGGTAATCTAAATAAGAAATTCTAAAAAGAGAAACATATTGCAGAGCATTTGGTCAAGATCAATGAAGGTTGAAGCAGAGAGACATATTTTTGTAAGGATATAGTAATAGAGACATGTTTTTGTAAGGATGCAGTACCAGCAACCTAGATAGAAACATGTGCATAAGAAATGTAGGAAACCCTGATAAACCTGATATTGAAGCATGAGACTAGAATAGTGGGGGACCTCAACTCTTCAGACATCTATCTGAAGTTTCCTTTCTTCAGCTCAAATTAGATTAAATGGTAAAGCAAAGGAAATGTTAAAGGAGACTACTATGCTGAACCCAACAAGGGAAATGGTTCCTAAAAAAGAAAGACCATGAACTTTGGGAACAAGTGACTAATCTAATAGAATACATAATAATAGCAAAGGAATAGAAAATCATGCTTATTTAAGCATGAGGTAGTGTTGCTAGCCGCTTACTTGATCTCACTCAAATGTAAGGACTGAGTCCTGGAAAAATTCAATGCTCAGTATGATCATTATGGTTCTCTCTCCTACTATTAGAAGTTCTCAGGAAGTGCCAAACTCATTATGACTCAAAAATAGTTAACAACCTTCTAGCCCTCAACTATACCTCTTTATTGGAGGTTATGCCCACTTGATACATGTAGGATTGTGGGTTAGTATGGATTTATCCAATTGGAATCAGCTCTGAATTCCCATTTAAATAAAGAAAAAGCCAACCTCTTTCCAGAGCTTGTCATATTTCAGTAAGTACTAATCACATATTTTTGGCATAATGGAATCTCCCCTACATGGGAATCAATGAAACATGCTTAGTGATATGCATTACTTTAATTCTGGCAGAGAATCAATATAAGTAGTAAATATTATATAATAAAATGCCTACTGCTCACCCTGCAGCCTCTCCCAGATCCAGGGACTACATAGGCTGCTCTGAACCCATGAATTCTGATTCAATTTACTTGGCACCTACAGTCCTTCCTACTGTAAGTGGGCAAAGATAATAGAGATAATACAAATGAATGAAATGCCACATAGTTTGCTCCTTATAGGATTCATACATCCAGGATGGTGGAGTTTTAGAACATGAAATCTTTAATTTAAACCTAGAAGGGATCTTAGCAGCCAGCAAGTCAAACCCTCCTATTCTGCAAATTAGAAACTGAGGCACAGTGAGACTAACTTGCCCCAAATCCCATGGCTACTAAGTGTCTGTGATATAGTATTTGGAGCTGAGTATTCATGATGCAGTACGCTATCCACTCTAAAGAACTTGACTTAGGATCTTGGTATCTCTTCAGTAGCATGAGGACGTAGACTTGATATCTAAATGTTTATTGATTACCAGACCAACTCCCTGACTTATCTAATCCACTGCTGTTGTCTGGCAGCAACTTCAATAGTCTTCTTGGTGGCTAGCCCCTGGTCTGTAGCTCTGAGGCAGTATATGCCATGATAAACCTCAGAGAAGGGACAACTGGTGATTCTGCACAGTCTATGCATGCTTAATAGGAGCATGCCTCTATTCTGCTTCATACTTCCTTCCTTCTTCCTTACCTGTAACCAAAATCCTAAAATTCTCTATAACAGGGGAGGAGCAGATGGTTCAAGGGAGAGAGATATGACATCCTTCAGTAGCATACTAAGTGTATACCTTTAGTGGGGCTACTAGATGGCTCAATGGATAGAGTTCTGGGCCTGAAGTCAGGAAGACTCATCTTCTTAAGTTCAAATCTGATCTCAGATACTTACTAACTGTGTAACCCTGGGCAAGTCACTTAACTGTTTGACTCAGTTTCCTCATGTGTAAATTTGGAAAAGGAAATGGAAAACCAGTTTAATATATTTGCCAAGAAAACCCTAAATGGAGTCATGAAGAGTCGGACATGACTGAAATGACTGAACAAAATAGCTTAAACAGATGGTGACATACATCATGAGCATTATAACTAAACATATAGCATAGCCACAAATAATCATCCCCACTACAAACCTTAATTCATGACATTCCAAGTAAAAGTGCATGCCACTAACTTTAAGCAAACAACCTATCATATAGTATCACCAATTGTACAGTGACTATATATATATATATATGTACATATATATACACACATATATAGGTTGCAATAGAGAAATATTTTTATGAGGATATAGTAATAGAATATATGTGTATAGTAAATCGAATATATATAGTACACAGTGCTATATATATGTATATGTATATGTATATGGTACAATACATATAGTATAGCATAGATAGATATAGATTGCAGGCAGGAATATTACTAAATACACAGAATGTATTGTACATTCAAAATGTGAAATACTATTGTAATTAATAAAGAAGCATAACAGTAATAACAGCACATTACACCCCAAGCCTTTAATTCATATAAGACATGGTAGAAGTAGGAGCTCCATGAGCTCCCCCCATAACCACCTCAAATCCCTATGAAAATGACTCTAAACAAATTTTAGAGCTACAAAACCCAAAAAGTGACAGAGAGAAACAAATCTCCCACTGAAGCAGCCCAGCAAGCCTACAGGAAGGGTCCATCACAGTACAGCATGCTAGGAGCAGAGCCCAGCCCAGGTGAGCCTGTGGTTTTAACCCTAGGGCAGCCCTGACCATCAGTAGCTTGAGTGGACTTCAGGAGAGTGGATCAATAGCAACTGTGGTAGTTTCCAGACATAACAACCCATAGAGGCCAAAGACAAAGTAAAAGGTCAGTGTATAACTCTGTTGGAAAAGGTTGGGGCAGAGGGGAACAGAATGTAGTCCCGCCTCTGCTGTATAGTGAGAAGCAGCAGAGACATAGCAGCCACCTCCACATGGCTGCTTCAGAGCTCCTGGCCTGCAGATCATAGCAGGACCAGACAAACATTCAGAGGTTAATCACTCTTGCTTTAACTTGCCTGGATCTGAGTTGTTGTCTTGGGTGGTAGTCCTGAGGCGTGTGACCAGTGAGCCAGAGCTGGTGGGGGATGTAGAGACGGTACCCTCCTAATAGCTCCGTCAGCTGTGAAAACCCCAGCAATTTGTAACAAAGCTCTCCCCTCTGGAAGCAGAGTTCTACTGTGGCAAACAGCTCAAAGTCAAGTAATTGAGTGGCAACATGATCAAGCAAAGGAGGCAAAGCAAGCATAGCAATCCACCTTTAGATTTCTTTTTTGGGAACCAAAGGGATCAAAGCATGGAAGGGAAGAAGACAACAAAGTCAGTACTCCTGCAACAAAAGCTTCCAAGAAAAATATGAATTGGTTGCAGGCCATGGAGGAGCTCAAGAAGGATTTTGAAAATCAGGTAAGAGAAGTGGAGGAAATATTGGGAAGAGAAATGAGAATGATGCAAGAAAATCATGAAAAATGCCAGCCAGACTGAAGAAAATAACTTAAAAGATAGACTAACTCAAATGGCAAAAGAGTCTCAAAAAGCCAATGAGAAGAATGCCTTAAAAAGCCTAATTTGCCAGATGGAAAACGAATTTCAAAAGCTCACTGAAGAGAGTAATTCCTTCAGAATTAGACTGGAGTAAATGGAAGCTAATGACTTAATGAGAAATCAAGATACTATTAAGCAGATCCAAACAAATGAAAAAAACAGAAGGCAATATGAAATATCTCACTGGAAAACCACTGACCTGGAAAAGAGATCCAGGAGAGACAATTTAAAAATTATTGTATTACTCGAAAACCATGATCAAAAAAGGGCCTAGATGTCATCCTATAAAGAAATTATCCAGAAAAATTGTCCTGATATTTTAGAACCAGAGGGCAAAATAGAAATTGAAAGAATTCGCCAATCACCTCTTGATAAAGATCCCAAAAAGAAAACTCTTAGGAATATTATAGCCAGTTTCTGGAGTTCCCAGATCAAGTAGAAAATATTACAAGCAGCCAAGAAACAATTTGAATACTGTGGAAACAATCAGGATAATACAGGATCTAGCAGCTTCTATAATAAGGGACCAAAGGGCTTAGAATATGATATTCCAGAGATTAAAGGATCTAGGATTAAAACCGAGAATCCTAGCAAAACTGAATATAATGTTTCAGGGGGAAAATATGGTCATTCAATGAAATAGAGAACTTTCAAGATTTCTTGATGAAAAAACCAGAGGTGAATAGAAAATTTGACATTCAAATACAAGAAGCAAGAGAAGCATGACAAGGTAAACAGGAAAAGAAATCATAAGGAAATGATCAAAGTTGAACTATTTACATGCTTACATGGAATAACAATAATTGTAACTTATGAAAATTTTTTCAGTACGAGGATAGTTGAAGGGAATTTAAAAGTAAATATATGTATACATACATATATGTCTATATAGGAGGGTATATGTACATATGAATACATATCTGAGTGTGTGTATATATGTGTACATAGACAGAAGGCACAGCTTCAATTGAATAGGAAGGGATGATATTTAAAA
>CM053597.1:148792705-148818021 GCA_028646575.1 Pseudocheirus occidentalis | reverse complement strand
CCCCCCCATACCCAATCTGTTGCCAAGTCCTATTGATTTTTACTTTCATAGCATCTCATGTACACACCCCCTTTTCTCTGACACTACTATAACCCTAGTGAAAGCCTTCATCACCTTATATTTAGACTATTACAATAGCCTGTCAGTTGGTCTCCCTACCTCAAGTCTCCAATTATTCTAACTCCTCTTAACTGGCAAATTGATCTTCCTAAAGGACAAGTCTGATTATGTCATCCTCCACACAGTCAATAAACCCTAGAAGTTTCCTATCACTTCCAGGATGAAAAAGCAAGTCTTTTTTGGCATTCACATTCTTTTATAAGCTGTTCCCACTTAACTTTCCCAGCTCTCTAGACCTTGTTCACCAACATGCATTCTGTGATCCAGGGACATGAGTCTCTTTACTATTCCTTGTACAAAAAACCCATCTTCCAACTCTGTGAATTTTCTTTGGTTGTCCCTCCTGTCAAGAATTAGATTTTTCCACATCTCTAATTCCTTACTTCTTTGGTTCCCTTCAAATCTCAGCTAAAATGCTACCTTCTAGAGAAAGTTTTTCCAGATCCCCCATTAATTCTAGTGCTTCCCTTCTATTGATTATCTTCATTTTATCATCTAGCTATCTTTTTCTACACAGAACATTCGCATATCCTCTTCCTTTTTAGACTCTGAGCTCCATGAGAACAGAGGCTATCCTTAGTCTTCTTTGTATCCTTAGTACTTAGCACAGAGCCTGATATATAATAGGCACTTAATGCATACTTATGAACTGATTGACAGATATAAACAGACTAAAGGATTTAGTGATAAAACCAGTGCCTAAGTCCATTCAGATGGATTCTAAGAGCTTCCATTTCTGAGAGGACAATATCACAAGACCTTACAGAAAAGTCAGGAGCCATTTACATAACTCATGTATTTGAATTTGAGGTTCAGATGGCTTATTGTCCTTGGGGGCCACTTGGAACTGAGTACTTCTTAAATGACTGTCTCTATGTTCTCTGTAGCCACATCAGACAATGAAAGGCAATCTAAGAACAAACAAAAAAACCTAAAACAAAAAAAAAATCCAGAGGAAAACACTTTGCATTTCTTATGCCTAATTCATTTGGATGACATTTTTAGCTGCTGTCATTTGGTCTTTGGTGTCAAACATGTAAGAACATGACCACTGAAAAATAAGCCCCTAACTGCTTCTACTATGGGGGACAGATATTCCTTTAGCTGGGGAGTGGGGAATCTACAGCATGTGGCCTCAAAGTTGCAGGTTCCCTACCCCTGCTTTAGCCATATAGAGGGTCTCTGGCTTTGGACATAGTCCTAATTAATTATAACTAGTTTAAATGCTATTACTATATGAGATTTAGAATTTCAAATTTTGGATCAGCCTAAATGTGGGAATCTAGTCTTATGATTTATCAGGAAGTCCCATAGTCAAGATCTTGAAAACCCCTGGCAAGGACATTTGACTAGTACATTGTCATAGTACTCATATTAGGTACGTAGGTTCTGCTGTCCCTAACAATCTGTCATGAGATAATATAGAAGGTTATTTGAACCTCTAAAATCCAGACAGGCCAGATCATGGGAGATGAAGGTCAGTGTAAGAACCCAGAGAACCCTGGGTAGAACCATTCAGGACCAACAATCCCAGACAAAAGTATAAGAAAGCAGAGCCTGAGACTGGCAAAAGCCTCCAATTCAGGAATTAGAGTTGAAAAGAAGAGTAAATTAAAGAAAATACTAGTGAATATGTGTTTAAAAAATTATCACAAATCTAACTAAATCACAATTCTAAGTAGACATTTAAAGAAAAATACGGTTTTTCTACAAGGACTGTGTACATATCTAGAACAAATGAAGCTAGAGACAAAAGACAGCTTTGGAGTAAAAAAAAAATCAAGGAAAATAGACAGATTAAAGAAAAAGTGATAAACCTTAACCAACATTTGGAATCACTGAAAACTAGAATTTGATTAATGAAACAGAAATCTCATTCCACAAGTCAGGAAAAAACAGAACAAAATAAAAAGATTGAAAAGATAAGAAAATATAAATATATATTATTAAAAAACCAACTTATTGGGTCAAGGTGAGATAACATAAGAATTATTAGACTTCCTGAAAATAATGATTATGAAAGAAGCCTGTAGAGTACATTTTTTAAAAGTATAAATGAGACCTGCAAAGATCAGTTAGAACAAGAGGACAAAGATAGAAAGAATTCCCTGATCATCTCCTGAAAGTAACCTCAAAAGGAAAAGTCCCAGGAATATCATAGCCAACATTAAGGGGGAAAAACACTGCAAATATCCAAAAGAAGTAGTTCAAATACCAAAGAACTATCATTAGAACAAACAAAACTTGGTAGTTTCTACTTAAAAGCAGAAGAGGTCTTGGAATACAATATTCTAAAATACTAAAGCCAGAGGCTTACCATCAAAAATAACTTACCTTGCAAAACTGAGTATAAATCTTGCAGTGGGTTGGGGTAGGGTGGACCTTTGTGGAACAGAAGACTTTCTAGCATTTCTGATGAAATGATAAGAGCTGAAATATGAACAATAGAGTCCAGAGAAACTTATAAACAAATTCATCCAAGTAGTTTGAAGGTGCTGTCTGATAGATAAGGTCATTAATGGCAACATTCTAATGGGGAAATAAGACAAAGAGACCCTTCAGAACTTTAATGTTGTCAAAGATGACTGAGGGCTCTAAGAAGATCAGAGGTCTTGGGTGGGGGTAGATTAGTTCTGTTTTGAGGATTTTATGAAAAGATAGAGAAGAGTGGGTAAGAGGAAAAATATAATACAAAGTAGAGGAGTAGGGAGAAATGAGGAATAAGGGATGGAATTTCTATTTCTCATAATTGAAGTACAAAAAAAATACAAATATGAAAGGAGTGGGAGTAGCAGGCATCAAATGAACTTCATTTTTCTCTGAAATAGACAAAGAAGGTTTTAACACACACATACATTCACATACTCCTGCAAACACAGTTTGATGAAGGAATACTTTGAAGTCAACAGGAAAACAAGCACGAATGGTTATGGGATGTTAACAGTGAGTATATTCCTGAGGAGAGAATATTCTAAAGCAAAACAAAATTCCTGATTCTCAAGGAAAGATTAAAAGGGACGAAGGAAAAACTGAAAACAAGGAAAATATAAGGGGTTACCTTAACCTCTTGTACAGCTGAAGAATGGTTGAATAAATGGTAGTTTATGAATGCATTGGAATATTATTGCTTTGTAAAATGATGAAAGAGATAGTTTTAGAGAATTCCGAGTAATATATAAACTGACATGGAGTGAAGTTTTATGTGAGTATGTTAGTATTTTAAAGACAACTTTGAAATAAAGACTGATAAATTCAATGATAAAGCATGTGTCTAGAGGACCTATGTTGAAGCACATTGCACACTTTCTAAGAGAAAGATAATGAACATAAAGTACGGAAAGAAATATATGTTGTTAGATGGGACGTATATAAGGATTGTTTTTGATCAACTATGCTTCTTTATTACTCAAGTTTTGTGGTTCTTGTTTCCCATTTTAAGTTTCTTTTAGGCAACTAGTGGATTCTTCTATTTTCACTTTGCCATCTGGTTCCAAAAGATCTGAACAGTTTCCTTGAAATATGGTACCAGAGTGTAAAGCAAAACAAACCTCCACTCTGGAAGTAACCACCTTCTGTAGCAATTGTCTTGCCTTGACTTGTGTAGTTCAGGCTCAGGCTGCTGGGATTCTGAGTGAGCATAATTTCTTGCCATCAATGTGGCCCCAGGGTTATCCCATGTTAGTCTTGGGCAGTGCTTTAGTCATGTCTCTAGCTGTGTCACTGGGCTATTTTTACTTCACTTCCTTTCTACCTGACCTAACTTGCCTATGCCATGTACTTCTGTAAAATTTTGGCAGTGTTTTTGTAAACTAGTTCTGGAATGGATAGATGATGTTACAGTTGATTATCTTTTGTTTTCTTTATCATTTTGCCTTCTAGTACATTTTAAAAGTTTTCCTTGGGGAATTTGGGCTCCTTCAAATCCTAATATGCTGCCATATACAAGAAATCTCCATTTCTTGCCTTTTTTAAAGGGAAAATTCAGTCAGGTCTAGGACTTGAGGTGAGGAGATTTCTTTTAGAACAAATTTGATAATCTAAAACTTGAAGAAAAATGTGCTATTTAGGAGAGGGAACATGTCTGTACATATTAGTTCAGAGTCTTTGTTATCAGCTTCATTCCATTAAGTGCAGGTTTTAATCTCTCCATAGAACTGAGAATTTAGAGACATTGAACAAACAACATAAGCTTTATTCCAGTGCTTTCTATATTGAGACATCTTATTTCTATGAGATGGGATCAACAGATATAAAAAAATATTAGTAATATACCCTTACCTATTTTCTTCATTTTTTTAGGAATGAGAAATTCAGGAAACTTTAACTTCTCTGGGTCTACTCTTCAGCTGAGGGAGTAATTTTTAATTTTTAATTTTAATACTCCATGCCTTCATTTGTTTTTAACTAATTGTAAGCTAAAAGGAGGCTTGATGTTCTGGGTGCCTAGTATCCAGAACCAATTTACTACCTTTAATATTCTGCATATATCTGCAATAGTATGGAATATATCCCAAATGTTGAAACCTAAGCTACATTCGTTGCATCTGAATATAACCAAACCAAAGTATCCAATTTCTTTTTGATGCCCTAACTTCCTTCAGGAACTTCATATTCTCATTGTCATCCTAAGAGGGCAATTCTATTCCCTCTTTTCACAGTATGGACCTTTGTAAAGATCATAAAAATTTCTTCATTGTTAATAGTTTATTGTATTTCAAGTAAAAAGTATTTTAAAAATTCATCTGTCCCTCTTAGGAAAGAGAATAAATGGGAGTTGCCTAAGGAGACAAGGGATTAATGACAAACAGCTTTTAAAAGACCTTATAAAAGACAAAAGCAAGATTGAAGATGAATAGAAAAGATCATAAGATCAAAGATCTAGAGCAGGAATGGATCCCTGAAAATAATCAAGAAATAGGTTGAAAAAAATGAGCAAACCATAGCAATAAAAGAACATGATCACAGAAAGTGGCTACAGTTATGGGAAAGATCAAAATACAAGCTCAAAAGAAGACAACAAAGCCCAAACTGCTATATACAAATCCTAGAAGAAAAATGTTAATTGCTCCCAGACCCAAAAAGAATTCTTGGAAGAGCTCAAAAAAGATTTCAAAAACACATAAGAGAAATAGAGAAAAAGTTAGGGAAAAGATGAGAGTAATACAAGAAAATAACAAAAGAGGAGTCAACAGTTTGGTAAAAAATAAGCACAGAAAGATGCTGAAGAAGATATGATGTTAAAAAATAGAGTGGGCCAAATAGTAAAAGAGGTACAAACATCCACTAAATACAAGAACTTTTTAAAAAGTAGAACTGGACAAATGGGGGGGGAGGAGGAAGGGAGGGGAAGTAGAAAAGCTCACTGAAGAGAATAATTCCTTAAAAATGAAAATTGGCCAAGTAGAAGACAATGACTCGAGGAAACATCAAGAAATGATAAAACAAAATTTAAAAAATGAAAACAAATAGAAGAAAATATAAAATGGCTATTGGAATAATAACTGACCTGAAAAATAGATTGAGGAGAAATGATTTAAGTGTCATTGGACTACCTGAAAGCCATGATCAATAAAAAAAAGTCTAGGAATTATCTTTCAAGAAATTATCAAGGAAAAAATGCCTTGATATTCTAGAACCAGAGAGTAAAATAGAAATGGAAAGAATTTACTAATTACCTCTTGATATAGATCCCAAAAGTAAGACTCCCAGGAATATTATAGTCAAATTGCACAACTTCCAGATCAAGAATCACATATTATAAGTAGTCAGAAAGAAGGAATTCTAATATTGTGGGGCCACAAGAAAGATAACACATGATTTAGCAGCATCTATATGAAAGGACTGAAGGACTTAAAATATTAAGGTCAAAAGAGCTAGAATTATAATAAAGAATCACCTTCCCAGCAAATTTTGGGGGGGGGGGTAAAAAAGGGAGGATAATCAATGAAATAGGGGATTTTAAGCATTCCTGATGAAGAGAATAGAGCCAAATAGAACATTTTACCGTCAAATACAAAACTCAAGAGAAGCATAAAAAGGTAAACAGGAAAGAGAAATCATAGTTTATTCAAAAAGGTTAAACAACTTACATTCTTTCAAGGGAAGATGACCTTTGTAATTCCTAAAAACTCTCACATTATTAGGACAGTTAGAAAGAGTATAAATAGAAGGCATAGCTGTGAGTTGACTATGATAGAATATCTAAAAAAATAAAATTATGGAATAAGAAAGATGAATACACTGGGAGACAGGCAAAGGGATAAGTATAATGGGGTAAATTATCTCATATAAAAGAAGCACAAAAGAGCTTTTACAGTGGAAGGGAAGATGAGGGATTTGAAGGGAGGGGGATGTCTGAACCTTACTCTCATTGAAATTGTCTCATAGATGGAATAACATACACAACTGGGTATGAAAACTTATCTTAACCTTATGGAAAAGTAGAAGAGGAAGACTATAAGAAAAGAGAGGCAATGATAATAGGGAAGATGGATTGAGGGAGGCTGAAGTCAGAAGCAAAATACTTTAGAAGATGGACAGTGTAAAAAGAGAGAGAACAGGATAAATGGGGAAAATAAGAGAGAGGGAAATATATAATTAGCAATCATATCTGTGAAATAAAAAAGGTAATTAAGTTTTACACTGGGCTCTAAAAATTAATTTCATAAACAGAAGACTGAGAAAGAGGGTATTGGGTGGACAAAAATTTATTTTTAAAAAAAGTTCTGGGGTTTTAGTGAACTGTACATTCAACATAAATCACCAGTATATTATGAAACCAGTATATTTTTTGTGGGGTAGAGTTTGACTTAAAATTTAATTTCATTCATATTTTTTAAATTTTAAGTCATTTTTTGAATATATACCACGTCCTATTTTCCCGCCAAGAAAGCAATTCCTTTTTCACAAAGTGAAGTCCAAGTAGATCTGAGACATGGTGAAATTTATAACTGGAGATGAATTCTTCTATCATAACAAATGTTCTTGAATTATAATTGTGGGAATGAGCCTTGGGGCTATAGGTGAACAGGTTGTGGGAAATGGCAACAGTGTGAAAGATAAGAATTTGTAACTTTGGGGAAAATTAAGACAGAAGAGAATTTGGCAATGTAAGTGAGTGATCCACATGAATAGAGTGCGCATTTTGAATGGGAATTCAGGTTATGTGGTCAAAATAACTTCTTGAAATATTAAACTATCTTTACCTATGCATATTCCAAGCTGAGAAGAGATTGAATTGTACCTCATTCTTTGAGAGCTAGTAATGTGCTTCAGCTCAATCTTTGCTATATTTTTATCTCTGTCTATAAATAGCATTTTACTCCTAAGTTTCTGTTTTCTTTCTTTAAATCTATTGCAACTTCTGATTCAGTTCTTTCATTGACAGAAAATTTACAATCAAAGGAGGAATGTTTTGTACTTACATCTATCTGTTGCATGATGGGGAAAGAGCACTAATGGAGGATACCAGAAGTCAGTTGAAAATGTACAAAATTTAACCAGGTCAGAGTTTTAAGTTTCTGTCTAAATGCTTTGATTCCGTGCTGCAGCTGAGACAATTGTGATAAAACTGTGTGGTGATGATGTTTTATTAATTATATTTTATAAACTTTCCAAAAGTACACTTTTTTTTGGTGTTTTTTGCTTTTTGGAGGGCAGTTGAAGTTAAGTGACTTGCCCAAGGTCACCCAGCTAGTAAGTGTGTCAAATGTCTGAGGCCAGATTTGAACTCAGGTCCTCCCGACTCCAGGGCCCGTGCTCTATTTACCAAGCCACCTAGTTGCCCCTAAAAGTACATAATTTTAACTGGATCTAGGGCCTTCCTTCTCATCCCTAGGCTAAATGAACACTTTGTTGTAGCCATGCAGGTTCCTTCAAATAAGAGAGCGCCATGGAATAACCATGGAATAGCTTGGCACAGACTTGCTCTGTGTAAGAGCACCTTAGACTAGCTTAGTAGAGACTTGCTCTGTGAGAGCACCTTGAAATGGCGTAGCACCCTACATGGCAAACTTGAACTTTCAATAAACTTTACTTTTTCCTTGGCTGAGAAGACTTGAGTGGAATTCTTTCAGTAGGACCCAGCATGTTGGTATTTTGGGGTCTCAGGCAGCCTTAACCCTCTTTGGGCATCCTCCTCATTTTTATGGCTAGAAGAATTTCTAGCCTCCAAGGAGAAGAGGAAAAACTGGTGTAAGAGGGGGGATGAGCTAAGAGAAGGTCAAGCCCTCGGGCCACATAGTTGGATACGAAAGGTATATTTTGAGAAGAAACAACTCTTTCCTTTTTCATATTGAGTCGAAGAAGCTAAACAACAATATCAACAATAAGAAACACCTAGACAATTTTGCTCTGCTGTGACGTATGCCAAAAAAACCAAAAAAGAGGGAGAGCAATTCTGCAAAACTAATCGATATATCAACCAAGTATGCCAGTGCATATAATACTCCACAATACACTCATGGCCCCCCACCTCTTCAGAGAAGGAGGGAAGGTTCAATTTCTCATTTTTTTCACTTGGGACAAGATCAATAATTATAATTATACATAGTTTAGTACAATAGTCTCTTCCTTCCATTTATGTTGTTACTTTGCTCATTTTTTTCCTGGTTCTACTTACTTCACTTTGTTGTTGTTTATGTGATATTCCATGCTTTCCTCACATTAACCATTTCTTACAGTATAGTAATATTTCATTTTATATATAGTCCATAGTTTGTTTAACCATTCCAAAGCAGATAAATATCTACTTTGTTTTAAAATCTCTTCTATCTCAAAAATTGCTGCTATGGATATTTTGTTGTGTCTGGGGATCCTCCTTTATGCTTTTGACCTTCTTGGAGTATTTCTTTAGCAGAGAAATTTTTGAGTCAAAACTTTGATGTACCATTTCTGTCATATTAGCAATTCTAATGGTAACTTGGGCTACATAAAAAGTGACTTTATAGTTTTCCTAAATGAAGGTAAGAGTTCAATTATTCTCTTTCCTGTTCAGGATTCTATTCTGGTAGCTTTAACAGTCAGAGACAAGTTGGAAAATGTCTACTATAGGATAATAGTATTGTAAGTAGGTCTGTATATGCATGTATATATACATGTATAGAGGACACATACATTACACACATATGACGTATATGTGTGTACATATATACCCAATAAATTGGGTGGATCCCTGGATTATACACAAAAGTCTTACAGGGAAAGATAGCATATATGTGTGTGTATGTACATATGTGCATCTACACACACATGTTCACACACACATGGGAAGGGACATCTTGGGAGGGACTAAATGAATCAGGAAGATCACCAATCTTGAAGCAGGGAATTATTTATAGTGAAGAGACGTGCCAGATTTCATGGTTGTCCAACTCCAGTCCAAAATACCAGTGGTGAAAAAAGTACAATTAGTTCCAGTTCACTTTTTATTACAGTGATCTGAACTCAAATATATGATGTATGTTCCATGGCTTGTAATCTCAACTATGTATATCATTTGGCTTATATCTTTATTTTGATACAAATTTTTAAAATTAAAATGAAAGTTAAATTAAAACAAAAATTAATTGTTTAATTGTTAACTTCTGCTATAGGCTAACCAATGTTTCTTACTCAATGAAACTACACTATTTTAAAGGTTCTGTTATGGTATTCACCGTAACAAGAGAGTGGAGCAATTTTAGTCAAACAACAAAACATTTATTGAGTGCTATGTGCTAAGCATCGAACCTGGTTAGTTTGTAAGTATAGGATTTTTGAAAGCTTTCTCTTCATATTGTATCTTTTCCCCCACTCCATACGTGTAAAAAAAAAACCTAGGGCGGTTTCAAGAGAGATGTTATGCAAACTATACTAACTATAGGAAAGTGGCAGATTAAAACATGGGGAATTCCAAAGCAGAGTGAAATTTCTAAGTGTATAAACAGTGTTTCTATGTGGAAGGTTTAACCTTTATTAGACATGTAAAAACAAAACCTTTTAATAACAGAAATTCTTTAAACTTTTATCACTTGAGCTATACAAGAAAGCTGTAGCAAAGTCTTTGGGTCCAGGGAGGCTTCTTTCTTATTTCTGACACTATGTAAACCGTTATATGTAATAGATTTCCCATGTTTTTCACTTATGATGCTAATCACACAGAATCACATGAAATTACACATGTAAAGTGCTTCGCAAATGCTAAAGGCATTATATAAATTCTAGCTATTATTAGCGAGCTAGCTATTATTACCTACGGTCATGTGATAAGTATCATAGTTTTCATTCCAGTAATGAGCCAGTTGCAAACAGTGACTAAAAGGTAGTAGCTCCATTTATAAGGGCTACATTGCAATCAAAATAAGGTTGATTCCTCTTTTCATCGATCTTTTCTATTACATACTATTGAGTTAATGAATAATTTGTGAGAAAATTTTCTGAATAAATTGAGATTTTCCTAAATTTCCATAACCAAGACGTGGCAAATATATAGTCATTATTGGGAGGTTTGAAAAGAATGTGCATCAATGTAAAGGCACTTTAGAAAGCTAGCAGAGACATCTATCTTCCCCCCTCATCCCCAAGCATCACACATTGTTGGACAATGGAGTAATACTTTTCTTTCTATTGCCTTAATGACTATCACTATCACTTAAAACAGCTCAGTCACTCATTATCATTATCAGCATCAGCAGCAGTAGGAGCAGCATTTCTTTATGTGTTTGTGAGAGAAAGTTATACATAGCCCAAGCTGTAAAAAGTACAGTCTGATATTCCTTTATGTGTGCCCCCCAGTTCTGGTTTACATGTTTGAACACAGTGGGCACAGAAAGAAAAGATACATGACACATGTCTTCTTCATCTCTGTGTTGATTTCTTCTATGTCCATGATATGCTAAATATATATGCTTTATTTAAAGCTTTGGGAAGAATATACATAAGTATAAAGACATTTTAAAAGGGCCCCATTGGAATGAGGGCTTTGGCTTCCTGAAGGGTAGGCAAATCATGGAATGAATCTAGTTTGCCAAAGGAGTTTGAAGTGTTACTGGTCTTGTCTTCCTTGGGTTATTACCCTCCCATAGCCATTTTGTCTGTCATTCAGTGTGGACTGATCAATACATTTGTGGACTTACAGTCAGCATGACTCCTCACTTGAAGTATAAATATAGTGTGTAGGGTTGGAAGGAGGTGGGGAGTCTCTTTACTTCTCTAAGACCCAGGTTCCTGACCTGGAAATTGGAGGAAATTATAGCACTTACCACACAGGATTGAAACTAAGCATGAATTGAGATGATATGAGAGTTAGAAACCTTTCAAGTGCTCTCATGCTCTGTCTCTCTGTCTCTATATATACATACCAGTATTAGTAAACGTACACATTTATCTTGCTCTTGCCTTTTACAACCTAACTCCTCTAAAAATATCTCTATATTTTGTCACCACTTTTCTTTCCCACTCAATGCTCAAGTGCTTGCAATCTGGGTTCCAAACTCAGCACTCTAGAAGACTGGTCTCTCCTGGGTAATTTTAAAAAAAATTTTTCCATTGTAAGTTGAATCTGAAGGCTTCTGTGATGTATAAGATACTATGTAGCAGACAGAAGACATTAGAAGGGTTCAGAGAAAATATAAGTGTTCTCTTCAATAACGAAGCATACACAATTAATAATCATGAAAACATTAGACTATTAAGAATACTTCACCTTCACCTCTTAGAATAACTCATTTCCTTAAACTTGCCCCAAGCAACATATACATGAAGTCTTTCTTGATGTTCCTTCACTTTGCTCTCTCTATATATAACTTACTTTTTATATGCCTTGTATATACTTATTTACATAAACATCTTCCCCAAGAAAACATAATGGGGGGCAAGGACTGTCCAATTTTGTCCTTGTAGCCCCAGAAACTTGGACAGTGTCTTGAATATGATAAGCAATAAATGCTTGCTGGTTGGATTGGAATGGTCAGGGAAGGCTTCCTGAAAGAATGTGACTTAAGGTCAGTATTGAAATTCCTGTTTTACATACGTGGGAGAGGAAGAAAAATGACATACCACTAATCTGAGTTAAGTGTATAAGCAAAGGTGTGGGTATGAAAGACCATAGTGTTAGGGGGATGATGAGAAGATAAATAAAAGTGTAATGGACGATGGATGATCAAAGATCTCTATATTATTAAATCTAATAGCCTTTTCTCAGGGCTTATCCTTCCCTGACATCTCTACAGCATTTGATACCACTGATCATCTCTGGTTTTCATGATGATATTCTTTCCTGTTTCTCTTCCTTGATGTCTGATCAGTTCAGGTTCCTTTCCTAGATCATTATCCATGTCCTGCTCCCTAAATATGGGAATACCTTGTATTTTTTTTCATTCAGCAATCCTTTCAGTGTTTAATATGTGCAAGGCAGCATGGCATAGAGAGTTTTTCTTGGAGAAGTTCCATCTTGTTTGTTGAGAAGACACAAAGTGTGACTTTAGACAAGTTACTGAACTTTACAGTGCTCTAAGACTGCAATTTGTAATGGTGTTCTACATGATGACCTGAATGGGGAGAAAGGAATTTCCTGAACTGGAAGTTTTCTATGCTAGGCTCTGTTAGACAGAAAGGAAATACAGTTATCCCTTCCACATCATGGGTCAGGGGCATGGACCCTGAGATGTAGAAAATCTGTGTAAAAATTTTGGCCCTCCCTTGGAAACCAGAGATGTCTGATTTTTTTCCTTTTACTTTTATGGGGGTATTTATAGCATACTATTGTAAAGTTTGATTTAAGTATTTGGTTGTAGGCTCTGTGTTACCTGCTGGCCGTTGTGTGGTACTTGTGGCCTCTGCAAAACTCCTCCCAAATTCTTGTTTAATTTCTTATGTGGACCCACAACATAACTAAATTAAAATGGGGAAAGTTGCAATGTGGAAGGTATAACTCTACTCCCTGCACTCAAGGAATTTATATTCTGGGGACTGGGATCATTGAAGGAGGGAAAGTGAACAAAGTGAACACAGATAAATCAATACAAAAATACAAAGAGCAACGAGGCACCATAGGCTAGGGGATCATAAAAAGCCCTGGAGCTAAGCCCTGAAAGGATCAATCATCACTAGGGATTCTAAGCGGTGGGGGTATAGATGGGGTGACTAAAGGACAGTCTGCGTAAGATCCACAGGCAGGATGCGGATTATCATGCACAGGATACAACAAAAAGTATCCAAGTTTCTTCTGGTTTCACATTTCTTTTTACATCCTTAGTACCACATCTTTTTAAAGATGATTCTCAGACCTTTGACACTACCTGTGTGAGCTTGAGATGGTCAACCTCTCTGAGCCTCAGTTTTTCTAAAAATGAGGGTACTGAAGTACCTCTGAGGTCTCTCTCAGATTGAAATCTATGATTCTGTATGTCCAGGTCCAATTACCAGCCTTCTATTAGATGTCTTCAAATGATTATCCCATTGGTATATAAAACACCACCTACTTAACAGAATATTTATCACTCCATAGGATTATCTTTCCTCTAAACTTGCCTATTGAGGATACTACAATTTTTCAAACCACCCATGTTCACCATCTTAGCATTGTTCTTAATTCTTCACTCTCTCTAAAAACCTAGAACCAAATTGCTGCAAAGTTTTTTTTTCATTTTCCTCTGCTTCCAAAACTCTTACATCAACCACTTTTCCTCATTTATAGTCATCTCTGTACCAATTTAGGCTCTTATCTGTTCTTATCGAGCCTATTGGAAAAGCTAATTGGACTTCTAGTTCTCTGCTTTTCTCCTTATGAGGTCAAAACCAGAAATAATCTTTGCAAAATTTAATAGCCACTTAATTACTCAATAACATCCTGTGGCTCCCTATGGCCTTTAGAATAAAATAAAAACTCATCTTAGTAATTTAAAACATCTACAACCCAAATCCCAGCTATCTTTAAAGATGGATTTCATGTCACTCGCCTTCCTTCTGGGTACCAGCTAATGTAACTTATTTGTTGTCTCATAAATTGGTCATTCTATTTCTTGCTCTTAGGTCTTGGCAAAACTGTTCCTATGCCTGATGTGCCCTTTTTCCTCTTGTCTCCACCTTTTAGAATCTTTCATTTCAAATGGCTCATGGTCATTTCCTATAGTAAGCCTTTCCTGATCCCTCTACTTATTCTTTCCTTCAAATGATCATGTACATGCTAAACTTATTTACAAGTTATATGCTTCCTCCCCTACCAGAAAGAAACTCCTGGAGGAAAAGGACTATCTCATTTGTCTTTGTATCTCCAGTACTTTGCACATAGTAGGAATTTTTAAAAAATGCTTAATCGGGTTGGAAGGTAGTAGATGATTTGAAGTACATCTTTTCCCCTCCCCTTATGGTTATCACCCCATCCTTCCCCCAAATGAGAATGCATTTTCTTCCTCTTTTCACATGTGAAATAATTCCTCCTTACTGCTCTGTTTATAGCTTATTACAAGAAAATCTCAGATTGCACTGAAATTTCCTTAAGTGAACACTAAATATGTTTGTTCTATATAATGTCTCTAACTCCTTAAGTGAATACCCACATACTTCTACCCCACCCCCCAAAAAACCCAAACCAAAACACCAGCATTGTGATTTTACTTGTGTACGTTGTGCTTCATTTAAGCAACAACTTATTTAGAAGTAAGAAAAACACACCCTGAAATTTAGTGGGATTTTTTTTTCTTAATTCATTAAATAAAATGGATATTCTTATCCTGGCAGTAAAACAATGAACACTTTCCAAATGGATTGGTTACAATCATGTGTATAAAATTCTGCCCAACAGTTATGCTCTTCAATTTTGACAATTTCCCCCTACTATATAAAGCCACCTGTTCCTGAGTTACTAAATATAATACTGTGGGAAAACTTTATCTGTCCAGGCTAACCCATACCATAAGCATGTCAGTGCATTTAAGCATCTTCCTCCTCTTCCACAGGCTTAATTTAAGGTTTCTATATATCATCTAACCTTCTGACAATTAAATGCAATTGAAGCAGTGTTATAACCTTTTTATTAAAAGCATAAATCCAAGTATAAAAATGGATGAAAGAGATCAGAAGATATTTATTAAGCAAGATGAAAGTAAAATTACAAACATTTCAGCTTAGAACTTGGTCAGTGTTCTTGAGAAGTGGAGCTTCCCTGATCCTTCAACATAAAAGACTTCAATAAGAAATATGTTGCGAATGGAAATGTTTCTTCTTTTAAAGAAAAGGTTCTAGTACTGGAGGATTTGGAAAATGAAGTTATAATGCTAATCTACACAGTACAAAGTAAAGAAGAAAACTTGCCACAATCCAGTGAATCTGAACAATGTATTGCAGACAACCTGGCCACACGAGGTTAAAAAAAAAGTCACTATTAAAGGTGCCCAGTGGATGCTGACCTAAGGAGTCAATGTGTAAATTCTCTGAAATCAAGTTTCTAAGATTAAGATCTTAATTTATTCATATTAAGGGTATAATAAATAATCCACTTCATCTATTTTCCTTATAAGAATTTTTGAAGTACAAAAGAAGTAAAAAGAAGAAATAAGTTTGGCCTTTTGGTAGTGAGGACCTAAAATCAGATGATACAATCAAGAGACCTGAGAGGCCATCTAGTCCAACCATCTCATCTATCCGACACAGGAATGCCTTCCACAACAAGATGAAGCTTGCTCACAATTTATCTTAGGTATTTTGATACATTAACAATATGTAAAATAATCGACATTTTAAAAGTCCCTTGCATATTAGATTTAATCTCACCTCAAAGAACTCTCCATCAAGAACAACTTGGCAATATTATCAAAGCCACCTCCCTTCTTTTAATAAGTCTCTCTCTTCATAAAGTAAGTAACGTTCATGTGGAATTTTAGTGTCTGTACTAATTACACTTTTGTGATATTCAATGTGTAACCATGTACTATGAAATATCATTAAAATGCTTATCTTCATGTTCCAAAGCATTAACTTCTCTTGAAAATAACCTTTGGCAAGTATTGAGAAAATGTGTACATTTGTATATTTCCTCCAGATTTAAATGCACACTGATTATGAAGCTTTGCTTTAAATTCAAGTTCTCAAATACCTCTCATCCAGACTAGCAGTCTGAAAATATACTTTTGACTAAAACAAAGCAAAACAAAACAGATTTAAGATGCATTCATTACCCTTAACTTCCATTCTTTGTATATTCGTAGGACAAAACATCTTTGCAAAACCACTAGAAAACCTAACTTCACTCTACAGGCACAGCAAAACAAAAACAAAATGTTAATAGCACCACATTTGCTTTTGCAAATTATATGCTTCATTGTGCCTGTGTGAGAACAGCTTTAGTGACTGAATGGAATGAATCCCACCCAAGAGGAGATCATGTCTTCACATCTTCCATAATTGTTCTGTCTTCTATAAACCTGCTCACTTGCAAACTATGAGGTAAGCCTAGAAATAATATTTCACTTCAAAGAAAAGTAATGACAGATTTCCAATGTCTCTATGATGAATTCTGAGTGACTTGTTGCTTTAAACTTATATAAAAACAGTTGGGAGTGTGAAGAACAAGTTTAAAAGTGCTCAGATGGAAGGTTAAAAGGAGGGTAGAATGCAGAATAAAATATAACCAATTTTATAGTGTTTTACCCAATCTTTGTTTCTCTTCTTTCAACTGGTCTTAATAGACATTACTCAGTTCTGAGACACAAGTAACACTGCTGAGTGGATGCCATGGCTTTGCTGTATAGAAATAAGAATTCAGCAAATTTATGTGCAATTCTAAGTATTTTTTAAAAGACCTCAGATTATGTGGAAAAATCAAGGACAATATGTTGCTTAAAGTTTTTACAAGAACTCTGATATTTTTCTAAGTTACTACACTGGGGCAGTAACATTTTTCTAAATTAACCCTTTGGAAAAAAAATACATGACAGCCAAAGGCACTAGTTTGTAAAGGGGACTAAAGGGTAGCAAAAATCATGAAACATATTAGGAAGGTTGAGCACAAGAATTTGAAATCATTAATAAGTATTTTCATGACTTAAAGATATATTCTAAAAATGCCACTTTTTCCAAATTGACAAAAAATAAAATTACTCTTAGATGAAACTTTTACGCATTTTTTTAAAAGCTGATCTTCAAGCCCCTGAAAATAGGGGCCTTATAATGAAAACACTGACAGATGCTTCATCATAGTGGCAGTAGTAGTGGATGCTGCTAGAATACTTTTGTTTTCTTAAATATTTAACATAGACTTGCTTTATCTATGTGCGTAGCATTTACTGGGATTTACCCTTTAATTTTTTTTAATAGAAAGTTACAGCTCATTTAAAATAGCTGGTAGATACAGAAAGCATAAATATACAATAAGTTTAAACACTGATTGTACTAAATGCAACAATACAAAGAAGCAAAACAAAACACAAATGGTAACACAATAAAACTGTATTACATTTGTGCTTCAAATATTACAATACATTATATACAATAGTCCAAAATAAACATCTCATGCCAAATGACACAAAACAAAGAGCAAGCAAGAGAATCTGACGATATGTACATTACCTTTTTTTTTTTTTAATAATAAACATTCAACTCTGAACGGGAGCAATTTCACTACATACAGTTGCAGTCCGTCTTTTATTCCACACGATCATCCTGTTTTTCTATATCTACGCTATCCAATAAGTTCCTGTGTCAATTCTTATATACATTTTGAGCAAAAAAAGATAAAAGAATGTAGTGCTTTGTATTCTTAGTGGGGTGACGTTGATAGATCAGCGAACCTGGGGTGCATAACCTTCTTTCATCAAACCCTCCTCATAGTCCGTCTGGCAAAGGATCATGTTATTCTTTAAGAAAAATTTGTCTCCGACACAAAATCTGAAAATATATTTAAAAAATCATTTTGACAGATTTAAGGCCATTTCATTGTCAAGTTACAGTTTTAAAATATGGTTCTATATCACTGACATAATTCTATAAATCTGAAATTTGGCTTCGACAATGCTTTATGAGAATGAGGCCATTTAGCACTTCACTGAAACATTACTTGATTATTTCTCATTTTAACCTCAATCTTAAGAGAAATCATACCTAGCGATAAGTTGTTTGCACAGCAGGCCCATATTTGCACAACAGGTTTATTTAGGGCAAGCATATATAAAAACCATTTACTTGAAAAACAAGTAGAACTTTATTGTTTTCCTAGAAAGAACATAAAGCATTTATGTTGTTTTGTCCATTTATCCATGTTGTAAAAAAAAATAAAATAAAATAACTAGGCCAGTTAGAAATTAAGCCTCTTTTAACACTTTCTATTTGTCAAAACGATTAAATTTTAATGATTTATAAGTGAAAAAAGTAGGTTTGCAGTATGAAATCTCCTTTAACAGATTATGCTGCAGGGTAATATTCCATATTTGTGGCAAATTCACCAACTCTGAAAAATTTACAATGGCATTTCTTAAGAGTATTTCAAGTTAAAAAAGAGTTTCACACAGGAAGCACTGGTATGAACAAAGCAAACCGTTTTTATTAGCTAACTATGGATTTTACTTCATAATGCAATATTTAATCTATTTTAGACAATCATATTCTTAATGAAGGCTTTCTGTTGAGGGGGTGCCAGATTTTCTAAATGAAGAGACTTTATTCACCATTGGTGTCAGAAATAAATGCTTATGGTGTTTAGAGCTGATTTAACAGCATCTCAGGAGCTATGTGGGGGGTGGAGGGAAGGTTTATATATGTATTTAATTGTAACAATTTAACCTTCAAACAGTAGTGTCTGCTAGAGTTGACCCAGTATAACAGACATATAATTATACAAGTTGACCTGACTGACCTTTGATAGTGGCCTCTCTTTATCAGACAGTCAATTTCTAATGATGTTCAAGTAGAAATCTAAGTGGATTGTCAGATTAAATTGTGTATTGAAAGCTACCCTTTAATGTTTTGTGAAGTTGGAGGCTTCAATGAGTAGCAGTTGGACTGATTTACATTTGCAAAGATTGGAATGCTGGACAAACAATGAACCCATTTATTTTCCAACTGGGTAGTTTTGGAAATTTATCCTTATACTAAAGTAGATAGGGGGGAATTGCACAATAAAAAAGTGGAATGAAAAGAATTAGTTTTTCCTCTTAAAGGAAAATTGGTCTGTTTATTTATGGAGTATATTTTCCCCCCCTCCTCTAGGATTACTGCCTGCTGATGCTGTTGATTGAAAGGAGAGCTTATGCAATGATCTTGAAATCCTGGCCTTATTAGAGGTCAAGGCTGATATAATGAACTTTAAACAGTTTGCTTTCATTTTTTTCTTCCCTTTACTAGTTGTAAATCATATAATAATTTTAAATTATGGAAGATTTGTTACTCTAATAAAGGAATCTGAAGTCTTAGATTGTACTGGTAACTAAAACCAAACTCAAAAATAGAAAAAATGTTTGTTTGGGAGACATAGCTCTTACATTTCCATCCAAAACAAAATTTTCCCAGACATGGAACAAAATAGAATGCACACTCTGTACAGATTATAATTAAAAACCAACATTTTATATGCCCTGCTGAAGGGAATATTAATTACTTAATAAAATCAATACTTTTCTCATGTCAAAACTAAAGCTATTAAAATTCTTTATGTTTTGAGTTTATTTCCAGACTAAAATGAATATCCTAGAAAGATACTCTTCTCATTCCCTCTTACTAATACTAAAATATTACAAAACTCACATTCATATAACCAAATTTACATCAAGATAAATGAAAACACATCAACCATCAAAACCATTCCTCAAGTAAAATTATTTTCTATTTAAAAAAACCTTACCCCCTTACAGATTATGAAAGTGTTATTCCCCAATTATATATTAATATATATCATTGTAGTAAGGTCATAGCAATAAATAATTCCTCACATTTACACAGCATTATGATTTACCAAGCTTTTCCCTTACAACTAGATGCTTAAGCTCAAAATAAATGAATTGAAACTCAACCTGTATCTATTGATTCCAAGTTCAATGTCCTCAACTTTACCACGTTGTCTCATGCTTTGCACTGTTATTCAACATCTGATCTGTTTTTATTTATGGCATATTGTTATGGATATCACCGGACCATATATTTAGAGAGGAAAGGGACCTGGGAAATTCTTTAGCCTAATGCAGATTAAGTGACTTGCCCAGGGTCACACAGGTACTGAGAGCCAGAACCTAGTCTCTGGGCCCTAAAAGCAGAATGCATATTTAGATGTAATATTTAAACTCTCTGAAAGTCTACAAAGATCAAAAAAGGGGAAAACATGCTCTTATAAAGTAATTTGAATACTCCAGTATTGGTTTAAATATTGGGATTTATATTTGTTAAAATTATGAAACTAATATTTTATTTTATCACTGTTACCTCGTATTTGAAAATATATGATATTAGAATTAGGAAATACAGAGTAGCAGAATACAGTTCCATGTAAAATAAATTTATATTAATTTTTTTTAAATTCAACCCATTGAAAAGATCTCTATCCCAGCAACTTTGGAATAGATATAAAAGTTTACCATCTTCATACCCAAAATATTTAAAGACTCAAGTGTGTGTGTGTGTGTGTGTGTATGTATGTATGTATATACACACATATACATATGTACATACACTTTTTTCTCCTACAGTGCCAATAATACAAAAATATACAAGATTTATAGCCAAGTTTTTTGTTAATTTGGTAGTTTAGTTTTTAGCTGAATTCATATAAAACTATTAAGAACTTTTTGAATGGGTTAAACACATGTACATAAAAAACACCTCAAAATTAAATACAAGATAATGTTTGGTAAGAGCAGAAAGAAAGCTATAGAAAAAAAATTAGGAAAAACAACTTACTTCCATTATTACCATCCTCTCAAAGGGTCATTAGTAGGCTACAGTTTTTAACTTTCCTAATAGGGTAAGGGCAAATTAAATCAGACAATTGCAATTTAACTGTCCCACCCTTCACTTTTAAACAGTTAGGTAGAATCCAATTCTCTCCTCTGTCTGTATTTCTATTTCAGGTAGACAACTCAGGGTAAACAGACAAGTGGAAAGGATTTTAATGCTACCACCCACCATTTTCAGATTGTGGTCACTTGCTTCACTTGATTATTAACTGCAGGCAAGGGACTAGACTTTATTTAATCTTTCTTCCACCTATGCTTATCAGGGCTCTGAATATACTGCCAAGCTGATTTCAGAGATCTCTTTAACATTTTTATATTTGAAAAGTTGGTTGTTGTCCTTCCTGCTCAAAGAGGTTCAAAACACTATCACTATGTCAGGGCAAGGTACAATGTGTCTATCTGTGGCTAATCAGACCAAGAGAAGCTCAGAAGACTATATGTTTACAAAATACTTGTTGGCATTTTCATGCCATTATATACCTAGTCCTGGCCCTCATCACCAAAGGCAGTGGAAGAAAGGGGTCGGGGGGTGAAGCATTTATTAAACACCTATCATGTGCCATAAATACATGGATTGCTATATAGCTTACTAGCTCGCCTCATGACCTCCAGATACTCCCAGACTTCTTAACCCATTCTGGATATTATTGAACGTTATCTTCTAAGAAGATTTATGTTTGAAGACAATGTAAGGGCCACATAGGGAACAGCATTTTTTTCTTTACATTCCCAATACTTAGCACTTAAGTGCTCTAGAAGTCTTCACTGAATTGTACAGAGTTTATCTGCTATGATTTGGAAGTCTTCAGGAGAACCACAATGCCATTCAAATCATAGTGAAAATGCTTAACCTGCCAATCAAAGCACACTGTAATGTGGTGTTCTCCAGTTTTATTTCCCTGAGTCCCTAACACAAACTCCTCCTCCTGTTTATACCATGCTTCCTTCATTTTTTTTTCTACTTCCCTGGAATAACTTCTACCATCTTTCTTGTCTATCTAAATTTTCAACATTTACTGAACCCCATTCATTATGTGTATGGTATTATACAGGATAAATAAGTCACCCCCACTCTTAAGGAGCATTCCATCTTCAAAGACCTATTTCCATTAAGTCTTCTGACTCCAATGATCAGTATGTACATTACATACTGATCTCTTAAATAGCACTCATTCTGCCACTTATTTCGCTTCCTGGCTATACTGTCTTGTATAGCTTTTCCCACATAAACTGTCAACTCCTTATGGGCAGTTTCTTTTATATTCTCTATTATTCCTGACACATGAGGTAGGTGTTAAAATTACAATTATACAATTACAATTACACTTGATTTTTCTCAAATCCTAATAAATGTTCAAAAGACATAATAACAGATAGTAGGGGAAGACTAACTTAAATCTTAAATACCTTATTGTATTTTAAATACCTTATTGTATTGTATTTTAACTTATTTAAAATTAGGAAAATGATATTTGTTATATTTAAGGGAGAGAAATATTTGAGTATAAGAAATTGCATCAATATACATATTCCATCTTGAAGAATTGGTAGTGATATTCCATCTTGAAGAATCAACACACAGATAATATTTTAATTCATCTTTCTTGGGTAATCTGGAACATATTTCTATATTTAGAAGTAACAGATTTGCAAACAGAGGTTTTTGAAAGTGAGAATTTTGTGACTGCCAATTAGGCCTTGAAAGGCATGATTTAATTTTAATGGTTGGAGGTTGTCATTTTAATTATATTTAAAATTAAATATTTGAACTAAAAATCCTGATAAATAACTTTACCTAACATTCATGATATCTGATTTCAGAAACAACAAAAAATTTCTCATCCGGAAAGTTATATATCACTACCGATTTGCCTTGTGTTTCACTCGAAAAGACACAAATTATTACAATTATTTGACTTCCCAAAGTAGAGCACCATGAATTACCATGGTTTTATTGGAGACATTGGTTTTCCAAGCTAACTTCAAGGAAAAAGCATCACCTACATGGAAAACCTTTTGTATTCAGGGTAACAAAAATTGCCTGCTTTGCTTGACTGATGAAGATTAGCTGACTTCTTGCATTAAAGAAGTTTGTCTTGTATGGACTAAAGTGACAAGATAATAACTAAGTGCTAATTGTGCATAACCAACACTAAAGATATGCAGCCCCCTTATGGCATGTAATAAATGAAGCGACAACAGAAATATATTAGGTACTTTCATAATGATACTAGAGTAGTGTTTTACAGCAATAAGAATATGAACAGTTTTAGAGTCAGAATTTAGGAGTGTTTGTCTTACTTGACTGAGTTCTACTAGAGAGAGACTTAATTGTGAATGCATTTTTTATTTCTATGGTAGAATAAAATTGATGCATGATTTGTAAATAGCATTAACAACCTGCAATTATTTTGTATCATAATACAGTTTAAGTAGGGTTTAATATTTGTATGATGATTTAATTTTATGTACAAAATATGGCTAGAATAGGGATGTTCAACCCTTAGATCAGTAGACCAAAGTAATAAATCAATGCAATTACTCTAAGTCTATTAATAATATGCCTTTTGGAAATAAGCTCTATTTGATAATTTTTTTTCTGCATGTCAGCCAAAAATGTTTAGGTTATAATCTGTGGTTGTAAGGATCTAAGGCTCTAATGTTAAACACCTACTCTTCAGACCAGGAAGACAAACCTTCCAATCATCCTTTAGGAGAAAGATGTCTTGATTTAATGTGTATTTTAATGGCATATATAACTACTTACTGAAATTCTTCAGATAATATGTGAAATTTTGGAGGAGGAAACTAAAGATGATACATGTCCTTTAATTAAATCAAGTAAGTGCTCTTTAGCAAAATAACTTGTAGAATATAAAGCATGAAAATAAAGCTTTTATTTTAGCTTTGGATTATATGAAACATTATAGTATAAGATTCCTTGCTAAAATAGGCAGTTCCATATTAGATCATCATCTACAGGAAATAATTTAATTTTGACATTCAAGTTCTTCATGAGACCTTTCTTGGTCTCACAAACTGCTAGTGCTGGTCCCCCTCAAGATTCCCTGGTACCCTTAAACATGCATGCAGGCATACTACCATTTGCACTCATGCTCTCTCTCTCTCTCTCTCTCTCTCTCTCTCTCTTTCCCTGCTCCCCCGCCCCATTCACATTGCCTTCATTAAACTATAAGCACCTTCAGGTACCATTTCCGTGTTTACAGTAAGTTTCCAATGTTACTTACTTAAACACTAAAATACTGTAAGCACTTAAGAATGTTTGCTTTCCCCTAAAACTTTCATTGGCAATTTATTTCAGAACTAAAGCAAAGTCCTGAGGAAGTTAGTTGAGTTCCATTGTGAATAATTTCTGGAAGGAGACAGACAAAAAATAATCACAGGATGTGAAAGTGTTGGGAAGGGTCGCTCTTAACCCTGTGTAAGTACCACTAATAAGATAATGATGATAGCTAGAATTTACATAATGCTTTAAGATTTGAAAAGTGTTTTAACAAATATTATCTTATTTTATCCTCAAGAGAACTTAAAGAAGTAGGTGCTATTATTATTATTATTCCCATTTTACAGATGAGGAAATTAAGGCATATTATTCTTTAAGCTACTGAGGTGCTGATGGCATTTTTTAAAAAGGAAAGGAATAACAAAAAGGCTGCAATGAAAACAATACTTTACTAACTTCTTACAAATATAGCTAACAATGTATTTAAGAGAGGAAAATATATAATATTTTTTCTTGTATTTCAATTGGGTGTTCCTGAGACTGAACAAATGCTGATAGCACACAGACACATTCAAATTAATTCCTTTAAGTTCACAGTAGTAAAATAATTTCTGGTCTTCAAAACAACAAGAAGAACAAAACTATTGTATTGCTTTTGGGAACCCAGATAAAATTCTCTTACCTTTGATTACAAAGCTGACATGCGAAGCAGTCCAGGTGGTAAACATTGTCCTTGGCTCTCATCACCATCTCAAAAGCAGGGATAAGTTTACTGCAAGCAGCACAATTTCCCGTTACACCAAATAACCTAAAAGAATGTATATTTTTTAAATAAAAATAATTATTTTTAAGGGAATTTGAAATTATAGATGAAGTAATTCTATAGACATTGTAAAAGGAATCAAAACCAAGTACTACTATATGTCATGGTATATAGGCAAGCAATTTTTATATATTAGATATAAATGTTTTTTGATATATAATTTCTTTTATAAAAAAATCCTCTAGTTCAAGAAAAGAAAATAGCAAAGGAAGGT
>CM053597.1:148732705-148787705 GCA_028646575.1 Pseudocheirus occidentalis | reverse complement strand
AAAGTAGAAAAGGAGATAAATAAAGGAAAAAAATGAAAATGCTCTACTGCTATTAAAGTACTACTACAAAAAAGACCAAAGATGGAGCCTTGTGTCTCACTTTCCCCACTGAATCTTATCCATGAAAATTAGATTTTATGTCTATTCCTGATGAAAAGGCCATGCTCTCAAAGCTTATACGTGTTCAAAATGCCAAAATGTTGTTTATTGTTGAATAAGTACCTACTTATTGAACAGTACGGTTATATTTATATTTGTATATACAAGTATACTTTTACCCAGCACATGGATTAGTAAATTAATTTCATGGGAATTTAATCATAGCTAAAATGAACCAGCTATTTAAAGACTCCCTGAGAGTGACATGGTTTCTACTGAAAATGAATTTTATAAATAAAAAAATAATTTTATTATATAATCATTCCAAGTCTATCTTAAGTTTACTCTTTCTATAAAGCTGAACATACCTATAGAGGCTCAAATAAGTCATGCATATGTGTGGTTCATTTTTTTTTTCATTTCCATATCCAAATTATGCCCAGACATTAGCACAGGAAAACATTTAAAAATAGACATTCTGAATTCATACCATTTGTAGACAGTGTCTCTCGGTGTCTGTCACTCATCAAATTCAACTTGACTGGATGCTTGTTGCTTTTATCTACTGGCCTTTTCTCAATCTCCTCAAAAAGATCTATAATTTCACTTTTCTTCAATAATTTCACCTCCTCACATACATTCTTCTTTTCTTTCCCACTCCATGCAATAATCCTCAATAACTTAATCCTGTCCTGTTCCAGTTTCATTCCCTCTCCCCTCTCTCCTCCCCCTTTAGAGCCCTGATTAACAGGTTAAACTACAATGGTAGAGAAGGTCATCAGACTGTGCTGACCAGGGCCTCTACAAAGTCATGTAGTAGAGTTACTAATGCATTTAAAGTTCTTCACAAACTGCCCCTTCCTACCTTTTAACTCTTCTCTCACTTTACTTCACACTGCGGGTCTGCTTGCTCATGCATGACACGCACTTTCCTTCCCCTTGCCTTTGCACTGCCTGTCTCTCAGGTCTGGACTGCTCTCTCTTTTCATCTCTCACTTCTCTGCCTCTTAGAATCCCTGGCTTACTTCAAGTCTGAGCTCAAGTACATCTTTCAGGAAGAAGCCTTTCCTGGTCCCCAGGACTGTTAGAGCTATCCTTTCTAAAGGTTACTTTCCATCTACTCTGTACCCATCTTGCACATACCGATTTATTTATTTGTTTCTCCCCTCTGGAATGTAAACTCTTTGAGAGCATATTGGGTTGTTTTCTGACTTTCTGTGTTATCTCCAGCACTTAGGACAGTTCCTTGCACTTAGTAACTACTTAATACATCTATGTTGATTGACTGAATGAAAATTATACTAATTATTTCTCATAACATCACACTTCCCACAAAAATTTTGAACCTTCCCTTACCTGAAGTCCTTAATTCCAATCCCACCACTTTAGCAGATGACCTCACCTACTTTAACAAGACTAAAGCTACCCTTCATCTCTCTAACCATATATCCTCCCAACTAAGTTCAGTCTTCTTTCCTTTACTGATCTATGTTTCGCACCTTGGGATTCTCCTCCACTCTAAATGCTTTAATATTTTATCTGTGTTAAACACTTCTATATTCCCATTTCTCTTGAGCTATAGTTCCAAATACCAACTTCCTTTTGGGCATTTCCACCTTGATGTTGCACTGATAGTTCAGATACTAAACTTATTATCCACACTACCCCTAAAGTCATGTTACCCTTCTTCTTCCCCTGAAAATCAAAACCTAACCCTCTTCTTTGTTTCTACTGACTATCCTCCCAACCACTCAAGCTTGAACCTAGAAGTCACCTTTTACTTTTCTTTCTCCTTCACTCCTCAAAATTGCTTACATCACTGCAATCTCTTCCCTGTTATTCCCATTTTCTCCATTCAAACACCACTACCCTAAACTATTTTAGACTCTCATTTCCTCTGTAACACCTATAGACTATTGTGATAATTATCTCTTAACTCTTTTCCCTACATCTCATTGTCTTTTGCATAGAGTAGGTACTTAATGTCTGTTGAAATGAATTACAAGTAATTTTATATACTGTACATGTCTTTGATTCCTATTACACAGTCTATTCTTGACATGGAGATGACTGAATTCTAGACTATAGAACTATACCCATAGACCAAAAATTCTAATAGACTCTATCAAGATAAAGGCTGAGCTTACATGGATGATGATGGAATTCACGACTACTGACTGAACATCGGTCAAGTCAGGTTCTGAGAAGCTCATCACCCAACTGTTGGCCACCAGGAGATAATTCTTTTTTGGCCACAGGAACTTATAAAGATGATCTATTAATGGTTGCAATCTGCACTACTGAAGAGAGTAAACAAACCAATAAAATTATAGTTTCTAAGATATAGCATATATACCTAGTAAAGGCTATTTCTCAAAACATTTCTGTTTTTTTTCCATCAGAAAGAAGGGGCAAAAATTGTTGAGTGTACAAAATTAAAGGGGAAGGATGGGTAATTATCTTAATTCCAGTAACTTCTTGTATACACCCCTCCCAAATGATCTTGTATTTCACATTTTTATATATTTGCCTTTGCTTATTTTACATTTATACAGTAGATATTTGCATATGTATCTGTTGTTCCTTTCATTAGAAGATAAGGTTCCTTCTGAAAGGGGATTGTTTCAGTCATTAAATCTGTATCCATAGCACCTATTAGAATTGCCTGGGACATAATATGGGCTTAATAAATACTTGCTGATTGACTGATAGTATAAGGATAATTACAGAGTTGGGTGGGCTAGAAATAGACCCGGACTTAGACAGTGTATTAATTTCCATTCTGGGCTTAAAGGGGAAAACTATGTATCCCAATCAAACCTTACAAAAAAGAAAATGGCTCGTCTCCAATCACACGTGCCCATTTAACGATTTCTTACATATATTGTTAAAAGACCACAGGTTTTTCAAATTTCTGTTTATCTACATAAATAGGGACACCCTGCCTGCTACTTTTCCATATTTCTACCAGTTGTTTTTACTAGATCATATATATTTAGTGCTCAGCATGTATTAAGTTTAATAAGTTCTTATTGACTGACTTTAAGATTCAACTACTGACCATAAGAACACAAAGTTAGATTATTTTGCTTTAAGAGATGATCCTTCATTATACATAACTGTCTAAGATGCACAAAGAATAACAAAATCCATCCTACTTTAGAATTATTCTTAAACTGATGTGATTTTTAGGTACTGACCTTTGACAACTGCAACCCAATCAAGCCTCCCCCTTCTAGAATGCTTTGGAAGATATACATCTTCCAAAGAGGATCTATAAAAACAGTGAGAGCCTTTCTCTAGATCTTTTACCATTCTTGGGGTACCATGTACCTCTTTTTAAGCCACTTTGACTTAAGTCATCCTTGCCAATATGTTGCTGCCTTCTAATTTCCACTATATGACTTTCTAGTGTCTTTTAGTTCATTTACAATTTTGATTCTTTGTAGATCTAGCATATGGCTATTAATCACAGGCTATCATAGGGAGAATATTGGTGTAAAAAAAAAAGATGAGTTTGGGTATCAAAGCTCTTCCTACTTGACTCTGGTCCAGGTTTATTGTTCATCTACAGGCAGCTAGATGGATAAGTGGATGAAACGCTGAACCTGTAATCATGAAGACCAAATAGGCAACTGTGGGAGTAGTTAGTCCATTTAAGAATTACTACTGAAATAAGTTTCTATGACATCAAGATGATCATATTAAAATAAATTATGATCTGAGACATTTGATTCTATATGTCTTGATGGCTTTGACACTATATGTATGTGTCTTATAAAATGTAACTATTACATGAACATGAAGTGCTAAAATTGAGTGAATGTACATTTTCTATTTGTTGCCTATAACATTTTGTTGGTCACATGGTAAAAGTGATGAATAACTGATAAATAGCTTGTTCATTCCACTAGTATCCTCATTGATATCAAGGCAAAGAGAATGAGCTTAGTATGTTGAATGAACTTCTTATGGTGAATTTATAAGAAAAAACTGGCAATATTTACATAGGATAGCCAGGCATGTGTGGGGTATGATCAGCATCAGAAGGAATATCCATAAAACTGCAGATCCGTTTGAGTATTACACTTAACATAAAAGTGCACATATATTAAGTAGTCAACAGGTTTAGTAAACGAAGATAGATAATTAAATAATCAAGAATGTCAGATTTGTAAGGCTGAGAAATTAATAAAAACCTTCAACCCAATTTCCTATCCATCTGCCTCCTCCATTCTATTTCAAAGGTAATAAACAATGTTGCAATTAGTCCCTATATCATGCTGAGTCCACTACTTACTTATGTTAACCAACACTGGCTGACTACCACAGCCACCATAACAGTTATTCCAAACAGTACTCATAGTTACTCAAGTGTTTGTCCTTCTGCCTGCCACCACTAAACTGAAACCTCCTTGAAAGCAGCACCAATGTCTGTTTACCTTTTTATTCTCACTTCCTTGAACAATGCTTCCTATTTCGTAGGGAACCGAAAATCTTGGTGAATGGTCATTGGGCCATTTTAATTTTAAAATAAGATTAAATATCAGTATTAAAAAGCATGTAATCACTTTAAATCTATATATTAATTACAAGAACGTTTTTTGAAGCTCACAATGATCTATAAAATAAAAAGTTTGATTATTTTCATTTTATGTATAAGGAAACAAAGCATCAGAGTTTTTACCTTGATAAATTTCACAGATAGTATGAGGGCTGGGACTTAAGCACAGAAAGAAAGAGAAAAAAGGCAGAAAGGAGAAAAAAAGGTAGGAAAGGGAGAATAAAAACCAAGAAAAAGAGAAAATAATTTTTTGAACATCTGCTTTGGAAATGTCGCTGAGTTAAGCAATTTGTACCCTTTTTTAATAGGCATAATCCTCATGCTTTTTACATTCTTCCAAAATATTTTTGTATTTCAAAGCATGCTATTTCCTCTATTGGAAAAGATTTTTGTAATTCCATATTCATTTGCTATTTATTTTCTATCTGACCTAATATAGAAGTTTTATTGATAATTTGTTTTTGTATTACAAACATGTATAGATTATACCCACTTCATGAAAGATCTTTTACAATAAAGTAAAACATTTAAGCAAAATTAAAAAAAATAGTAACCTTGTCTGAAAGTTCATGCAACATTCCATATCTGTAGCACCACCAGCATTCAATTTCAAAGTATTTTTAAATGGAAATTATTCTATTTTTTCTCCCTCTTACCTCCTATCACAATCAAAAAGGAGGAAAGGAAAAACAAGTTATTTGCAACAGATATGTATCATCAAGCAAAACAAATTCTTTTATTGGTCATATACAAAAAATATATCTCATTTTGTACCCTAAATCCATCACCAGTCAGGTAGATATTATATTTTATCATCAGTACTTTGAGATATTGGATGGTAATTCGATTGATCACAGTTCTTACAGCTTTCAAAGTAATTTGTTTTTATGGTGTTGTTATTGTATGTTGTGTAAGTTGTGCCTCTGATTCTGCTTATTTCATTCTTCATTTTATAAATCTTCAAAATTGCTCATTTTTTATAATATTGATGTTATTGGATATTTTGTTCTTGTTTTGATTATTTCATTCTGTATCAGTTCATACAAGTCTTTCCATCTTTTTGAAATCATTTCTTTCCTCATTTCTGACAGCACAATATTGACGTGTACCCCTTTAGTTTCCAGATTTTCTTTTGTGCCACCACAAAAAACTGCTATACATATCTTTTTTATTTCCAAATAGGACCTTCTTCTCTTTCTTTGAGCTCTTTTGGCTATATTTCCAACAGAGGTAGAAGAAGGGTCAAAGGGTACACTTTAATAACATTTACATGTTTAATAAAATTTTGTGTATACTTCCAAATCCTTTCTAGAATAGTTATACCTATTCACAGTCAGGCCAGCAGAACCACAATGTGCCTGTTTTCCCACAATCCTTCTAACATATATAATTTTGGGGGGCTTTCTTTTTTGGTTATCTTTGCCACTTTTCAATTTGAATTTCTCTAATTAGTAATGATCTGGGATTTTTTTTTCATGTAGCTATAGATAGCCTGGGATTCTTTCCTTGAAATACATCTTACATTATATATCAGTTGGGTAATAATGGCACATACTCAAATTTAAAATCAGCGGTGTGTGTGCGTCTATTTCTTGTGTGTTTGTGTCTGTGTGTGTGTGTGCACGTGCACACATGAGCATGCTTATTTTTGAAAATGAGAACTTTATCAGAGAAACTGGCTGCAAAGTTTCTCTTCCCTAACCCTGCTGTTTCCCATTTAATCTGAGTTTTATTGAGTTTATTTGTGCAAAACTTCTTGGGACTTTCCCTACCCAATTTCACTACTGCATTCATATGGGAAGTAGAATTCAATATATTAGACCCTACTTTGGTTATGCTCTACTGCTATTTGGAACTTGCATTATTGCAACATACTGTATATAATAACTGATATTTATAAAGTACTTCAAGCTTTAAAAAGTGCTTTATGAGCAATATCACATTTGATAATAAACTACTAAGTACTACGGATATTATTTTCCCTATTTCATAGATGAGGAAACTGAGGCTCAGAGAGAGGGTGATTATTAAGTGTTAGAGGTAGGATTGTTGTATGACTTCAGGAATTTTCCTGATGTCAAGACTAGTGATATTTCCCCTAAATTAATGATGATGCTTTGATACTTTAATCAATATTTTTTGGCTATAGTTGACAAAATTAAATTCATTGAAATATTGTTAGGAGATTAAGCAGTTAAAAGACTTCCGTTAACACTAAGTGATTATTCATGTTCACAGTAAGCTTAATGACACAATTCGTTGGCACATAGTACCTTTATATAGGCAAGCAATCTGACATTCTCTCATTTGTGTGTATACATATATAAACATGCATGTATACACACATGTATCTTATATGTATAGTTACCTACACAAAGAACTGCAATTGGAGTAGCTAGCATGGTATAACAGAATGATGGATTAGGGTCAAAAGACCCACATTCATTCAAGACTGGCTCTTCCGTTAAGTTACTGTATCCTTCTGTGAGAGAATCTCTTTAACCTGTTTCCACATTGAACAAATGAGAATACTTGTAAGAAGTAAGGTGACACAGTAGATACAGTGCTATGCTTGGAGTCAGGAAAACCTGAGTTCAATCTGGCCTCAGACACTTCCTAGGTGTGTGACTCTGTACAAATCACTTAACCTTTTCAATCTCAATATTCTTATCTATAAAATAATATAGCACCTACCTCCCAAGGTTGCCAGGAGGAGGAAATCTGATGACATATATAATGCACTTCGTAAACCAAAGTGTTATGGAAATGCCAGTTATTATTATTAATTTTTAAAAATTTTATTACAAAAGGGTATCCTATGAGCTGAATTCATAATTTCTATTTTAGAACAGAGAATCAACTCAGATAAATAAGCTGGGCAGGTAAAGGCACCCAGGGAATTTTGATGCGTGCAGTTGGAGAGGGAGAATGTACTTCATTTCTAAATGGACACAGGTCTCACTAAACCAGGTTCAGTATAGATCTATTCCTTTCTAAGCCCCGAGATGCTTGTAAGCTAATGGTTCCAACTGGTTAAGATTTAGAATCACAGGAATTTTAGAGCCAGAAAGGATCTTACAGATCTTTTAGTCAAATCTCCTTGTTTTATTGGTGGGGCAAGTCATAGAGAAGTGACTTGCCCAAGATCACTCAGGAAATTAGTGTCAGAGCCAAGATAAGAATCCACATCTAGTGACTCCTCTTTCTACCATGTCACAAAATCACACAGCCACTTACAGTGGTCTCATAGCAACTAAAATGCATCTTGGGATTGTATGGTTCCCCATATGTATCTTTTTGTTTTAAACTATTCATTTTTAAAAATATTATTTTAGACTCAAGGGCCAGAACACAAATTCAGAATAGAGAAAAAGAAACAAAAACGTATCATATACTTAAATGTTAAAACTTAAAGACCAAGAAAGGAAAAAAAGAAACATGTCACATGCATAGCCAAACATGAGGATTCAAAATATGTAACAATAAATTTTCATTTCAAGAAAGCCTATATGATAAATAATACACATTGTGTTGAGAATCATCTGCCCCCCCATAAATGTCCTGAAGCATGATCCATATGTTTTGTCACATGACTCAGATAAAAGAGCAGAGATAATAAAAATACGTAAAGAAATATTCCTAAGCCTGACCCCCATGAGTATATTTTTAATTAAAAATAACTACTTTTGAATTTAATCAAAGCTTTGAGATCAGAAGTTAGAGGTGAGGTTAAACAGTATTGGTAATGAAAGAGTAGAAAGAAAGCAAAGAGACCTTGTATGTATGTGTGGGGAAGATGTAGTTTAGTAAAAAGACGTTGCTTTAGAGTGGTAGGCATTTTCAGCAGGAGGGTAGAATCTGAAGCTACCTGCAAGGTTCCTTACATTCTATTGGACTGGAGGTGAACACAGTTCTTTGAAGATGTAAAATTTTCCAGGATGTCGTCCATGAACAGAAAGTGTTCTAGTTCTCTAAACACAGTTTTGCCTCAATTAAGTTATTTCAAGACTTTAGTACATACTGCTTTCTGACTCTTCAGTATTCTCCAATTTTCTTATTCTGTCTTTAGCCTAGGAGAACTAACCCGCAAGATTACTTATATAGTCTTTGTTCCTCCACACAACTTTCAGCAGATATTTTACTCCTACGGGTCTAAGGAGAAAGGATTGATCTATTAGATATGTTTCTCTTGGCTGCTGATGTGGAGAAAGGTAAACCTGAGAGAATCAAGTGCAATTTAGGGGAACAAAATTTCATCCACCAGCTGCTGGTAAGAGGTATAATGGTGTTTCAACACTCTGCTTTCAATAGAACATTATTTATGCTCTTTCCAAACCTTTAGAGAAGCTATTACAATTGCTCCTGGAAAGCAGAGAAGCCTATTCAAGGGGTAGAGAGAAAAATTAAATTGAATGTTTTATTTCCTCAAAACTATAGGTAGAAAAGGGGTAACATTTCAGGATGTATGCTAATGCTATCACAGACAGGATCAACATGCAGAGATTTAAAAAAAAATGACAAATTTATGAAGCATGGTGATAGCTCTTCTGATAGATTAAAGAGGCAACATGAAGTAGTGGAAACATCCTTGATCTTCCAGTCAGAAAACCAGAGTTCAAATCTAAGCTCTGACACTGCAAGTTATTGGAATGCCATAGTCCTAAAGAGTCTTACTTGTCAGAAGACTGATAAACCCATTTTAATGGAAGTGCTTTGCAAACATTAAAACTGCTTCACAAACGTGAACTATGAGGACTGTAATACGAATATAAGCCCTGAAAATAGAGAACAGATGTAGCTAAGGCTTTGTGTCTGGCACCTAAAGCAATGAGTTGAGGATGAAAGGAAATAAGATAAAATGAAATATACATATGCTAGAAAATGTGGTGTGTTAGAATGAGTTTTAGTTTTTTAGAGATGGATATGTTTGTTTTATACTAATAGCATTATATACCCTGATTTTTAAAATAACTATCATGAAGATGGGATAAATAATTCATGATAACTCAAATTTTAAAAAGTATAACAGTTTATGTGTTTATAAACATTGTATGTTTATAGATGATTGAAAAAAATTAGCTACCAAATATCTTTCTTAATGTGACCGAACAAATCAGTGGTAAATGGACTTCTGTCATAGTTGTTAAATGGTAAATAACAGCTTCAGTTCCAGCATAACAAATGTTGGTTCAAATTTATTTTAAGAAGTTTTATAATGAAACTCATACAATTTGCCAAAAAGATATATGGAATAAAAGGGCCTATTTTGCTTACTGGTTCTCAGCTACTGAAAAGAAAAAAAAATCCATATAATTCCATACATCAAAATACTGTCTTAAATGTTCTCCTTCAGGAAAGAAGACACTTATTATGTCAAAATCATATAAAATTCCTTTATCGACATAATACCTAACTTTACTCAGTGACCCTCTGATGATTAATATTAAGCAAGAAATAAAGCAGGAAAACATATTCATCAAAGTTATTTTCTTCCATGGTGTTATATTATAAAGTACAGAGGACAAATGGAAGACATGTTCCCTACACAAATGGTCATATCAACCACTTGTTCATACTTGCAGATAACACCACGTTGATATGCCCTGAAACACTGAAGAATACCCCCTTCCCCGATAAGATTCATCATCATTTGATAGTTTCCCCTAAGCAGTCAAACAAGACAAACCAAGTGGATGAAAAATTCTATAATACAAATCATGAAATGCATTTGGATGGACAAACCATAAAGCTTATTCATTGATACATGTATCTTGGACATATACTACATAGGGTCAACAAGTTGGCCCCAAATTTTAATAGGAGAAATGTAAGTTTGATTGGTTTGGGGATATTGTACAATGCATTTAGAAAATCTTAATTTTATTTTAAAGCTTTAACTTACTTCCACTGGTGCTGCATGCTTTGAATTGTAAAACCACTAAATTAATTTTGAGGGGCAGCTTTTTGGCAATGGAAAGGTACTTGGATAAGCCACACAGTATAAATAAAGAATTGAAAGTGAGAAAGCCTTGTAAAGGAAGTCAGAGAGATGTATTACTAGGGGATAAAATGTTCTGTTCACATAGTCAGCAAGGCATAACTGATAGGCAGCCTGTGTGTTCCAGTGATATTTTTGTATTGTCAAGAGATCCAGAGGACAGCCCCTAGCACACAAGGTAGGAATCCTTTCTCTCACCAGACAACGTTAGGAGAAATACACAAGAATTGCACATAGGATAGGATGTAATTCACTGACATCACTGGAGAGAATACCTGAATCAGTGAAATCATAGATCCAAAAAATGTATATGAATATTTTAAACTCCTAACTTATAAAATATATCCCCTACAATGATCTCTAGTAGCATTTTTATTCTTCCAAATAAATCAGATAAACTTCAATTTTATACTAAAACTAAAAATTGCTTGTTGCATTCTATGTGCATAAACAATTTTCTAGTAGTAATTACATCAACAAATTTCTAAAAGGAGAAAATCAAAAGAGGAAACTATGATTTAACTAATGTTGATGGGAATGATATATTTAGGGCCTCATGAAATTTTTGTTACTAAACACTTTTTCTGGCTACACCAAGTATTATGAAAGTCACCTTTCATACATGTCTAGAAAGGTGTCTAACTTATTCAGAATAAAAAATGACAGCATTTAGTTCATTTTCGGGGTCACTATTAAACAGGATAGCATCATACATGGTGACAGAAAAATCCTCCCCTCTATACTACTTAAAAAATTCAAGTTACCCCTTTTTTTTATCAAAGTTGAAATAAGAGCATGAAAGATTAAAGTGTGAAATAACCCTGTAGTATCCAAGAACATCTAAAAATATTTCACCAATTACAAAGTTTGAATTTAACAGGTTTTCTTTTGCAAAAAAAAATCTCGTTTATCTCTTGTGTGTGAATGAATTTTTCAGACAATTAGGCAGTTTTAGAACTGAATCTGGAATCAGGAAGATGTGAATTCAAATTTGGCCTCAGGCACTTACAAGTTGTGTGACTGCACAAGTCATTTAAGGTTTATCTTCCTCAGTTTCCTCATCTGTAAAATGGGGATAAAAATAGCATCTATGTCCAAGAGTTGTGAAGATAAATTTATATAATATCTGTAAAGAACTTTACAAACCTTAAAGTACCTCATGAATTCGAGATATTATTAATAATAAAAAAACTGAATATTTTAAAAGTAGTAAGGAATTCAAGATGAATACTAAAAAGAGGTAGGAAAAAAGCAGGAGAAAGGAAGTTTGGGAATCATGAAATTATGTCTTATTGCCCAATTATTAAAAAAAAGTGTAGTAGAGGTAGCAGGAACTAAAAATGATGACAGATATATTTAATAAAAATCATACACAGTGAAGTGATGACTTAAAAAAAATCTGGACTAGTCTATGTAAAATAAAGTACTAACCTGCTAGTTATCTCTTCCTCCTCTGTCAAAAATCCTATCAGCTCTCAAGGCGATAAGGTGCGCAGTTTAAAGAAGATACTAAAAGCTTAAGCTTCTTAATGTACCAAGAATCAATCCCATGAAAGCAAACAACTTTAAAAGGAGTTGTATGCATTTAGGAAATCTCTCAAACCCCCTTCCCCTGCCCTTCTCCCCCCACTCCCACTTCCCCCTTGCTTTGCTTGAGCTGGAGCTAGTACTCAAGTTTTCTCACCCTAATGACCCCTGAAGCAGCCCTGAGGGATTGCAAAACAAGGCCGTTACACAAGGCAGCTTGCTAATTGAGAAGTTGATCAGGGGTAGAGAAATCCTGCTTTACCACGTTAAGTGTCGAAATCAAGCATGACTAGATTGACGTCGCCAAATCACTGTCTGGGGGCCACTCCAAGCCAGGAGCAGCAGGGCTTTTCACACCTGATAGGCCCTCACTCTATCTACATCAAGTCACATTAAGAAAGGAATGTATTACCGAACTGCAGCCTATGCCCCTTAAGAGCATTACTTGTACTATTTAATTGCTGCTTCAGAGCTTCCCCAAAGTAGCGAATGTGTCCAAGTGTTATAACTGTATTTTCCCTGTTACCTTTGGTTACCATGCCCTTCCCTAATTTCACCAACTTGATATATAAAACTTTATCAGATTTTGTTTGGGGGATGGTGGTTGTGGTAGAGCGTGTTAAAATTTTACAAATGTTTTTCTTTGGACTAACCTGAATTATATACCCAGTCCAAAAGAGAACCTGAAGAATAGTTCTTTAAAGATTAAAGAGAACAGATGTCAAATTCAAGTTGCTATATAGATGTGGAAAATGATTATCAGTGGGGGAAAAATTGTTAACTACTGCTGTGGACAAGTGTGGATGCACATGCTAAGAAAGGAGACGTTTCATTTGCTGGAGTTCCCAGTCATGGAACTACTCCTAAAATCTATTGTGTTGCTATGTGACAGATGGCACAGTAGATATTACTGACAGTACAAACTGGCAAGCTTATATTACTTTGTATTTATCTAGTGTGTGTTTCTGATGAATTCAAGATATTTAAACAATATATGATGGTCTAGACTCTAAACACACACACATATACACATACATGCACACATTTATAAAGGATTGTAGTTGATTCCTTTTCCTCCTTCCAACACTATGTGCCCTTAGGTCTGTCTTACCTCCAGAATGGGTATAATGCCACCTTGCCCTCTATGTTCCAGACATCAATTGAATATGCTTTAGGTAACTAATATCCATAATTGGTCTTTTGCATCCTATAGAGAAAGGTGATATATAAATGTATTTTTAAAACCACCTTTCCATGAGAACTGGAAAGTCTTTAATTCTATAAATGGGGAAACTGAGGCAGAAAGATTATGCGACTCACTCGAGATCCCAGAGTCAATTACAGACACAAATCTAAGTACAGATATCTTCAGATACTCATGCTAGTGCTTTCTACATCTTATAGAATAAAACTGGTAGCAAAAGTAACAAAAAGGAAAAAAAAGAAATAATTTCTTACCTAACCAAAGATGACAGATGTAACCATAACACTATGTGAATTAATGGTCAGAACAGTAACTAGTTATAATCTAAATTTACAGAGCAATATCTGTCATGTTTTATAATAAATAATTCAACACCCTTTTTCTTGCAGTTACAAGATGTGAAATCAGCTAAGCATCTACCTTCTACCTCCACAGACCAGAGCATTTAGAAAACATTACTGAACTGTAAGTGGTACCTGGGTGGCTCAGTGAATGGACTGCTGGCCTGAAATCAAGAATACCTCAGTTTCAATATGTCCTCGGACACTTACTAGCTGTGTGACCTTGGGCAAGTCACTTAATCCTGTTTGCCTCAGTTTTCTCATCTGTAAAATGAGCTGGAGAAGGAAACAGCAAACTATTCCAAGTATCTTTGCCAAGGAAACCCCAACTGGGGTCACAAAGAATTGGAAAGGACTGAACAACAACAGACTTTAATATGTAAACAGTAACATTTTCCATACTAAAAATATGCTTAACAAAAAATGGGGAAAAGTAAGTAACCAGAATTTGGAAAACACATTAGGCAAACATCATGCAAAAGTGACTTTGCTTCTTTTAAAAAAAAATGCCTTATTTCCATATGACTTCATAGAGAATCGGCATGTATTATGCAGGTATAAGTAATCTCTTCCAGTTAAATTATGATTTAAAATAGGAAGATACTAGAGTATACTTTCTTGGCAACTGATACATTCAATAGATTTTTCTTGATATCCATCCATCCCTCCAAAAAAAGAAATAACTTGAGCTGATATCTTGTAAGGTCTCACATAATTTAAGCTTCAATATGAAATACACTACATTGGAAATAAGAAAAAACACTGTATAAAAACTAAAATTCAATAATTTAGAAACTATGATAAAAATCATTATTTAGGTTTAACAATTACGAAAGGGAAATTAGTCTTCTATCATCTAGTTTAAAAACAATCCATTAAGGACAGAAAATATGAGTGAAAATATATTGAACCCTTTTTATATCACATTACTTTATAGGATGAATTCAGCATAAGGTGGGACATTCTTAGACACTGTCCTGGATAGCTTAATTGCTAAAATACCCAGAGTTTGCGATTCTTACATAAGGCAACATAGATTCTGAATACAGCTACATTAAGACTCAGGAGTATATATTTTATGCTGAGATTTTCATATCACAATACAATTAAAATATTCCACAATTCATTTGATTAAATTATACCATTCTTATAACACCTCATTACCCTGTTTCTATATTTTTAGGTATCTTATGTTTGGATTAGGGAATAAAATAATATCTTCTAGTTCATAGTACATCCTTTAATTATCCTGAGCTGTAGACAGCTTCACAGTCAGAAACACCATATATTGGATGTGTGACCCTGGGCAAATAACCTCCAAAACAGTTGCTAATCTGCATTGATATAAGAAGTCTCCTTACTGGGAATTCTACACCAATAGAGACCTAGTCATTTATTTTTTATTTTTATGGAAAGACTACTTGATAATGACACAACTCTCGAGGAGTTATTCCAGATGACAGACACCTTTCTCATCTTGAAATGTCACTTTCCAGATCCCTGCCTTTGGAGGTTCATCTAAAATTCCACCTCTTCTCTGAGTCCTTCCTCTAGAACTCCAGCCAATATGACTCTCCTCTTCTAGCCACCAGGCTCTCAAAACCCTGATGATTTTTAACCTGCTTGTACTTTGTCACATTCAATTAAGTTCCCTTTCTTTTACTACTTTCTTTCCCCCAACATGGTAGGTTCCTTGAGAACAAGAATTGTATAAAGCCCTTTGTTTCTTTTAAAACATCCACAAATCACAATAAGAGGCACAGTGTTCCAAATATTGAACCAAAGCAGATACAAGTCCTCCAGAAGGGGGTGCTATAGGTGTCTGTTTCTATATATCAGGGGCTCTGAGAACTTAAGATAGAAAAGACAATGGCATCTTAATTTTTATTGGCCACTAACCTGAAATTTAGCATTTCCTTCAAATATGAGTATACACAATCACCATTACTCTGGGAAGGAGCAGGGGAAGGGGGGGGGAGTACAAAGCCTTCATATTGCCAAAGGGACATGTGACCCCAAAACATTAAAAACCTTTGCTTTAAGTTGATACTAGTTCCCTGATTTCCTTTTTTCCTAAATTTTATCGTTAGTATAAATGTAAGGATACAGATAAGCATTTCTCTACCCAATCTGGCCAGGTGAGTAAATGAATTTTCATGTCTAAATGACAGAAGTATTGAGAAAAAGTTATTTCATGTTATGGTTTGGAATACGAGATAATATGAGCTCAATGTCTACAGAATTAAAATATAATTCCACCTATCTTAATAGCACAGAAAAAAAACAACACTAATAATGACTGTGATTCACAATTACAGGTTATGGCAAATAGCTAAGTTAAACCCACACATCTAAATTCTGATCTTTTCACTCTGTATATCAATGATTCCTTTTGTAAGCATTTTATTAAAATATATTTTTGTGTCTTTTATTTTTACATCACCTACTTCTTCAGGGGCAGAGTTAGTTGGCACAGTTGATAGAGCACTGGTCTTGGAATAAGGAAAACTCATCTTCATGAGTTCAAATCTAGACACATAACTAGCTGTGTGACCCTGGGGCAAGTCACTTATCCTGTTTGCCTTAGTTCCTCATCTGTAAAAATGATGTGGAGAAGAAAATGGCAAATGGTTCTAGTATCTTTGCCAAGAAGACCCCAAAATGGGGTCATGAAGAGTCAGATATGACTGAAACTTCACAACAACAAAAACATTTCTACATAATTCTTCCCTTTCTCTGTGACCCATCTCTTATAAGAATATAAAATAAAAAAGAGGAAGAGAGAAAATTCAGTAAACTTATTCAACATATACAAAAGTAAATCTAACATTACATACAGATTTCCACATAAGTGACCTTCCACTCTGCCAAGGGAGGGGAAATGTGTTGTTGTTGTTGTTTTCCCCCACATCTGTTCTCTGGGATCAAACTTCACCAGTTTAATTTCACAACATTCAGTTTCTATTGTTTTGTGGTGCTTTCCATTTGCATTGCTATTTCATTGTGTGTTACTGACTCTCCTTAATTAATTTTGTATCAATTCATGTAAATCTTTCTGTGCTTCTCTATATTCACCATTCTTAACAAACCAGTAATATTACATTACCTTCATGTACCACAATTTGTTCAGCCATCCCCCAAATGATAGGAATCTACTTTCTTTCATATTCTTTGCTACCACAAAAGTGCTATCATCAATATTTTGATTTACACAGAACCTTTATTTTTTGTCAAAAACCTTAGGTTACATGCCTAGCAATAAAACCTCTAGATCAAAGGTTATAAACATTCAAAATTGCTTTCTAGAATGGTTGCCCCAATTCACAGTTCTGAATCTAGTCCCAATCTTCCCACAATTCCTCTAACACTGTATATTACCATCTATTATTATCTTTGCCAGTATGCTGGGTATTAGGTAAAATTTCAGCTTTGTTATGATTTACATGTCTTAGTATTAGTGATTCGCAACATTCTGTTACATGATTTTTAATAGTTTATAATTCTTCTTTAGAGAAGTGTTTGTTCATTACCTTTCACCTCTTATCTATTGGGGAATGCATTTAATACTTTTACATTTCATAGCTGTCTACATAGCTTTTATATACAACCCTTATCAGAGATACTTGATACAACTGTCCTTCCCTCCCTAGGTTACCTTTTTGTATTCTTATGTTAGGTATAGTAGTTTTGGTTTTGCAAAACCTTTTAGATTTAATGTAATACATATATATATATATTTTATAATTTCCTTTATCCCTTTTTGGTTAATAATTCATCTTTTACCCATATTTTTAAAGAATATATTCTACTTCTTTACTAATTTTTCATAACATTATATTTAATAATCAGTCTGTGTATCCATTATGGACTTTTTATAGAATATAGCGTAAAATGTTTGTTGAAGCCAATTGTTTGCCAAGTTGTTTTCCAATCTCCCCAGCATTTATTATCAAATAGAGAATCATTTCCTAAATAATTTGTTTTGGGGTTTATTAAACAATAGATTAAGTTCAATTATTTCTTATTTTTCCTTGTCTATTCTTTCATTGATGTACATTTCTATTTTTAACTCAATACACCAAATGGTTTTGACTACTACTTTATAATATACTATGAAATCTGGAAGAATAATTCCCCACTCATTCTTTTTAAAAAATTTCATTGTTCCCCATGGTATTCCAGAATCATCTGTTTCTCCAAACGAATTTTATTATTATTTTGTCCATTTCAATAAAGTATCCCTTGTACTATGATTGGTACATTGCCAAGTCTATAAATTTATTTGGGCATTATTGCCATTTTTGTTATACTAGCACAGCCCTGTCATGAACACTGAGTAGTCCTTAAACTATTTATGCTGCCTTATTTTTTTAAGGTGCATGATGAAAGTGAATTCACATAGATATTAGGTATACAGTTGCAGATTAACTCCCAACATTTTATGCATTTTACATAATAATACATCAGTATTACATAGAAATGTTATTGTTTTCTGAGATTTATTTTGTAGCTTCTATCTCTGTCTCTATTAATTTCTTTGTTGATTCCCTAGGATTTTCTAAGTAAATCATCACGTTGATAGCAAATAAGGATAGCTTTACCTCCCCTTCATCTATCTTTTTGCCTTTATTGTCTTGTTTGTTATTTTCACTATTAGTATTTCTAGAGCTGCACGAAATAATAGCATGTAAGATACACTGTATAAAGATTGCCATCCTTAATCAACAGTTGTAAATCAGTTTAGATTGGATGTACTGAAATAAGTCCTATTAGTTCATTAAAAGAACCTCTGAAATAAAAAAAGTAGTCTCATTTGAAATAATAAAAAAACTACAATCCTTCAAACTGTGCTGAGTGCATTATTATGTTGTGTATTATTATTTTGATATTCACTGTGGAAAGCATGTGATTTTTCCCACCAAAGTGCCAGTAACTTAGGATTTCAAGAAGCCTTTTTATTGGCTTATTTTTAAAAACACTGATATGTTAGGCCTGGAAAGAAATTTCTAAGTCACTCAGTTACAAGATAAACCTTGGAAAACAATAACATGTCTATGTCACTTCACTTCATCAAACTGAAGTCCTGTAGGCTGCATCCAGCCCACAATACTCCTCAGTATGGACCAAACCAGATTAAATTGTAATTAGGAGATATTTAACAAAATAAAGTACAATAACACAAATGTTACATTTTAAAACTAAGTCAATATGCAACATGCAAGGATCCTTATGTACTGATTAGTTGCCCTTGTTTCTATTTGAGTTTGATACCACTGATCAAATGAACTCTCTTGTTCTATATGGAGGAAAAAGGAGGACCCAGAGATAGGTGATGATTTATCAAAAGTAACCATAGTTAATGAGTGGCATAACTGGGATTGAGCAGGAAGGTACTTTAGAGGCCATTTAGTCTAATCCCAAAATTTTACATTTGAAGAAACTGATGATCCTATGGGTCAAATAACTTATCCAGGACTATTCTCTCCATTATTCTACTCTGTCTCTTTTTGAAAGAAGCATTGATGGTCAGTGGATCTAGAACAGTGGTTCTCAACCTTCCTAATGCCACAAACCTTTAATACTTGTATGTAGGCGTATCTGCACGTGGGTGGACCTGCTTGGAGATGGATAGAGTAGCAATGTCTTGATTCCTAAGACCATGGGAAATATGTGTTTTCTGATGGTCTTAGGCGACCCCTGTGAAAGGGTTATTCGACCAACAAAGGGGTCATGTCCCACGTTGATCTAGAGATATTTGGGAAATGTGAAAACAATATCAGTGGTTTGGATTGGTGAGAAGCAAGTCAAGTTTTCTGTGGTAGTTATAAAATTCACTGGTTTATGTTAGAGTAGTAATTTAATAAATCAGAATTTACAGCCCAAAAGAGACTAAAATTTGAGTGGGAATATTTTTCCCCTTTCATGCTAGTAATATCAGATTCAATAAATCTGAGAGAGTTTACAGCACTACCTCATGCTTAAGTACAGTAATTACTAAAAAGACCAGTATATTTGGTGACAGGAAATATAACCAGAGCTAGAGAATCACAGTAAAGTCTCTACCAGATAGTTTTCATAAGCATAGAGTAAGCAGTTTTTCCACCTGCCACCCTTCAGTGTTTATTCTCCTACAGTACTGATGTGAGATGTCCACAGTAGGAACTCAATTAATGCCTTTAAGTGTACTTATTCAACATTCTAATTTATGAGATAAACTGGGTTAAAGTCTATCCTGGCACTAGGAACTGTAGGGAATGGTTTTTTGACAAAAAAAGGCAACAGCACCACCTTTTACTGAGTCAGTATTTAGCATGCATCTTCTCTGTTTAGTAGCACCAAGCACTATGCAATGATAGAAGAAACTAAAAAGAAAAAGGGAAATTCCTTACTCTTAACTAGAATAAAATATAATTGGAAAGAGTTGACAAACATGAAACTTGGATAAAGTTTCTCACACTATTATTGTATACTTGATTGGGAGTCACAAGCTAGTTGACAGCACAATTAGTTGGATTTGGGCAATCTGAATTACTGAATGCAAAGAAAGATCAGTATGATAGTTCAGTTTCATCTTGGAGAGACATCTCCAGTGTAGTATCCTAAGGATCTCTCCTTGGTTTTGACCATTCAATATTTTTATCACTGACTTAGATAACAGAATATTCTTCAAATCTGCAGATGATACAAAGGGGAAAGGGAGAATTAACATGGTAATAATTGACAAAAAGTTCAAAAAAGATAGACTTACTAGAACTTTCAGTTGAAATAAAGATGAAATTTAATAGAGATAAAAGTAAAGTCAAAAAAAAATTCAAGAAGTGTGTGTAGGTATATGGTTAGGTGAAAAAGATCTGGCGGCTTTAATGAGCTGTCAAAGCTTAACCTCAGGTTTCACTGAGAAGCAGACAAGATCAAAGAAAAAGGAAAAGGACCCATATATACAAAAATATTTACAGCAGCTCTTTTTGTTGTGGCAAAGAATTGGAAATTGAGGGGACATTTATCAAGTAGAAAATGGCTGAACAAGCTATGGTATATGACTTCGATGTAATGCTATTATGCTGTAAGAAATGACTAACAGGCTGGTTTAAAAATCCTGCGAAGACATGTATAAACTGATGCAAAGTAATCTGAGAAGAACCAGAAGAACTCTGCAGCAATAGTGTAACTGAAAATAATCAAGTATGAAAAACTTAGCTATTCTGATTAATACAATGATTCATGACAATCACAAAGGATTCATAATTTTTTTAAAAAAATGCTATTCACCTCCAGAGAAAGAGAGAACTGATGACCTCCGAGAGCAGACTGATGCACGTGTGTTTGTGTGTGCATTTACTTTCACTTTATTTTTTAATTTTTTTAAAGATGGATAATATGAAAATATTTTGGGTAACCTCATATGTATAGTCGGTAACATAAGGCTTGTCTTCACAATGGGTGAGGAAGTTGCTGGAGGGAAGGATAGAATTTAAAACTGAAATTTAAAAAATGGATGCTAAAAAAAATGATCAAGACTAATGAGGTCATAGTCCCAATGTCTTCAGCCCTGCTGAAATCACACCTGTTCAGTTTTAGGTAGCATATTTTTCAGAAGGGCATCAATAAGCTGAAGACTGCCCACTAGGCTCCTAGGTTGGAAAGGGACTTGGGATCATGCCATACGAGGATCAGTTTAAGTAACTGGAGGCCTCTTGCCTGTAAAAGAAAGGTTTCAGGGGGAACATGAAGCAGCTTTTAAGTATCTAAAGGGTTGTCATGCAGAAAAGTAATTAGACTTATTCTATTTGGACCCAGGAGGTAGGCTAAGAGTAATGAGTTGAAGATGCAAAGACGATTTGAGCTAGATACAAGGAAAAATGTCCTAACAATTAAAGCTGTCTCAGTGAAACTGGCTTCCTTACTATTCCTCACACTAGACACTCCATTTGTCATCTCCCCTGCTTCCTCATCATGCCTAGGAGTCTCTTCTTCCTCATCTCTACCAATAAACTACAACACACCCCTTTCCTTTACAATGCCTCCTCAATGCTCCTAGGGGAAAACAAAATGCATTCTTCAGCTGGGCATTTAAAATCCTTGCAATATCTGGCTCCAGCTTACTTTTCAGGTATTTTTTTCATTATATTCCTTCAGACATTCTACATTTTACCAAAATGGTCTACATGCATTCTCTGAATGCAAGGTTCCATCTCCCACCTGTTTGGCATTACAAAGCTGTCACACTGTCATGCCTGCCTAGAATGCACTACATTTCTTTTTTTCACATTTGTCTCTTGAAATCCTTAGTCCTTCTTCAAGACTTAACTCAGATGCTACCAACCTCAGGAAGCCTTTTCTGATCTCCCTGGTTGTCACCATTTTCTTCCACCTCAAATTAAGTATCCCATATTTATCTGTGTAAATCTTATTTACTACAAGTAGAATATACATTCCTTGAGAGCAGGTAATATTTTTTCATTCTGTCTTCACATTCCTACTTTGTAGCACAGTGCATTGTACATAGTAAGTGCTTACTAATTCTATCTTAAATTAAATTCTAAAATAATATAAAAAATTAATGCCAAGAAACACTGTCAAAGGCATTGAAAAAAGTAGGTATACTAAGTAACTGGCAAATAGGTTACTGAGAACAAAGAAAGCAAGCTTTGTGTACCTGTTCCTGAAAATAACATATTATTAAGTTTGTCACTCAAGAATTACATCTTACCATGTTATTCATACAGAGTCATGACAAAGAACAGAACTTCAATTAAAAATATAATGAGATATCACAAACTACTTTACATAGATAAATCTTCTGTTAATATTATTTTCTATAATAAGAAAGTTATTTAGGGATAAACGAAACATGAAAGTTTATAGATGATAGAAGTTTTAGCATAGGAAAATTCCTAGATCAGTACTACATAGTAATCTCATTTTTTAAACTATCAGCTAAAATTTTGAGATTTTATTTATATGTGAATCAGAGCCAAAAAGATAATAATTCATATTTTTCAATAATTGGATGCTCCTATGAGTTCATAGGTATGAACATTGTACCACTCTTATGCGTGACTCTTGCTCTTCCACATATCCTCAAAGAGGGAGGTTGTTCAAAGTTCCCCTAAGTCTCTTGACATTGAAGGGATACTAACAGAGCACATGGCTATCTACTGACTATCTCTCAGTCTAGCAACATCACTTCCCCTACTACTTACCCAGTATTCCAGTCCTGTATCTGACAGTATCCTTTGTCCTGAGCTATCCTTCCTAGGTCATTTATCACAACCTAACACATGCCACATTTGATGACTGGGCAACATGAAGCACTAATTCTTCATAAATTTCTAAGATTGCCATGTAGCTTTATCAGAGAATTTTTTTTTCAGGAAGGATATTGGGTTTATTAAGAATACTTCATAATTTCCCAGGGTTAATGCAGCCCACAATGCTTTCTCTTCAGTTCTAGGACATCATCTTGGTACAGTGTTTAGTATCTCTCCCTCTCCCTCTCTATATACACACATACACACACAGAGACAACCTGGACAAAGAAGTTTTTTATGCATTTAATTTTTCTTGTGCAGCTAGTTTGGCTGAACTGCTAAGAGATTATCAATATGAATTAGGGGGTGCTCAAATTCTCCTAAACCTGAGATAATCAATACAATATTATTTGTAAATGGGAGAATTTGGAGGACTTTATCACTTTAGAGGGACTTACTGTTCCTTTTGGACTCTGTGCTAGATAGCCTCCACAACAGTGATGAACAGCTGTACTGGAACACGTCCCTGTTTCATGACTTCGTTGATGTGAACAATCACCATCAAACGAAGTTTGTTGCTACAGCTTCAAAGAATTTATGATGTTGAAATATATTTGGTAGATACAATGTTGAAAGTGGAATTTTAATCTAATGAATTAAATGTTTGAGTAAAGTCAATACACAATAAACGTGGAGGAATTTTGAATTCTTTATATCTTTCAGTCAATTTGTGTGATTAAAAATGTGGTCAAAATACCATGTGCAAAAGCCTACCTATTCTCTTCCAAAAATTTTCAAGAGTATCTTCAATGTGTGTATAGATTATTCCCAAAGATTTTATATGGAAAATTGGGGATATGAATCAGACATTTCTTCAAATTTTCTTCAAGAAAAACAAAACAAAACAAAAAAAACCCTACAATTTTGTCCAGGCAGTTTAGTTTTCTCTCCTCTTTCACAGTTCCTGAGATTGATTCCTCAATACTTTCAAAATAGCTTTACCTCTAACATGGGGTTCTTTACTGTCTGCTTGTCCAGTCCATCTGTTCCTCTCCACTTTCTTTTGTGCTATTTTCAATTTTTTATGCAGAACATAGAGAACTATAGAGTCCAGATGCAGTGAACCTACTGTTACTGACAAGAGAAAAGATGCATTATAATATATTTACAGGTTGTTGGGTTTTTTTTTTTCATTTCTTCTATGTCTTTTCTCCTCCATCCACAGTTTCATTCTTAAACACTCTCAGGCTCATTTTACTTGGGTGTCTCACAAAGGTTTTCTCTTACAAATTTTCTTCTCCCCTCCACTTTATCTTTCAGTTTTAAGGCAATGCTGGTCATAATATTGCAGTGTTCTCTGTAGCATTTCCCAAACCAATTCAGTTTAGAGTCTAAATTGTTATTTCCCTTAGCTACTTTCTCAGATTAAGTGTTTTCTTGGTTGGAGTCCTTTCAATGGCCTCATTTTGGGAATTGGTTTATACTAGATAAAGTCCCTAAGAAGAAGATAATGGTTTGTATTAATGCTATTTCTTTGATCCATTGACTGTTTGCCAGCCACCAACAGATTATTTAAATATGTCATCTTTTCCCATGAATTGTTGTAAAACATATCTTCATTTGCTCACATCTTTTAATTACATTCCTAGTGTCCAGAATCACTTTATGGGGCTTAATTTAAGGCTGCTCCTTGACCATTTGGCATTCCTATCCATCCTTTTTTTAAAAAGAAAAAAAAGAAACTCTCCTAATCCCCCCCCCATAAAAGACCCCAAAACTCTAAACCCTTAACTTCCTAAATATGCTCTCTTCTTCGGTTGTTCTTTATTGTTTCTTTGTTTAGTTGTCATGGGTATCCACTGAATTTTTCTCTTCCCCTTCTATGTTCACTCTAACAGGAACTTCATTTTATAGTTTGAGTTATTCAGGTGATAGGTAAATATTTATCTGGAATTCATCTTTCACCTCTTCGCTGTCCATAAGATCCTCCTTATAGCTGCCAAAGTGATTTTTCCAAAAACTTAAGTTTGTGTTATTTCTATACTCAGTAAATTTCAATAACTTCTATGTCCTATAGCATTAAATGTTAACTTCTCTTTTTGACATTTTTAACCTATCATGATCTTATTCCTACCTAACTTTTGGGTTTTATTATACATGACTCCCTTTTATTCACTCTACAACTTAGGCAAACTGACTTTATTACTATTTTTCATATGTGACAGTCTATTTCCCATCTAAGATTTTTGTCCTGTCTGTCCTCATGGCTGGAATTTCTTTCCCCTTCACTGACACTTCTCAGAATCTCCAGTTTCCTTCAAATCTCAGCTATGGTACCACCTTCTACATATAGCCTTTCCTCATCATAAAGCCTCATCACCACCATATACATGTCTCTTCAGGTTAGATATTGAACTCCTTACGAGTACAAATTTCATTTTTGTTATATCCCAAGGGTCTCAGAGTAGTATAGAGTAGGTGCTTAATTAATGCTTATTGATTGAATTATATGATATATATACATATATTAGCATAACAAATATAATCCACATTATATGCACATATTTTTGCGCATGTGTGTGCATGTGCAGCACGTGCCTGCTATCGTTCTGTCTTCTCTGGTCTGTGAAAAAAGGAAATGAGGATATTTCTTTTAAGTAAGCTGCCAGTATCTACTTATTTCAGTCCATATTAACCATAAGCTAGAAAAATTATTCTCAAAAATTAATTGCATCAAGCCTAAATCCCATAGCCTAGCACGCAAGACTTCAATTAGCACTGTGCTCTACAAAACGATGGCTTTAAACATTTGCTGAATTAATACTAAATGCTCTTAATCTCATTTTCATTACTTCCTTACATAAACCCCCAGCCCTGACCAAACTGAACTATTTGATATCTTCTACATATACATTCACTATTTCCTCCCTCTGTCAATGCCCATGTATTTCTTCTACCCAGAATATTCTCTTCTCCCTTCTATGCCAAGAGAATTTCCTATATATTCTAAAAGGAAAAAAAATTCAAAAGTCTCCTTCAGGAAACTTTCCCTAATTGATCCTTTTCTTATTTGAAAACCCCTTGGTAATCACATATTGTGTATATACTTTGTATATTTGCACTTGGTGATGTGGCACTCTGGAAGAAGCGGTTTTCTCTTGTTTCTCGTGTATTTATTCTATTCCCAAATCCCATAAGCTCTGCAAGGTCAGGACCATGTTAAGTCTGTTTCTTTTGTATCTTTTTTCTCCTTCCCACCGCCATCAAATCATTTCTAAGTAGTAAGAAATCAAATGTTGGTTGCAGTCATTTTTATGAGTTGTTTTAATTCAAAGGTAAAATTAGACAAAACCATACATATAAGAGCCCAGGCTCATTGATTAAAAACACATCCTGGTTTAATTAAAGAGGAATTTGTTCCTTAAAATATTCAATTCCTCTCCAAAAAATGGCTAATCTTATCAATCTCTTATTTTATTTCTCAAATAAACTGCCGCTTTACTCAGAAAGCCTGAGAGAATTAAAGAAGAATTTGAGATAATGACTTCAATGAAGTATCTAGATACAAAATAAATTCACGAATACATTAAGCATTTTTTATCAAACACTACCAAAAAACTACAAGGAAAGGATAGGATGAGAAATTCTATTCAAAATTATGTATAAAATTAATAAAATATTTGAGTATTGACATACAAAGACACATGCAGAAATTAAATGAACACAAATAAAAACACTTTACAGAAATAAAGGGATACAAATAAGTATAAAAATTCAATGTTCATGGTTAGGCTGCATCAATATAATAAAAATCAGTGATTGTATGTGTGTGCATGCATATATGTGTGTAATTCTACAGCAGATGTGCTCTATCAAACTTTCAAGTATTTTCCTTGAAGAATTAGATAGGAAAAAATGTCCTCCTGAAGAAACACAAGGTTAAGAATCTTACAGAAAACAATGGGGGAAGGAGAAGAATAAATTGACTACCAGCTTTCAGATTGTACCATAAGGCAGATATCCTCAAAACTCTTTCATACAAGTTTTAAAAATTGTCAGTCATTTAGATAACCAAGATACTAGATAACTAGATAAGCAAGATACATAAGGAGGCAAACTTATGATTTGGAGATTAATTGAACACTTGTTAGTAGGGCAAGAACATTATATGACAAAAACTGCTATGAAAATCAGTAGGTATTTTGGCAGAAATTAGACTTCATTTTACATCTGAATCAAAATGAGCTCTTATGGATACGTGACATAAATATTAGGTCATGTTTTCAAAAAATATATAGATAGAAAGGAGAGAAAAAGAGGTACCCTTTAACAACAATGTTGTTTACAAATCACTGAAAAGCTTTCATAGACAAAATCAATGTAGTTAGAACAAGAAGAAAAACTCCTGAGTGTGGAGGCAGAATGATGTACTGGATAGACAGAGTACTGGGACTTGGGAGCCAAGAATACAAAGTTCAAATCCTACCTCGGACACTTACTGGCTGTGTCACTTTATACAAGTCACTTAACCTCTGTGCCTCATTTTGTTTGTCATTTTTAAAATGAAGGACTGACGTTTGGTGGCCTCTAAGGTTTCTTTCAACTTTAAAAACATGATCTTATGAATAGGAAAAAGGCAAAATGGATAAAACTTTGACATCCAGGATATATAGAAAATTGTCTCAAATATATTGGACCTAAAAGTCATTCTCCAACAGGTTAAGAGATATGATAGTTTCCAGAAGAAAATAATTATCAAATGAAAGTGTTCCAGTCACCAATAAAGCACAAAATAAAATTAATAAGGTTTTACCTCACACCCTTTAAATTAGTAAAAATGTAAAAAACAAAAAAACAAAACCCAAAACCGTGAACAGTCAATATTGGAGGGACAAATTAATACCCTGTTGATGAAGCTGTGAAATGGTTCAAACATTTTGGAAATTAATTTGGAATTATGTTAATAACTTTAATTAGTTAATAATTTTAATTAATTTTAACCAATTAAATTAATTTAATAATAATTAATTAGCATTTATTGAATGGCTTTGTATTACTTTTCATTATAAGGTAGGATTCCATAGAGAAAAGACAGTAAGTAGAAATGGCCTTTGTGAAAAGAGGCAATAAAAAAACAATTTTTAAAAATACGCTTCCTCTTGTCAAATATACAACAAAACAGGCATTCTTGGATCAGATGTTAAATTGTACTTATTTACATACTATGGAGCTTATTGCTATTAAATTGTTATTATCAAATATATTTATAAATACCACAAAATGAAATACACAAAGCATCATCTCTGTCAACATGTTTAAAGAAAATCACTCGGTATGTCCATGTATCCAATAATAAAAATTTGTTAAGCATTGTAGAAGCATTCTAAATACTTAGTAACTGTTTAAAAATTCTGAAGCATTCCTAAAAGGTTTCACTTAAAACATTACAGCAATAAAATCTTACTGAAGTGCTGCTTTTGTTAATTTTCTACAGACTAGACAGTGAAGAATTCAAGTTGTTTTTTTTTTAAACTTTACTTACAAGTAGCAAATAAATTGCTGTTTTGTTTTTAAATAAACCCCTGGCCTTGAGTTTGGTCCTCTTAATAGTAGCCTACATGGTTGACTACTTTTGGTGTTAAATTTTCTTAAATTGTATTTCTGTCAGTATATCATTTTTTTAAGCAATGGACCCTATAATAGCACACACTGGTCTGTCATGAGTGCATTTTAAACAGTACGACAGTTATTTTTCACTACAGGAGACAAACAATGATATGTATTACATGCAGTAAACATTGCCTTTGAAACATGGGGTTGGTTCGCTTTGCATTCATCAGTCTATAATCTTACTGTGCCTTTTATGGGGGTGGGAGAGAAACCCTACCTCTCATTAATGATAGCCAAAGGCTATAGGTTTGTAACAAGCCAACGATACACATTCACATCTCATGGAACAAAACCTTGATTAAATATTACATGAGGTGGTTTAAACATGGCAGAGTAGATTAGGGTAGATTTTTAAACTATTAGTAGCAAGGAGGTCATTATGTACGGTAAACTTCCAGACTCAAATATACATATATCCACAGACACACACATATGTGTATGTATGTATGTATGTATTCCATACACACATACCTAAATTGTTTTATAACTGTGGCATGCCATTAAATCAAATAAGCTTTTATTAAATTCTTATTATGTACCAAGCACTATTAAAAAGCTAAACTGTCCTTCCCTCAAGGAACTCACATTCTAATGGAGGAGACAACATGCATGTAGATATACATAAAAAAGATTAGGTAACTTGAGGCTGGGGAATGAGATTTTCCCCTAAAATGAACAGCAAGTGATTTTAATAGTAAATAATCCAAAGTAGTTTTATCTGTGAATTCCTTAATTAATCTAAATAAATAGAAGTAATCATAGAAAAAAAAATGGTTTGCACAAAGCAAAGCCAGGAAGGGGGAAGGGCACCAGCATTAGGCAGTTTAATAATATTTAGGGTGGCTCATCAGCCCTGCAGTTAAGACCTCAGTTCAAATTTGACTTCAGACTCTTAGCTGCATAACCTAGGACAAGTCATTTAACCCTAATTCCCTTCCCATTTTCCCCCAGCCAAAAAAAAAAAAAAGGATCTAGGTTTCTTTATTTATACAACCATACCCAACTCAGTTCCTAGTTCTGGGACTTAATTTTCTCCTCAACAAAAGGAGATAGTTGAACAGATTATTCAAAGTCTCTATGAACATACACAATTGAGAAAATCAAAATTAATTTAATTTTAAAATATAAATTATTCAAACCTTTAGTCTAAAAAGAAAATAAAGTTGTGGTGCTTTAAGGGGATAGGTAAATAACTGGGACAGCAAAGGATAACCCTGCAAAAGTCTCTAGAAAACCATACCTTTATGAATGACCCCACACAGAGTTCATTCTCCCTAACCCTACTTAGTAACCTATTCTAATTTCAACAAACCTCACAATATGATTCTTCCTAGTGAAAAGTCTTAATGATATGTATGTTGTCTATTTTCTCTTATTTTTCTTTAATACAGATAAATGAAAATTGGCTTAAAAATCTTGTTTTACAATCCTTCATTTATAGGAAGACTATTATTAAAAATCCACCTTCTCTATGATGAATGAACCTAGTTTCTTGAACTTTTTAATGGGCCTTTTTAATCCTTTAAATTATCTTCCTAGCGATGCCAAAATCGCTCTATGGTGCTCTTCTATAAAGCACCTACTATGTGCTAAGCACTTGGCAGGGGATAGAAAGATAAGAATGAAATAATCCCTTCCATCCAGGAATTTAATCTTCTACTGAGAGAAAAAAGAATGTGGAGAGAGAAAGAGAGAGAGAAAGAATAGAAATTCAAAATAATTTTGTTAGTGGGAAGGGGGAGGCCTTCTGTAGGTACTGGCATTTAGATGTGTGCTTTGAAGGGAGGGATTCTACAAGGAAAATGTGAGAAAGGAGAATATTCTGGTGTATGCAAAGGCACAGATATTGAACACGACATGTTTCCAATCAAAAGTAAGTTCCCTCAGATTCTGAGGTCTACAACGGCCTAAAACTTCATCAGGAATAAGCTTGGAGTAACTTGGCAGTTCTTGAAAGAGTTGAAATAGTAAAAGCAGAGCTGGATTTACAATCAGATAACCTCTTTTCAAATTCACATTGAAATAGATTACTATTAAAGTCCCTTCCAATCCTAAATCTATGATCCTCTGATCATAATTCAATTCAACAATTATTTGGACCTATGTAGGAAAATTCAAACTGATATTTTTCCTACCTAACAATGACAATGACATGAAGGCTGGGAGATAGGGTGGTTAGGTGAAAGATGATTTTAAGAAGAAATATCACTTTAAAATTAAGTAAATATCTCAAAGAAAACAAACCACACATTTGGAGTTAAAAGAACTTTACAGATTTTAGAATAGAAACATAATTCTGTCTTATAGGACAGTAACAGTTCTAAAGACAGACATATATAGATCTATCAATAAACAAAGCTATATGATTTTTATGCTTTGAAAATGAGTCATTAAATAAAAAACGAATTGTTTGGCACAGACTATAATGAATTAATACTTAATATATTTTTAATGTTTTTTAGAGGTCATGAATTGTCCTCTCAAAAGCTAGTTGAAAATCTCAACTGCCCAAGAGAACAATAACACACAATTCATGGGAGCTAGATGAGTTCATAGTAAATGCCTTGGTTTCAACACGAACTGCTTAACTCATCATACAACTGAATGACAAGTCAGTGAGATCAAGCCCAAAACCAGCTTTAAAAGAACCCCAGATATTTTAATTGATTTGTTTATCTATTTTAGTTGACAAGATTTGGCTCCACAATCCCTTGAGTTTCAAATCCCCCCCCCCCCAACCTTCCCCATGGTGGTTTGCAATCAAGTATAGGATCTGCAAATACTTTCACACTGGACATTAGCCTGGTTGTACAGAAGGGTTGTAATCGATGGAAAGAACGATGGAAAGGAGGAAACAAAACCAAACATGGAAAACAATGATAGAATGTAGTTTGCTTCAGTCTCCGTTTAAACTTGTTCTTTCTAGTTCTTTCTCTGAATATATATCAACTTTCCTCCTGAGTCTTTTAGAGTTGTCTTATTACCTTGCATTGTTGAGTTGGTCGTGACACATACATTGTGTAATCAAATATTAAAATTCCACTCATCCTTCTCTGATGTCTCACTGTGATGGGGCCAATCCCAAGGCATTAAAGGTTATGCAAATAAAGCATAAGCTCCCTTACTAAGATGAAAAGGTTTCAAACACAAGCCAGACAATGAACCTTAATGTAGCTGTGATCATCCCCCAAATGCTGACCACTTGATGAATATTCCAGTCACAATAGTACATAAATACAATCTAGAAAACTACTGTAGAATCATGAATCTCATCAATGCAGGTACTTATACTAATAAAATCATAAATTTATGCAGTATTAAAGTAGAAAAAAGTTCAAACCAAGTGTTTACGGAGGGTACATAGGCTGCTTATGCCAAAAAGCAACTATCCAAAGTTGACCTCTGGATGAGATATATTCTCCCCATTTCAGTTTCCTGGGTGTTCTAGCTATGAGAAAGATGTGGGGCATACTAGGAATAGCTTAAGGATACTGCACAACCCAGTAACCTCAGGGCGATGAGAAGAAGAGTACCTCATAGTATCATTCATCATAGTATTCATCTCTTCTTTGCTCTCTGGGCAGCTAGGTGGCACAGTGGATAGAATCTTGGACCTGGAGTTAAGAAGAGCTGAGTCCAAATCCGATCACAGATACTTACTAGCTACATGACTCTGGACAAGTCACTTAAAACCTTTGTTTGCATCAATTTCCTCATCTATTACGTGGGTTTAATAATAGCACTTCCCCCTTCTCTCACCCCACCTGGGTTATTATAAGGATCAAATGAAATAATAATTATAAAGTGCTTTGCCTGATACACAGTGAGCTCTGTATAAATGTTATCTATTACAAATAAGCTCCAAATGTTATACATTTACCTTCACAGAACCTCGAAGTGCTTTCTTGACAGACCTGAGCCACCACTTGCTGAGGTATTTCCTCTGTTTCACATCCACACTATGGATATGTAAATGGATTGCTTTGATTCTTTATTCAAAATATTTTAAATGTAAGCTTACCTAAATAAAAAGTTTGTCCAACTTAAAATTCTTTTATTCCTTTAAATCAAAATGGTCAGTGAGGATTAATGAACATAAGTCTTTGTTTAAATTCTTGATATTGTTCAGCCTTTCTTCCCGATTCCTGAAAAAGCTCCATTCCAAAGCAGGATGAAGGATGGAAGACAAAATGTAATTGAAAAAAAAAAAAGGCATCTCATATGACACCTTTGTGTTTCTATCAACTTAAGATCTTTATCAAGATTTGCCTACATTGCTTTCTTTTCATGAAATCAACTTTCTAGTCTTTTTTTGAAAGTTGGGCTTGAATTCAGTTATAATAAACAGCTATAACTTTCATTTCAAATATTTAGAATAAAAGACTTACAGTCATTTAAAGGAAATGAAAACTCCAAGATTAGAATTACGGACATTTCCAACTTAGGGCTAGAAAAACGGCAGCCTCTAAGGGACACAGGTGTCTAGAATCTACTTCAACTAAGTGTTCAGATCAGTCACAACATGGTTAGGAAAGAGTCTAAGAGCATCATTCACGAACACAGTGTCTAGATACATGCTGTGCAGCCAACTGTCCAATTTACTTTACATGTATTCATCAAAAGGTCACAACTCAATAGCATTAAAATAGGTCTATCAGTATGAACTACAATATATGTAGAGATGTAGGGCAGGGTTTTTTTTTTGCCTAATTTACAAAAGTTCACTTTTGCCTTTGTGCCATAAACAGCAGTGATGTTTAATTTTAACCCATCCAATACAACCCACCAAATTATTCAGAAAGTCAGATAACAGAAACTTAAAGGGCATTACCTCAGACTTTAGTGATAAGGACTAAGAATATTTCAAGCAAATCAGAATTGCTACATAGCCACTCTGACACACTAATAGTGAAAATTTCATGAACTGTGTCCTATGTTGCCAACTGAACTAAATTTAATGAGACATTAACATGATGGCAGCAGACATTGTTAGAGACGTGGACCAGTCTGGTCCCTTAGTATTAAAATCCTCCATCATTCTTCCATTAAATAAATACATCTTTCCTCCATTTACCTGACTTCCTGTCAATGTCACCCACTCATATTACTTAAATGTAACCTTAAGTTAGAATCATGTTAAAAACTAGGGGGTAGGGTCAATCTAAATAGCATGGCCAAAGATCCCTAATATCAATCTCACATCTAAGTACTTTTCTTTATATTCTTTTCCATTTATAAGGATGTTTTGCCCACAATCTGGAATCTGTGCAGTGTGGCTGGTAGCAAAATCAATAGTGTATTACATCTTAGAAGCACAAAATCTAAAGTGTTGGTTAAGGATAGCTATATAGTATCAACAAGGGTGCTGCTGCTGTGTGTTAGACTGTGCTGTAGGAAGAGGAAGAGACAAAAAGCAGTAAAAAAAAATCACATCTACACTCTAGCTCTCCCTTCAACCAACTACTCATTGAAGATGACGCTAAGACCTAAACATGGTTCTAAAGGTTAGCTACTGGCCTGTAAAGAAACCAATCAATAACTACATAGCATAACACATTGAAGTTTTAGTTGTTATAAACTCCCTTCCCCTGCTTCTCCTACCCTTCCATCTACTACTATAATTCTAAGGAATAAAACAGTAGGATATGTAAAGACATTTAAAGTAGCATGTCCCAAGTATGGATGCATAGGAACACTAGTAAATTATATAAAATAGATACAATTCTAGTAAATTATACAAAAATTTAGAAGTACGTGATCATTATTTCATCTGTTTCTAGGTTCTTCATAAAATGTTTATGTGTGGATGCTTCAATGTGACATTACTTATGAATATTAAGTTTAAGTATAACAACATTTAGGATCAATATAACTGAGATTTTATGAATGTGTCACATTAAACATTTTAAAGACAAATATGTTTCCTATTATTGGAATAGAAAAATAGCAGGAAGAACTTTAGATGATTGTAATCAAAAGCACAAATATTTTATCTCTGTGAGGCTTTCATGGAAGATGTTTGCTTTGACAAAGTGAGAAGAATCTCTTTCTGAAATTTTCTACTTAAGGTTCAGAACCGAAATTTACCCTAGGATTTCAACTCCTAAAAGCAGGGAGGAAGTGCTTAAGTATAATCCGGAAAGCCACCCTACTATTTTGAGGATGAGGCAACAATACAGAAAGTAACAGCTATTATAATAACTAAAAGCTTTCCACCATTCCCTCTGATTAGGAACATTTATTCCTTGGACCTCATACATACATTTCACTTCTCTAATGTACTTATCTTGTTTTGCAATTATCTGCATATATATCTTATGCTTCCAGTATAGTGTAATTCAATAAAGATTAAGTATTGTTTATTATCCATAAACTCCATGTTCTCCCCAGTCTGCACAGTAGATGATTAAGAATTTGTTGAATGAGAATGAGTTATACCACATAGAAAATCATATCTTCTATATGTATATAAGATATTGTGTGTTTGTACACATTAGTAAACCTGGCCTTCACCCATGCCTGAGGAACTGTTTACTTATGTCTAGCAGGAAGGAGATGGGACTTCAGATTGATGTAGAGAAAGAGAAAAAGACTTTCTAAATTTGTTCCAAAGACATCAGAGGCACACAGAGAAAACTACAGACGTGTAGGGGAAGCTGGCTCTTCAATGTTTTCCTGATTTCTGACTTAACTCCCTAGCAAATGTTTAGAGAAGACATGCCCTTTGGTGAGATGGAGTCTTTTTCCACTGGTTAGGCTAAGATCTTAACACTCCCAGTTAAAAAGATAATTTAATCTTTTGGGTATTGTTGGTTTTTTTGGGAGGGGAGGGGGTAAGGGTCTATTCTAATATGTACAACTTCTCTGTTTTCTCTTTCTGTTTTGCTTTAAAAAATGAGTTCACATGCTATTCACTATTTGTGATGGATTTTGTATTGGTGGGAAGGAGTCAAGTGGGCCAGAGTTAACTTAAGGTCTATCCTTTCTATTAAGAGCAATCAGGGAAAAGAGCCTCTATTTTAAATCTGTCGGAGATGCAGATAGATATGAGTCTAGCCTAAAATCCCTCAGAGAGACTGAAGGACAGAGTGCCCACCTGTGGTGGGATTTCTGGGATTTTCTTACCCCCTTCTTTAGACAGCATGCTAGTGATACAGGCACAAGTCTTTGGCTTTTACACTTCTCTGTAAAAGGCAGTCGAGAGTTCAGATCTCTCTGTGCCACCAGTGAGCACTGTCTACATAGTCAATTCATATGTGGGCATAAATGTTACATGTGTATATAAGAAAGTTTCCCAATGCAATTCTAAATCAGTGTTTAGTAGATTATAATCTTAAATGAAAAAATTGTTAGGGAGAATAATAGCAAGAAATTATCAGTATTATTACCATGCAAAATGTATACATTGGGATCATCACTTCCTGAATGTGCTTGGTATGCCTCTCAATGACCACATTAGTTTTATTTCACTGTCATATTACATTAATGACTCATGTAGACCTTAGAGTTCCCTAAAATATCCAGTTTTTTTTTCATTCATACCATACGACCTCTATCTTATGTGGATCTGAGTTGTGTGGGTTTTTTTTAACCCAAAGATTTCCTTCTTTTCTTTTTTTATTCAAGACCTGCGATTTCACTGTTGTAAGAATTCTCCAGTATGGAAACTCCCTCCTTACAAACAGATGCAGATCAGTAAATCATGTAGGACATAAGAGAGCAATCAGGGCATCGAAAGAAAATGGGATGTTCCTAGTCACATGCCCAGCTATCACAGCTATGACTTAAACATAGGTCTGATTGACTCCAGAGCCTTCTTTCTAGTTACCCTGCCATGCGGCTTCACATTTTATGTGTATTCTTGTTACATATCATCTTCTATTCGATCCAAATTTCTGACCTATCACAATAGTTTTAGATTCTGTAGCCAAATGATTTAGCAATCACACCTACCTTTGTGTCATTAGTAATTTGATAAACCTGTTATCTATGTCTTTATCCGTATTATAAAGAAAAGCAGAAGGCCAAATAGGTTCCTGGAGTAATCACTTGAGGCTCATTTCAAGCTAACACTAAACCTTTAAAGACTACTTTGGGTCTTGCCCTTCAAACAGGCTAACCACAATTAGCCCATATATTTCCATGTTGTCCACAAGTATATTAACCCTGTCAAAAAAGGAAGTCAGTCAAGATTTTAGAATAGATAGTCCCATTCTGACTATTCACCTGCACCTAGTACTTCCAAACACACATTATTTTCCCCCATAGCCAGAGATCTCAGATTCATAGAACTATAAGGAATCAGCTAGTCCCGGCTTCTTCATTTTATATTTGAGGAAATTGAGGTATATATTTTAAATGATATGAATTTAATCAACAGCTAAACAGAGTAACTGGAAAAAGAAACCAGCTCTTCTGCATCTCTTCCCCTGTCCCATTCTTTTCTTCAATACTATATTGCTTTCATATTCCACAAAATGACACAAAAGTATCTTTCTTCCACTCAAGTTTTACCGTTATAGGTGCCAAGCTAAGAACATACACATTTATTCCAAAGGATCCATAATTACCACTTGGAGAAATGTATTTGGCAGAGGTATATATTGAGTTATGCCTTTGTTCATGTTAGACTTCACAGAAACTTCCTATAAATCCTCACCATTTTTTTTAATAGATTCTAGCCTCTTAAAAATATCTCTTCTGGGACTTAGGGTGTTTTTAACCTTTGCTGCAAAATTCAGTGATTTAAACAAGGTTATCTCTAGACTCACATGCTAATTTAAAATTTAAAATTCTATATACACATAAGGTGGTTATTATTGACAATACTGGACTCTGTAGTATTAGATTTTACATCTGTATATCACCTGAGTACCATCCCCTGCCAACTCACAAAGTTGGTCCTCCTATAGACAAGCCTATGCCATGGTTAACATATTCTGTGGTTCTATATCCACTTAAAATTATAACGTGCAAATTTCCATTGAGGTGTTTAATTTCTATTTGGACATGGAATACCACTTCAAATAAAAGATATTTTATGAAATAGCATAGCAAGGAAAGTATTATTCCATAAATATAAATGTCGTAAGTGAAAATAATAGATATGCTTTGTCAATGTAGAACTAAGGCACATACATGGAAGGGCAGCACTGGTTTCTGATGCTTCCAGTTTGCTGATATGATCCTATTTCCAGGCATTCAGTCTCTGCCAAGTGTTATTCCCTGCTTTCACATGGCTACCATTCACACTGGTCCTATAGGTACTTTGTATCCTTACCAGAAATGTCCTCTTTTCCCTATGGAAGAAAAAGTGGGCTATGATGCCATACTTTTAGGTTAAAATCAATAGCTTTTTCCTGTTACAATAGAAAAAAGAAACCTCACAACTCAAGACTACTCTGCTACACAAATGAAAAAAAAAACCCTCAATAGAATACTTTTCCCATAAAAAAAATGGGTCTGTTTCCCCTCTACTTTGGCTATTTACAAAGGAGTTTCCTCTCCTAGGGAAGATCGCTTGCTCTAAGTGACTGCCAAGCTTTTTGAAGAACAAAAGTCAGCCCCAGTTTCCTAGTTTCTTCTAGTTTAAATCTGCTTTTTGAATTGTCTTTCCTGGTGACCGAATGCTGTCTGTACCTCTTTATCTTAGGCTCAGAAATTTCTTAAGACTCCTTATAACTTCCAGCAGTTAAATTATACCTAATCATTATCCATTTAAATGGCAGTCTGAGCCAAGTGACAAAGGCTTTCAGGGTCCACAAGTGTCCTAATTTTAAAATTCTTTTGCTTTCCCATGTAGGAGAGTTTGAAGTGGAAAGGACAGAAATAAACTTAAACTCAGGGGACAACTCTATTATCATTCTCTTGCCTAGCTACATTAAAACAAACAAACAACCTTCCAGAGATTGGACCCTATATCTTTGGAATACTTCGGTTTTAAACACCCTTCATAAGTTATTTCCAAGCATATCCACAATTGTTCCAGAGAGCTAATGTTCAACCTAAATTATAAAATGTCCTACTTCTGCTAACATCCATAGTGCCTGGGACTGTGCTGGACAGATAGTACTTTTTAAAAATTACTTGAATATAATGAATTCTACAAAATGAGTAGGCATCTACCAACTAGTTAAATCAGATATTTTCAATAGACTAAAATAAATGGATTGTTCTCCCCTTTCACTCTTCTTATCTAGTCTCTTCATGACTCCACACATGTGCACTGGCTGTCACCCATACTTAAAGGAGTTTTTCATTGCTGATAGTTTCTTGTCCCTTCAAGTCTCAGATCATTTATTTTATTCTTTCCATTATTCATTAAGCTATACACTTGAATAGCTTCTAAAAAAATTTGCATAGAATTATCATTTAGAGTTATCATATGGAATTGTGATCTAAATAAAGAAAAATAGGATTATCTTGTGTTTTGCACAGGAATGTATGCTTTTTAAGGGCAGGAGCTGTCACTTTTGTTATTACTGTTTGTACTGTATGCCTTGGGCCTAGAATAGTATGTGAAATGCTCAGCAGCAGTTCTCAACCTGTGGGCCACAACCCCTTTGGGGGTCAAACGACCCTTTCACAGGGGTTGCCTAAGACCACCGGAAAACATATTTCTGATGGTCTTAGGAACCGAGACACGGCTCCTCTACCTGTCTCCAGGTGGGTCTGCCCACATGCAGATATGCCCACATACAAGTATTAAAGCATTAGAGAACCACTGGCTTATAGAATGAAAGGATCATAGATTTAGAGCTGAAGGGGCCATAAAAGTCATCCAGTCCAAGCCTCTCTTTTCAGAGATGAGAAAACTTGGACCTAGAGAAACTGTGACTCACTCAAGGTGGCACAGATATTAAGTTTCTGGAAAGATCTGAACTCAGGTTTTCTGATTCCAAAGCAAGTGCTTTTTCAACTATAATATCTTATCTTGCTTAATACGTATCAGCTCAGTGATCAAAGACTAAATGGAATGAAAATATAATGAGGCATCTGAATAGAAACATAATAGAAATCAAGTACATAAGATATCCTTAAATTACTGGTTGAAATTTATGGGAAACATTATAGGATCTAACAAAAACAAACAACAACAATGCAATCTTTTGGGTAATTGTCAACAGAAAGTAACACTAAAATCATGTGGTGTGGTTTTATATTTATATAAATTGATATAAATGGTCAAATGTCACGAATGATGTTCTTCCTACTTCCTTAACCTCCTGACCTTACTCCACCCCAGAAAGAAATTATTGTTGGCAAGCCAATGAAAAAGTCATAGAGGAAAGAAAATACCATAAAAACTCCAAAAATAAGAAGTAAAGAGATCTTTTAAAAGCATAGTTGCACATATGACAACCATTAAAAAAATTGAGGAGATTTTAAACTTCTTTTCATTTAAGGAGGGCTGACAAAACCATGAGAAGAAAAGGCTGTAAGAAAAATAAGGATGAAGATATAAACCTTTAAATAATAAGTCAACTCAATCAGTCGTATAAAAATCCAGCCTTTTTTCTAACCCTGAGTATTTGTTCCTTGTTGTGGTTTCATGGCATAAGCAGGATAGGAATTTGTTTCTCTCAGGTTCCTAGACTAGGATTAAAAGTCACAAAGTTTAATACTCATTATTATTTCTTATCAGATTATATATTTATATTTACTTCAAGTGATCATTTTCATTAATAAAACTGGTTTACATAGAAGATATTCCCACTCCAGGAATAGTAAGTTTTGTTTAAAATTTAGTTTGGGCGTACTCCTGTGCAAACCACTTTTATATTCTAGAGTTTATTTCTTTGTTAGTTCACTTAATACATTTTCAATATTAAATAACACTATGTATACACATGGTCTTAATATAGAAAACCTACACTGCCTTGTTTAACTTTAGACATTCTATATCTTCCAAGATGTCACAAGTATGCTTTTATCCCTTTAACTATTTAGCACAGTACTATAACTTTTTAACAACATGAAACAAAATTATAAAGCCACAAAATAACAATATGTGAAACTAAGAGTTGTGTAAAAGGTTATGAAAATATGTGGGTGAAAAGACTGTCCAAGATGTTTTGACACATAGGGTTCTAAGCCCAAAACATTAATAATTAAAAAGTTCCATTAACTTTGCTAGCTAGTCCTCATACACTTCTATAATAGGAAAAATGGAAAGGAAACTCATGACCTAAACACAGCTTCATAATGAAGGAATTATTAAATTAGAAAGATATAGACATCTCACTTTAAAATGGCTAACAAGTATAGCTACCCATGCTTTATAAGGTAAATTATCTACTGTAAAGGAAAACTCTCCTAGAATATAAAATAAAGTAGGGAGAATTTACTCAGCAAAAAATCTGACAGTGGAAAGAGTATTAACAAGTATGTTATTAAACAGAATTGAGCCTGAAGCAGCAATAACATATGATTCAACTAAATCACAAGGTGATTTAGGAATTTTAGATTTTTAAAAAATAGTCAAATTTTCTACCGAAAATGCTTCCCAACCTATTTTAGAGTGTCTGATGTTTGAAATTACTAGATAACACGTCTTGCAAAAGATATCATCACCATTTGCAAGTGCCAGATTCCACCAAAGAGAATTGAAATGGCCTGAGGTTGTCAGTGAAGGAAGAGTAAAACCATGATTGTTAATGTTCCAAACTTTTCCCTCCATAGTCCTTCATGAAGCTGGTTAATTCTCAGCTTTTATTTCTTGTTGTTCATGTGCGATTTTTCTGCTTTGGTAGCTGGGGAAATAGGATTCTTAATAAGGAAGGTATCTATATACACTTATTAGTGTGTCACTTATGCCAAATAGTGTTAAAAACCAGCAAAAAATTACAGAGTGAAATCCAAAGTCACGTTTTGGCTGGTTTGTGGTCACTTCTGAAGTGTAGCAAATTAATTCTACTACAAAGAAAATAAAAAAAAAACAATGAACAGCATTAAAAATCTAAAATATGAAACTGGAATCAATTCCCAAGAAAAGGAGCATTTAGGTTTCATGTGTTCTGTATTTCTCATGTTAATTCATAACTGCTATTAATCAATTCCCCTTCATGGAAAAAGAGAGAAAGCTTAAAATGATGCAAACTCATAGAAACTGTAAGGAATTTTCAGAAAGGAACATCAAAGACTTAATATGTTTTCTGAATTTCATGAAGGAATATTCAATAGTCATTTATATGAACCAATTATTTTAGGCTAGATTTGATATAGAACAGAGTCTTACTATGCTATGCTCACAATTATTTCGTTCACAGGATAGACTGAGAATCTGACATTTACCAAATTACTGTTTTCATTCTGCTTCTTTTTGTTACCACAACATAGCAAAATTCTATTTATTTTTCATTTTGCATTGTTGAAAGAACATTAAGTTCTCTTAAAGGGCTGACCAATTTGAACACTAAGGTTACAGAGCACTGTGCTCACTTCGTTAGATTCTAGAAACATCCAAAAATAGATTCTTAAATTCATAAGTCTATATATTTACCATGTACAAAATAAGCAATTTTGCAATTCACACGTCAGTTATTTCTGGATGTATTTAATCCTAAATATTCTTGTGGAAGCAGAAATGCGTTTTTTTCCATCTAACTAGTATCTTACATGTGAAAGATATCTGGACTGAATAATTACATGTTCTAAAAGGATAAAACATAGTCAAAATGAATAAAATCATAAAGAACATGGAATACTTTATGATTTCTAAAGGCCAGTGGAATACTATCTCTAGTCTGAGGTTAAGAAAACATGTATTTTACATTCAAAAGATGAAATTTCATAGTTATGTAATGCATATTTAAGACTATTACAAAAAGTTCAAAAAGCTATAGAATCACTCAAACACATATCTGAACAAGAATTTTAATAAATATTTCTCTTCCTCTCCTAAGCCACCCATGTGACAAGAAATTTACCATTAAATATTACAAATGACCACTGCTTATGCTTATTTAGTTTTTCTATTCTTCTTCCTATGGAGTATGCTGTGAAAATTCTTTATAAAACATATTTAGATGTTTGTTTTGTCCTAGGATATTATGATACAGTCTACTACATATGAAGATATATTCTATGAATGCTAAAATCCACCCTGATATTTTTTCCAATTGGAACAATATTTTGAATTTATAAAAAATTATTATTAAGAGTACAAAAAGAATTAAAATAATATTATGCTTAAATTATGAAATAATTGACAGACTATGGACTTCCATAGGCCTAAAAACATTTTATACTGGTATTAACTTGGAAAATTGTATTACTTAAATGGTATTATAATAGGAATTTTGGAGGACACGAAGCAAATAAGTAGAGAGGAATAAGAGATTACTAAATTACTTAATATTATTAAAATCATCTGGGTCTCCGTTTCCTCATCTGTAAAATGACGGAGTTTGACTAGAGTCCCAATTGAACTGAATGACTCCTAAGGTCCCCTCTATCTGCTAAATTTCTGATTCTGTAATCTTTTATGAAATATAGTTTACAATTTTAAAATAAAAATTTATTCTTAAAGAACAATGATGCTACTTTTAGGAAAAAAATAAAACTTCCCAAAGTCAAATACTGAATTTTTAAAAAATGATTCAAGAAAAGAAGATTGGAGGAAAAGTTAGAAATTTAACCTTATTACTGAACTCTAATTTAATATATCAAATTACTGTGCAACATCAGCTAGATAACCTGACATCAAGCCATAAATACTAACTGTATGATAAAGTGATATAAATTAATAGTAGCAATATTTTACATATCAATATAATTCTGTTAAAAATCTCTAGACTGACAATTTATTTTCAGTCAACCCACATTTTAAAAATCTTATTTATCATTAATTTCCTATTTTGGAGCCTTTGAATTGATTTACACTTGCTATAGGAACTTTAAATACATTAAGAAATAAGCAGTTATATTGAGAATAAAATAATAATCCTAACTCAGTGTTCTCATTTATAAATAAGTAATTTGAGAGAAACCTTTATCTCTACCTACGACAGAATAGTAGCATATGTTAGTAAGTTTCCAGTAAGAATATTTTTCTTTTTTTTTCTTTTTTTTATAGGAACACAAACTCAGATAGCTTCCATAATATGCAGAGTAAGCAGCTTTCAAAGAGCTACTTGGTAAGATAGCATTCATAGAAATTTAACTCATACTACAAATTAACTTAATGCTTTGAAATATACTACAAATAACTTGGCAGGTTTAAAGAAAACAAAATTGCCAGAAAGCCTGAATACAGAATCTGATGCTATTTACTTTTCTTAAGTTGAAAAGTACATTTTCCTTTCAGTTTTGATATTTTAGTGAGGGCATGCATGCACACAGACATGCTACAAAGCAATTCTAATGACTGAATGAACATTAAATATTTCAATCTGTAATTTGTAAAAGAAATACAAACTAAGCAAGATTGTTTCCAATCCATTAATTCCCCACTGTTGATATACAATTAGTATTAAAACAACTACTTTTATATGATGGTTATTAACCTTTTGCACAATGGTGGACTGATGCTTTAAAATTAAATTGAGCTAGACAGCTAACATTAATTAATTTTACATTGTTAGACATATCTCAACAATTCTAATTCATCCCAAGTTCATTTTGCTTTATAGAAAGGAAGGGGAAAATGGAGTCACCTATAGTTCTTAACTATATAGGTTTCCAATGGAGAATTTAATGTTCTTAATGATTCAACATTGATTGGTACATATGGTCCATAGGCTTAATATGGAAAACAATAATACTTCAGAAGTTGAAATCCGTTACTCCTTGAGTTTAAGGAAACATATCTATTTGCGGGATAAATGTTACTATGTCTTAGATAAGGCTTCAAAAATTTAGTGATGTTGGAGAAAATTAAGGAATCTCAATGAACACAGATCAAGGATAGACCATTAAAAAGATAGTTCGTGTAAATGTGTATAGTCTCTATATGTATGTATACACACATATGTAATATTAAATTGAACTAGATTCCTAAGGTTCACACCCCCACCCAAATCTATCCTATTTGTGCAAAAGTCCTTTATTTCAGTGCAGGAAGTACCATGAGCATATATATGCACACATATATACACCAAAATACAAAATTATGCACTCAAAGAAGCTGTGAATAAGACTGCATAACTTGATTGCCTACAAATGTTTCTACACTTGAGAGTTTCTCAAATTATTTGAGAGTCCTTGCCAACTGTCATCACAACCTTAGTCCCTGACTATACTGAAGTTAACGGAGCAACAACTAAGAAGTCCACGATTTCTCCTTGTCATACATCAAAGGGGAGATGTTAAGTGATTAAGCTTTCCTGCCTCTCCTTTATACAAAGTAGTGACAATTTCAATTTTTAATATAGTCATCTAATTATTTTCTAGTCTAAAGCAACATAACGTTCATTTAATCAGGTTTATCTTATCCCTACCCACCACCCCCACCCAAAAAAGAAGTTTCTGGAGATTTAAAAAAGTAGAAAATAGTAACAAAATAAATATTTTAAGTACTTTACAACCTGCTTGTCTCAAAGTATATAAATATTAAAATAAGAAAAGTCTGAAATACCAATGCTATGGAAATGAATTCACTTACTGGAAACCAAATTTTCTAATCTAAAACCTTTAATGCAATTTCTTTTAAGAACTGAAAACTAAACAGGAATAAAATCATGTTTTTCATTGTTTTTTAACTAAACTAATACTTTTGGGTGATGTAAATTGTTTTTTAACTAAACTAATACTTTTGGGTGATGTAAATGGGGTAAAAGAGCAATTGCTCTATAGTGCTACTATCTTACTACCACTGAATTTTATTTTTTTTACTATATTTAATTATGGTTTTTGATAGTATGTAAATGCATTTATGTAGTTGGTTTTGAATATAAAATGAGATTTCAAAATTATCAAGATTAATGTCTATTTGCATAGAAATTTGGTGTCTGTGTAGATATTCCAAAGTTAGACTTCATGTTTTATATTTCAAAAAGTTAGTTACCTCTATGGTTTTTCTTTAAATAAAAATGCCTTTTAAAACTCACACACATCTACATACACCCAGCCTTTTCCATATTATGTTTGTGTTGTTAGTAATAACATTCCTTTAATAACTGTCTTGAAATGTTACCAGGTCTAAGGCTATTAACATAACAACTGGCTATTAAATGTAGTGATGACGAGTTAAAAAAAATGGCATTCTGATAAACAGCCATATATTCATTCAGGATGCAGGATTTTAGAAAGTAAATGGAATTTTTAAAATCTAAAAGTTAAACAGCATTATATTATTTAGCAAGTTTGATATTAATACAGCTAGAAAATTTAGGTTCCATTTTAGTGAGGTCAATCACGGAGACAGAACTATGACAGAAAAATAAAATGATTTAATGTGTGCAGGAAAAAAAAACTTACTTGAATGTCAAATGCCATGTTTAATATTTTACTAAATTTCATGGGTGGGAAATGGTTAAAACTTCTTTGGAAAGCAAATTAATTTCATATTGATGAAATAATGTTCTTTTTCTTTCATTATATCTGGAGCTACTTTGTCTATAGGTAATCCTGGAAAATTTTGTTTGTAGCAAAATTTTACTGATAAAGGAACTAGATATTGGAGCTTTGTATCCAATTTGGAAAATTTTGATTCAAACCAAAATGGTACATTAGTCCATATAATTCCTGTTCGGGTTAAGCAAGAGTTTAAGGAATTTTGATGTAAATTTATCTGAGAGATTGTTAGCAAATATTATGATCATAATATGCCTATGTATAAGAGATTAAATAACGTCACTGCTTGTTAGTATAGTAGTAGTAAAACTATTAGGATGATAAATGAGTTGCAACAGATCCAGAAACTTTTTGAGTAGAGGATCGGGAAATAAAGTTAGTTTACAAATAAACTGAAGGAAAGAAAAACTAAGACTTCAAATCTTAAGTATACAAACAGGCATAGTTCTGTTATCTAAAACAATAGCCAGCTATTGGCATTAGTGATGATTAAAGAGTGAAACCAGAATTATAATTGGGGCAGAAAGTGGTGACTGGGGCTTTGCCCAGGGTACCAGAATTTAGAGGGTACAAAAATTCAAAACCTCTTTTACTTCATCAAGATAGGAGCCACCATAGTAACTAACTGTCCCTCTAATTCAAATGATTTTTCTTTCCTATGTTTTTTTTGTATCATGAATTAGTACATCCTCACCCACCAAAAGGAAAAAAAAAAAAGTTAATCTGATGGCTGATGAGTGCTTAGTCCTGGGTACCAAAATTGCTACTCATAGATCTGACTAAGGTATTTTAAAAAGCCATTTCTCATTTTTTAGACTCACATTTATATTGAAGACCAAAAGTTCACAGCACCATAACAAGTACAAAACGGAGAGTAACTCAGTATAATCTACATGACCTGGGAACATAGTATTGGGTAGCTAGAAAGCTTTTGTACCATTTTCAAGGATGGGACCCCAATTCAAATGAGATGATGCTCTTTGAACTTATAAGTGAACCTGCATGAAAATGAGATTGGGTTACTGTGTATAGTAATTTTATAATCTCCTAAAAATGTGCTCTACTAAAGAGTATGACATAAATTAGCGGGAATAAATTCAGAGCCTTACTAACTGATCAAGTTGTATTTCTGACAGGGCTTTAAAAGAACAGTTTGATTTAAGTTTCCCACCAGAACATCAGCACAGGAACAAGAAGTCATCACGTTAAGTCCATCGCCAATGTGAAGTTTCAAATGAGTCCTTCATTATACAGTCGTTTTTCAACTGGGGAAAAAAATCAATTCACACTCATTTCTGAAATTCAGAAGCAATGTGCTTTGTGAATTGACATTTTGGAGGTTAGTGCCTATCCAAGGGCAGGGAATTCTGGAATGAAAGAGACTTATTAGAATGAAGTTTTACCTGATTGCTAGCTTTATAACCAAGGGCACCAGAGCACTCCTATATCTCTTTAGCTATTTAACTTACAGGAGATATGTCATTTGCTAATGACAGAATCTTTTAATATCCTACTTTTCATAGAGTTACTGGCAGGTTTAGTATTTAAAGTTCAGGGTTATTTTTGTGCTATTCAGTATAACATTTGGGGGAAGGAGAGTCAGAATCACATGTATGAATACATAATAAAACCCTTTACCAAACTGCAAGAAAAGTTCTTCAAAACTAATGTTGGTTAAGAATTTCAGAACTATCTCTATATGGTAGATGAATAATTGGTCAATTCTGCAAGTTACTAATTCTTCAATTCTAACTAATAACTAGTGACAATAATTTCACACAATGCTCTCAAAACTTTGTGTTTTTTTAAAAACAGGGTTCAATAAAATCAAATACTTATATATGTGTGTATGTGCGTTTATCATAGTCTTAATCTACCTATTTTCCTCCTTTCCCTCTGTTAAAACAATGTATGTATGTATGTATGAATTCATACATACATAAAGATATGTGTGCCTACATGCATATACAACACGTTCACATCTGACGCTTGCTGGCAATTTCAACAGACACGGGAAATTGATTTTACAAGTTAAGTAGACCAGGTTACAACATATTGCTGATATCCAGTGTAGTCATTTCTTTTTAATGCTGTAACATGACCAAAACACAGAACAGTTCTGAGGGCTGAATTTAGTATTATTGTTCAGTTGGTGGGATATGTTGTGAGGGAATCCATGAAACTTGATCATTTTTTAAAAGTCTAGTCATCTCTGGTATACAAGGAGAATGCCTACCTCAGATAGTCTCTGCGACAAAGGATAAGGTTTGCTTTAGTGTACAGGGTGGAGCCCACCTCTCCCAACCGACAATCACAGCAAGCGCACTTCAGGCAGTCTTCATGCCAATATTTGTCCAGGGCCTTCAGTAGATACCGGTCCTTGATTTTACGGTTGCAGCCAGCACAACCTTTCGGCTTGGTGTCTGGCTGGACTGAGAGCATTTGTATACCTAAGAAAGTTAAAAAAAAAAGCAAATAACTGGGGCTATTAGATGGAATAAAAAGATAGCAAAGAACACAATCAGACTAAAAATTCAGCATTGCTTTCTCTAAAAGTGTAAGGTCTCACTTTTTATTCTAACAATGTTTATTGAAAATATTAAATAAGACAGGCTCACACTTACACTTTATACTTCCTTTCTCAATTTATTTGCTTATCCATTAGTTTATCTTCCAAATATCAAGTGGTAAAAATTCTATATTTATGTGTGTATATGTGTTTATACATGTATTTGTAGGTATATTCCTATATATGTATGTGTATATATGTCTATATATACACATATGAAGAGAGAGTGAGAGTGTATTCATGTCATGGTAAGCAGCTGTTATAAATATGAAGCTAAGTAATATTAGATAATTGTATAATGTTTCTGCTCCTAAATAGAACATTTCCCTTGGGGAGCAAATGTGATTAAAATTCTAAACAATTTTTAAAGAAATCTACTTAATAATGCACCACACATAAATTTGCCCTCCAGTACCTAAGTGTCAATCTTGAAATATCTGACATAGCTAGGTTAAAATAACCACTTAATGTGTATTTGGTGGTAGGAGAGTAGGGTGCCCCCTGTGTGGAAAAAGGAGTTAGCTTACAGTAGTGGAAAAGGTATATGACACAGAATTTTATAACAGATCAATTAAAGATTCAAACATTTCTAAAAAATGGACACTTCAATATGTGGTCCTTATAGTAAAAGAGAGTATAGCCACCAGTGGCTACATTAAAATCAAATAAACTATGCATTTTAATATATTGTTATAATTGTAACAAAATATTGGATAATACTTTAAGAAGGTATCAAAGAAGGGCCAATTATAGTTACATTTTCACCTCAAAGGTCAGTATTTGAAGACAGACAAGAGTCACTAATCAGTCCTTACCAAGATATTTTAAAAACTTATCTTTCCATAAGTGTTATACATTCAGTTTCCAGTTATCATGAATAAGAGGTATCTATCCAGTTCTATAACTTGGCCATATTCTTTAAAAAATTTATTTAGTATTGTGCTTTCCCCAATAATATGGAAAAACAATTTTTAACATTAATTTTTACAACTTTGAGTTTCAAATTTTCTTTCTCCTTCCTCACCCCCCATAGAGAAGGCAAGCAATTTGATGCAGGTTATACATGTGTAGTCATGCAAGACATTTCCATATTAGTCACGTTGTGAAAGAAAACATAGACAAAAACCTTCAAGAAGAATAAAGCAGAAAAGGTATGTTTCAATCTGTATCCAGACCCCATCAGTCTGAAGGGACAGCATTTTTCATCATAAGTCCTTCAGAGTTGTCTTGGATCATTTGTATTTTGACCATACTGTTGAAAGTAAAATATTCTCATCTTTAAGACTTCCCCCTTTTTCCTAAATTGATTTTGTACCGAACGTGCATCCTCTCCATAAAGCCAAAGCAGAGAATATTTAAACTGAAAAAAAAATCTTCCATTCTCTTATGTGGAGCCTCCTACTAAACCCAAATACTTGAAATGAAGAAACAGAGGCCAGAAGCCAAGTGGCTTGTTCCGAGCTCATAGAGTTATTTAATGTTACAACTAAGATTAAAATCCTAGTCTCCTGAATGATTTCTTCACTAATTCATTGCTTCACAAAATTACTGAAACCCAAACTTGGAAGCAGAGAAAAGGATGTTTTACACTAATTGTACACATCCTTACTAACTGGTTTAAGAAAATAAAGGCCACATTCTATATCTAGCTATCCCCTGTTCCACCTTCCCCAATTACTTAAGTTTTCTTCAACTTTATACAAGTGACATTATAGTAACTGTTCTGACATAGCCTTTAATAACTCTACATCAAATCACTTAGGCAAAGAGAAGATACATATAATCTACACAGCGTTTTGTAAAAGAAGACTTCTGCACAGACTTTTTTTTAAAGGAATGGTGAACATTTGTTAGAATTAAACTTCCTTGACTGATTTTTTTTTTTTTTGGTTCAACCAGAGTTCCAGACTAAATTTCGAGTTAAGAGTTCTTTGTACAGAATAGCAGGCAGTATCCCTGTGGCCTAATTCCTCTCCTTTGAAGGAACTAAGAACCTAGGATAGATCAATCATAACCCTTAGTAGTGCTGCTAAAGCTTACTTTCTAGAACTTCTATCAAATGAAGATTCTTTGATCGTAACTGGTTATTTCTAGTGCGGTTCTATGGGGAATGAATTCCATCAATTACAACATAGCACATTCCCTAATGCCCTTAATACCTGGATAGGGGAAGCATTTTAATTTAATAAATATGGTTCTGGGTTTCAGAGGCAAATGCATATTTAGTATATGTAGAATCAAAAGTTTGATAGGCTGCTCCACTTGCCCCAGTTTGTAATTCCTGTTTGTTTTTGAGCTTTAATGTCCAGAAAAATTAGGAGAAAACTCTCATCTGAAAAAATAACTAAGCTATATTTCCCAGTTATAGTATAGCCACAAAGAATATAAGGCCAAATATCTCACTCAGAAATCTTCAGACAGTAGAAATTAATCTTTATGAAAACTAGACAATATATTACTTATCTCCAAAAAATTGTTTTTGTTGTTGTGTTAACATTTTAAGTTAGCACTCAGAATTCAGCTAATGTTTGTACTTATTAGACTATATGACCCTAGGCACAGGACTTGGATATTCCATATTACATTTGTGTGGCTTCCTTTAAAAAGGATAACATTGCTCCTAAAATTAAACATTTCAACTAGACATAAATCAATAGCTGCTAGTTGTAGAAAATGGTTATTTTACAATTATTCTGCCACATATATAGAATTTATAAAGTAGTCAGCAGATTACCCTGACCGCTCAAAAAAAATGTCTTTGTAAAGTTACACGTTCATAAGCCAGGAAACATTTCACAAGTTTCTTACAGCACATCAGGAGTCATAACTAGTTTTAGATTGGCATGTAAATTGTTCTGAGGGAAATTCTTGGTGCCTCTGAGACCCTGCTATTCCGAGTTATTTGACAGTTTAAGGGAAATCAATTTTTTTAAAGACAAATAATGGCCTGTGCAGTATGGTGTTCAGAAATAAGTAGAACCATTTCATTTAAACTCTGGTGAGCTTTTAATTGCCTGGATTGTATTGTGAGCCAGCCTAACGGTTGATTGCCCCCATTATGCTCTCTTGTTCTGTGCTATTCATCCGCAAAGTCTCAGCTATAGTAGTTAACACAACAAAGTAACCACAACTCTATAACATGTGGGTTTTTTTTTAATAAAGAGATTTTCAACACTTAGAGAGATTGCCTTTCAACCAATAGTATATACCCAGATGAAAAACTACTTTCCCACTTAAACATGCCTCTCTCTCCTCTTTCCCTCCCTATCTCCCACTCTCTCTTTCTCTCTCTCTCTAAAGGGGAAAGGAATAAGAGGTAAGGCTATATAGCAGGTTGACAGCTGAGGTGAGTTAGGAAGATGCTAAAATGAGAATGCATGTCCCATACCTAGGAGCCCTGCCACAGATTGAAAGAATTTGACCAACAAGGCCATTCAATTGCTGAGGGGGTACTAAACAAAAGATTTTCTTTCTTTACCCCCTCTAGTCCCCAAATCAACCCCTCCCAACCCCATTTGAAAGCTAGATTGGGCCTAAAAGCTTGTTTTTCTCTGTTCAGTGGCCCAGAGCATCCCTGCAGGCTGTAGCCCCCTAAGGGACAACAATGCAAATAGATGTCCCTATATCTCAGGGATTGGAGCTGCATAACTCCGTTCTACCCCTTCAACTCCCTCCTCCCCACCCTCTCAACCCCCCTTCTTTTTTGAGCAATGGAGCTGGGAACCAATTTGATTCCCTTTTTCTCCAATGCAGCTGCAAGGCTCAGAGATACTGACATTTTTCCACTCTTATCAGTTTAATTACAGTTACCATGGCAGCAAAGTGCTAGTGCTTGGCAAAGGCCAACAAGAGATTTGCAAGACTGAGTTCAATTTTGATGCAGCTCACATGCAAAATCAAAAAATAAGAAACATACATACAGTATAACAAAGAATTCCTTTTGGGTTTACACTCCAGTCTCTTTTGTGGCAGTGTCTTTTCAGCCACACAGGGATGATTTGCAAAGAATGTAGCAATATTTGTTGCACCTAGCAAGATTAATTGGTTTAAACAGCGGTCTTTCAAAGCAGTTAACAGCAAAAATATTTCAGATAGCTTTAGAAATGCACTAAAGGAACATTAAAGTCAGGTTCCTGCAAAGTACAGCTACGACAAGATAGTAACCTTACCAAAACTTTTCTCCTTTTTCTGCATGAGTTGATTTAAGAATGCCCGAGTAGCAGCTTCTCATTGGATTTGGTAATTCAAGGAAAAGTGGTAGCGTCCCTTTTGCTTTGGCTGAAGTGAGAAGCTGGTGTTCAGATACACAGTCGAGAACAGACTATTGTGCACCCACTTTGGGAAAGGGTCGGAGTATCGGCAGGGGGTGGGGGGAAGGGAGAAGGGTTGACAGACAAGACAACACGCACAAACTGAACCACTTGCACCACTTGCAATGTGGCAGCATTCAAAATGATGGCGAATGACAAAGCCACATGTTCCCCTAACTCTGTCCGTAATCCTATAATCCCAGCGGTCTCTTTTAGCTTCGTTTTAACAAATGGATTTGATTAAACTGTCACATGCAGCGTTAGCATTCCATATCATGTTCAATATGAAAAAGATCATAAATCTGACTTGTATTTCATAATAGCAATCTGTGTAGCCTCTAAAAATGTGCTGCATCAGTCTAATATCGGGCTACTAGTCCATGTGCACCTCATTTCACTGAATCTCTTTCCCCTTCCCAGGTTCCAGCCATACCCCAACACCCATGCACTCTAGACACTTTGCTACGAGAAAGAACTGGACAGTTAAGCGAATGCTGTTTATTGTATCTATTTAGAAAGGGGGAACGAGTGTTACGAAGAACGAAGACTGTCCAAATTAAACTATTGGGGGGATCAGTGGCGTAAAAGAAGCAGTCACTGAACCTTACCCCACAAAGCACAAACAAAAATCCACACATCACTCCATCCCCGTCCCACTGACCTGAACCCTAAAATTCTCTTAAGAATTGCAACCCCCCCCATTCTCTGCCACAAAGAATAAGCGTGTGGAAATGCTGCAGTTCATTGTTAACTTTGACTATTATCTACTCTGATACTTGAGATGTTCAGCAAAGGAGCTTCTCTCCCTTCCTCCATCAACATCTTCCAATTGCATGTATTTCATGTCTCATCATAAAAATAATGAAGCCTCACATGATTTAAACAAAATCGTCTCAGCAGAGCTGCAGCTTGAGCGAAAGTTACAGTGCAGAAGACGATGTGTTGCGGCTCTAGTTTATACCTCATTAGGAGAGGCAGGAAAAAAAAATCCCCACATAACACACACGCACGCACGCGCACACATACACACACCACAAATAACCCAAAGCTTGTGTATACAGTTGCTTCACTTACCTTCTCAATTAAGCAATACAGGGGGAGGCAGTTCAGTGAGCACAGTGGCTGCTTTGTAGCTCTTCTCCTTGGGAAAGGTCAAAAAGAAGCATTGTTTGAAAAAAAAAAAAAAGGACAGGGGAGGGAATCGCTATTCTTTAAGTTTAAAATAATGAGGTCCTCAAGGATCCGCCAAGTAATTGTGTTGACCACATCTGAGCTACAGGTGTCCTCCTTTTAGTATCTCACAGTCCACGGCTGTCTTTCTCTGTCCTGGCTCAAGACAACTTACCTAAGCAGCGTGTGAGGAACCACGCTGAATGAAGCCAGGGCTTTATCAGCTGCAAAATGCAATCCCTTACCAGCCAGACATAATACAGCAAAAGAAAAGGTCACTCAGTTATTACTGAGCCAGCAGAGCCCAGGCAGCTCTTGTCAAGACCATAGAGAAGCAGCTCCCTTCCGATTTAAGACTATTTACCTCTCACCCCCCATCCCCCGCCTTCTTCTTTCCTTCTCTCTCCCGTCCCTCCCTCCTTCGTTCGCTCCCTCTCGTGTTCTCGTTCTGCAGCTCAGTCAAGTACAGCCGCCCTCCGAAAGTGCAAAGCAGCCAGGAGACAGATTGGGCTTTGTTGGTAATTTCCCATGGTGAAAATTTACAAGCCTGCGAGTGCAGTCAGCAAAACCACATGCATATGCTAGACACAAACACCAGGGACAACCCCTCGAAAAAAAAAAAAGAAAAGAAAAGAAAAAAAAAAGAAAGGAATAAAAAAGAAAAAAGTGACCCCTACAGAAATCAACTCAAAAAGGACCCAGCCTATCCAAAATATAACTCCAGAAAAGGGGAGGGGGGAGGAGCAGATAATAAGAATTTCTTAGAATAACCGGGACATTTTG
>CM053597.1:148722705-148727705 GCA_028646575.1 Pseudocheirus occidentalis | reverse complement strand
GAAATTGATTTTACAAAACTTGTAGTGATTGATTAAACACATTTATAGAAAACAAAGTATAGATTTCACTAAGTAAAAGGAGAAATTAGCGAAATAAATATCAAAATGGTTCATTTTAGTTTTAGTTTCAATGACAATAACCATTTCAAGGGAAATATTTTCAAGAAAACATAGTTTCTCCTTTCAAATGGCCACAACTTTGGGCATTCCTAAAGTAATAAAAACAGATATAGTAACTCTTTCATAGTAGATTTTAAGAAAACTTTGGGGGAGACAAATTGGAGGATGTAATGGTCCTTAAAGGGCTTGTTGCAGTTAACTATTCCATTACTGAGTGGTAAGAGGACATAGCAATGCTTTTCAAATACAAGAGAACCATAAAGCTAATTTTCATAGAATCCTGTGAAATGCAAAGAATGAAGCAAATAAAGAGCTCTCATAGTATTCACAAATATATTCTCAATAGTAATGGGGGTTATTTACAATACACTTATTATAAATGAATATTATTGTAATAGCCCCTTGAGAACATATCACTTTAAAAGAAAATCAGTCTTTGTAGGAACTAATATATTCCATCCCCATGCATCTTCAAGCAACTGGGAAAAAATCCAAATATTTTCTTTAAAGTGAATGATGAAACCAATAGATTTAACTCTTCATATGTTGAATTTTACCAAACCAATGACTTTTTCCCTCTGAGGATACTACATATGAGACAGTAATTTTAGAAATATTAATTGTGCACTTGTTTAAATTTAGAGGATTCTGAAATTATGTTATTAGTCTGAGAATTTATATTGCAATAAACACAACTTCAGTTTATAAAAAAGGCAAAAATTATTTATGATAAATTAAATGTAGCATGAAATAAATAGTCATATTTTGGATTAGTTTTGTTTCAATATTTAATTATGTTTCATGACAAAAATGTTTTAGAAAATTTTAATGAAACCAGTTTTCTCAATCATCTTCCAAAATATTTGTCAATTCTTTATTACTATAGATAATAATATAATGTCTTCTAAAACCACATTGTATAAACTGTGATTTTGATATCCACAAAATAGTTAATGCAGTGCTTCTATAATTTTGCAAAGTGAAATATAATTTCTCCTTTTTGTTATCATATTTTGTAACTAGATGGATATTAAGTGGAACCTCTAGGCACTGGTAAATGTGGATGATTTTTCTATAAAATGTTTTCCTCTTAATATAAAATTTAAACAAATAAAATAAAAAAAACCATAGCCTTCCACCTTCCTTCCTGGACAACATTAATTCCTTTTTCTCCCCAGACAGTTTATTTTGAAAGAATTTTTCCTTTTGTAAACTGAGGTAATTAATTCTTTGGTGGAAGGTTCACTAAAAGATTCACTGAATTTTAGGCAAGATATATCCTTCTGAAGTTATGGGTTCAGTTTTTTATAGTTTTTAAGGGATAATACATGATAAACTTTTGGTCTTTCTTATCACCTATTGAGGACAATCTTTATTTCCTGAAAATGAAGGAAAGTGATATAGTTCAGTGAGAAGAATTTATATTGCAATTCAGGAGACTTAAGTTTAAATCTTGGCTATAATACTATCTGTATGATATTCAGGAAGCCACAACTTCTCGTGGAATGAGTATTTTTTAAGTATAAAATGAAAGGATGAGAGTATATGCTCTCTAAGGTCCCTTAAAGCTCTGAATCTATGATCTATAACCATATCTTCATCATTGGTACTCTAGTATCTGAATTTATGTAGAGAAGGTTATACCTAAGTTTGAATGCAGAAGTAGGTTTGAGTATGCAATATAATAGGCTATGGGCAGTAGACCTAATGGATATCCTAGCCAACTGTGTATTCATCTTATATATTTTCCCCTTCATGATTGTTTACATGACTTATCTGTCCCTTTTTAAAGCTTGTCTAGTCCTAGATGTTTTGTTTGTTTCTTTGTTTTGTTTTTTAACAACTTGAACTCTATTCCTGTTACTTCCTTCTAAATCAATGGAGGTGGATTAAGGAACAGCACTAATTGACATAATAGGGGTCATCTCAATACTTCAAGGACCTAAAAAGAAGTTTGCAAACTTTAAAGTACCTATAAATGCTAGCTATAATTATCATTATTATTATTATTATTATTTCTTCAGTTTTCTGACAAACACAGATGACAGTACCTTTGTAACCTTGTCTTTGACATTTTCTGTGACGAAAAAACAAAAAGTCTTAAGCCCCTAGTTAACCTGTTGATGAGCTTCTCCAGACTTAGGTAGACTGAGAATAACAGACATATTTTTATGGTCTTTTACCAGAGCTGGGCTTTATCTCCATTTTGTCTTGGTAGGGTTTAGCAGAGATTGTACTCCATTATGATAGTTTTCAAGGACCAAAAGTCAACTTCACATCATGGTGGGACATAGATAGTAATTTAGTGGAATTTTCTGTAGCATTTTATTGAAGCTTTTTTTGGTAAATAATATTAAAATAATGTGAACATTATAAAATACAATGAAATATACACACACACATATAATGTATAATACAGTGAAATGTTATAATGAAAATCAACCTCCCAAGAACTGCTATGCTTAGGGTGAACTGATCTTTGGGTAGACTTGCTGCCAAATTGTAATGCTAATGTCTCTCTGTTGAAGACAGTGACTACAGAATGCAAATTCTAACGTGTCCTAGTAAAGTGAAAAGGTTTGCTTAGAGCAGAGATTCTTAACCTGAGTTCCATGGATTCACCAAAATGTGCATAGATTTCAGGGGGTCCATGAATTTGGATGTAAATACATATTTACTTTTACTATCTTCTAACTAAAATATAGCATTTCCTTCTATTATGAATGTAGGCAATAAACAATATTCTGAGATGGAATTCATATGCTTCATCATACTGCCAGAGGAGTCCATGATGCAAAATAGGGTAAGAACTCCAGTCTTTAAGTATGGTGCATCTAGAAACAAACTGTGTGTCTATTTTCTAGTCTAAAGCAGCATAACATTCATTTAATCATCCAAAGGCCAGACTAGTTCATCACCTAGGCTAGCCATCTGAATGTCTTTGGCCTCAGACCAGTTCCTTTGCTAATAAAGACAGTTGACTATGGCAAAGAAGGGGAATTCACTTAACTGGTGAAATTATAAATTAGGAACTGAAAATTTCCCAAAGTTTCAGTAGTATGTATGATTAAATTTCAATGAACTATTTTGAAGGTTTTTTTTTTTCCACTGGCCATGTCAACCCAAGACTCGAAGCAGGTAGGAAAAAAAGTGTCACAAAACATATGATAGTATGTATACGTGTGCATTCATACATATATGAAATATTCACATATATGAATATATACATGTATATATGTTTATATTACATTATATAATTTATAAATATGGGTTATGTATTTTGTATAAAATATATAATTTTACATAATACTAATAAATATAATGAATAGAAAATATGTTATAAATGATGTTAAAATAATGCAAGTAAAATAAAATTATAATAAATATAGCATACATATAAATATATAAATAAATATTTTGTATGTATAAATATTAACTCTCCAAACTAGTAAGGTGGGGATATAGAGGCATACTGTCACTCTATGGATGAGTGTAAAATACGGCCTTGTCAATGAGAGGTCAATTCTTAGAGTATTCTCAATGTCTGCTGCCAATTTGTGTGGTAGTAATCTTGTCTGTGGAAATGTGTGGTAGAAGGGTTGAGACCCTTTCTCTCCTGATTCAGGTATCCTGTTTCCTATTGATTTATTGTATGGTAATAAGAAATCTTTTTAGTTGGCTGTTGAGCTGGCACTCAGTGCTTACAAAAGGCTTGAGGTAATGAAAGAGTGCTGTCTTCCCTGGTGCAAAAAGAGGCAAGAAATGACAGTGGCCTGCTTCCTGTCTCTAGTTACCTTATCTCTACAACCAGACCATCATGTAGTTGTGAACACACTGTTCTGTCTTGTCTTTTTGCCTCTCTTTCCTGATCTAAGGTGAATGAGCTTTGGAGATGGATAGAGTAGACACAACCATTGTGACCTTTGAAAAGTCAAAAGGGTGATCAGAGGTTCAAAAGAGTATTTCAGAGCAGTCTGCAGGTAGCTATAATAGTTGATTATTGTGATGAGTCATCCCTGAGGACCAGCCTTCATAACTCAAACCAACAGTGGATCATACCAGGAGCCAAACAAGATGCGTACAAGAAAAGTGTTGAGGGGGTGGCGAGGTACTGCAGTGAATAGAGCACCCGCCATGGAGTCAGGAGGACTTGAGTTCAAATTTGGCCTCAGACACTTAACACACACACACACACACAAAAGAAAACTAGCCATGTGACCTTGGGCAAGTCACTTAACCCAAACTGCCCTACCTTCCCCCCTCCAAAATGCAAAAAAAAATTTAAATTAAATTAAAAAGAAAAGAAAAGTGTTGACTCCTCTGTTGGTTATGGCCACTCCTAGAAACAAACTTTGAGGAGGGGAGGATGTTGGCAATATCTATGGGAACCAAGGTTGCAATGAAAAGTGGACTCTGAGTATGGGGGTCAATGGTTTTGTATTTGATTCTTTTTTTTTCATCATAACCAGGAGAGACTTATATATATATATATTTTTTTTGTTTGTTTGTTTGTTTGTTTGTTTTAATTTTTTTCTTTTTTTCTCTTTCTTTATTTTTTTGTTATTTTACAATTTTTTAATTTAGTTTTTATTTGTCTTCTTGTTTACATTATTCATTTTCATTACATTTTTTGAATTACACATTTTCTCCCCGTCTTGCTCCTGCCCCAACCCCATAACAGCAATCCCACTGTAAAGCCCCTCCCCTGCTCTGCTTTCCTATTTTCTGGTAGGGTAGGAGGGGTCTCCCTATCCCAGCCCCTGTATATCTTAATTCCTAGTTGCAGGTATTGCAGAACTTTAAATTCTAGATTCTGTCTATTCCTCCCTTGTCACCCACCCCTACTAGAAGGACACTCAGATCAATACAGGCTATGGATG
>CM053597.1:148685320-148722205 GCA_028646575.1 Pseudocheirus occidentalis | reverse complement strand
TTGCAAAAGATGAATCAGAATAAAAGAGAAAAACACAAGAAACAAACAAACAAACAAAAAGAGAAAATAATATGTTTCAATGTGCATTCAGACTCCATAGTTTTTTTCTCTTGCTGTCCCTAGAATTTTCCATCATGAGTCTTTTGGAATTGTCTTAGATCATTGTATTGTTGAGAAAAGCTAGGTCTATCAAAGCTGGTCATCACTCAGTGTTGCTCTTACTATGTACAATGTTCTCCTGGTCCTGCTCATTTCACTCAATATCAGTTCATGTAAATCTTTCCAGGTTTTTCTGAAATCCACCTGCTCATCATTTCTTTTAGCACAATAAAAACCCATTACATTCATATGCCACAACTAGTTTAGCCATTCTCCAATTATTGGCCATTCCCTCATTTTCTAATTCTTGGCAACCACAAAAAAGAGCTGCTATAAATAATCTTTGGTAAATGTGGGAAGGAATTGTTTTCTTTATTGAATTTTTATATATCTTTTTTTTGGGGGGAGTCAATTCTGTTTCTTAAGGGGTTATTTTCATCAATGAATTTTTGTATGTCTTTGTCCATTTGACAAATTCTGTTTTTAAAGTTATTTTCTTAAGGTTTTTTGTTCCTCTTTTAACAAGCTGTTAATTGTCTTTTAATAATTTTCTTCCTTTGCTTTCATTTATTTACCTAACTTTTCCTTTACCACACTTATTTGATTTTGAAAATAATTTTAGTCCTTCCAGATAGTCTCTTTTGACCCATAACCAATTCATACTTTCTTGAAGCTTTGCTTATACCTGTTTTAATTTGATGGTCTTCTTCTGAGTTTGTTTCTTGTTCTTCCCTGACAACAGAGTAGCTTTTTATGGTCAGCTTCTTTTTTGCTGTTGTTTGCTCATTTTACTATCATATTTCTTGATTTATTCTCTGTTTTCAGTATGAAATTTGATAGTGATAAAGGGTCTATCTCTCAACCTTCAGGTTTGTTTGTACTGCTGTCTTCAGAGCTAGTTCTGAAGTTTTGGAAGTTTTCAGTGCTTCCAAGGTGGTATGATCTGGGGAGAGGATGTGGTTACTGCTCTCATGATCTACACTGTGGTCCTTACCCAGGAAAGGCCCCTGATCTCTTGAGACTGCAATTGATGCAGCTCCTGTAGGCCCCTCCTTCCTTGGGAAAGAAACAATACTATTCTTCAGCATCCCTGATCCCTTGGAGCTGGAAGCTATACTGCCCCTTAGACGTCCCATTCCCTTTTGAACAAAAGTACTCCTCTCTGCCCTTGAAATATGAAGTGGGTATAGGCAATGGAATTTCCAAATAGTGCCCAGTCTTGCATCCAGTACTAGCACAGAGGTACCCTGTAATCTCATTTTGACCACTTTCCAGGTCCTCTTATAATGTCTAGCTTGAGAGCTCCCAACGCTGCTGATATTTCTGTCACTACCACCTAAACCCCACCACTGGTGCTCCATTTATGTGGGCTTGGGCCAACTGTTTTCCTCATGTTACAGATCTTTCTTTCTTACTTTCTATATTTTCCTGGGTGGGGTAAAATTATATCTTATTATGGCCTTTTGTTGGCTCTGCCACTCCAGGATTCCATTTGAGGTATTCTTTTAAAGTTGTTTGAGGAGAATGTTTGGAGAGGTTGGCTGAGTGCTTCTCTAATCTACCACCTTTGCTTCACCTCCACCACCTTGGCTCCACCCCCAGACTGTATATTTACTTAGAATAAAGGGGGCACTCTAGCTTAATTCATAGCAATTTTGAGTCACTGCATGGGAATGAGGAAAAGGGAAGCTTTTCCATATGGTCTTCATAGGAAGCAAAGTTTTTGTATAATTTTTCTGATGGAGTTCTAAGGAAAGAGTATGTTTTAGGGATAAACCAGGGAATACTGGCTTGGTAGTGGTATTGGGAGAACCTTTCAATCAACTTAGATCCTAGGACAAATTGCTTGCAAAAAGCTTATGATGTTTTAGCCTCTTGGCTACAACTGATTCTGATGCATGTGTTGTGGTCCTGATCTTCCTGGTGGTGCTTCTGATCAAATTTATTTTTTTATATCAGCAGAAGAATCTGCACTGGTCCCTTTTATTTGGTAGACTTATGAAGTTCACTCTTAATACTCTAGCACCTGTATTGATGACATTGGGAGAAAGAAGTGACCACTTGGAGAAATCTCAACCTGACAGCAGTAGTTGATACCTAGACTTACCTAGAAGTCAAACCATGTCTGGATATGAACTTGCTGTGATCAATGGAATATAGGATTTTAGCTGGGATTTGGGGTGTGTGTATGTTACTTTGTCTTTGCTTTTCTTGAAGTACATACCCATTTGTAATTAATTATAAGTGAGTAAATGAAACAGAGAAGCTGTTTACTAGGTACTTAACAATGAGGAACTGGGGCTAAGAACATGGCAAGGTGGGTGAGCTGATAGAGTTAGAAATAGATCGCAACTTCCTCAGTGTACTCTAACTTCCTAAAAACATCAATTGTAGTGACCTGGCTCTAGGAGAGAGAACAATAGTATACTTGTGATCTGTATTTTTCAAAATATGTTCTTCTACTCATAAAAACAAATAAACATAAAACAGCATCCTAGGTGTGAACACTTGTCATTTCATTTATTTCTCTGTCATTGGCTGTAATAATTTAAACTTTGTACCATTAAAGAGCAATAATCCAGGCCCTCCTGTTTTAAATGTATTCATAACTTACTGCAATATGTTGTGTTTTTCCCCAAGAAAGACATATTATATGGATATAAGACATATTGTTTTTCCTTTCCTCAAAAAGCCTGGACTTCTGTTGAGAAATATCAAGGAATAGAAGAAAAAAGAGTAGACAGGACATGAACTCTGACATCAAGCAAACTAAGACCTTGAGCAAGTCAGTTTAATATCTCTCAGCTTAAATTTCCTCATTTATAGAGCCCACCGAGAAAGCAGTGGTATCAAACTCAAGTAGAAATGGGAACCACTAACTCAAGTGTCCCAGTGGGCCAAACATTGGCTTATAAAACTACACATTATCTATGTTCTATTATATTCTTACTTATTTTTCCCAAATTACATTTTAATGTAGTTTGGGCCATACTCAGAGTTTTCTGGGCTTCATGTGGCCTGTGGACCTCATATTTTATTACTCTGCTTTAGATGACCAGAGGGTTCTTTCCAGTTATAAAGCTCTATGATTCTGTGAGAAAAAGAATGTGAAGGTATCAAGACTCTTGATCCATAATCCAAGTGAACATTTCCCATTATCCTTTGCTTACCAGTCCATTTTAATTTCTCAAAATGAAATGTTTAGTCTAAAATTTTTCATACTAATGAAATACCTTTCCAGTTTCAACTCTAGGTATAAGCCTAATGTCTGGTATATGGGGAACTGAGGGCAAGGAAAATGCTCATTTTTTTCTTGCATTATGTAAAGGTGAAAATATAGAAAGCAAAAAGAATGGTCTGAAGAGATAATATTGATTCCTGGAGATTCCCCAACGCTAGATTTATAATTTAATCTTCCTTCCTTCTCTCCCTTTCCCTCTCTGTCTTTCTGTCTTTCTCTCTCTCTTCCCCCATTTTCTCTCCCCATCTTCTAATGCTGCCCCATTCAGTGCAGGTATTTTCTAAGTTACTGCCCTACCTTCAATCACCATTTACATTGGGAGTATTCCCATGATAACAGTAGACTGGGCTAAGGGAGCTTGTCCTTGAAGTTGTATATCACAGATATTCCCTGTCTGGTTTCAGTCCAAACACCTAAATGAGAACTGGGCTGATTCTGTTTCCAGTCATGAATGACAGAGGGGCTGTGACTGTATGATGAAAATAAATCTTCTAATTGGCTGTAAATCAAAGAGAACTTATGAGTCAGAATTGAGTGAGTGTATAAAAGCAGCAAACTCCCTTTTTTATTTCTGTCTTCTCTTACGGCTGTTAAGAGTCAAGACTACTTAAAGTAAGTGGTACGGTGAATAGAACAGTGGATCTAGAGTCAGGAAGATAAGTTCAAATCTAGTCTTAGTTCCTTACCAGCTATGCTATACTGCACAAATGATTGAAATGCTGTTTGACTCAGTTTACTGAAATGTAAAATGAGGATAGTAATAGCACCTTTCTCCCATGGTTGTTGTGAGGATAAAATAGGATAGATTTGTAAAGCAATTTGTGAAACTTAACTATATAATTACTAGCTAGTAATAGTGGTAGTAGTAGTAGTAATAGTAGTAGTAGTAGTAGTAGTAGTAGTAGTAGTAGTAGTAGTAGTAGCGTTAGTAGTAGTAGTCTTTGCTTGAATTTTTTTTCTTTTAATGGCACTATGGTTTATTCTTCTAGTCATCCAGTCTTGAAAACATGAATACATCTTTTACTTTTACAATTCACTGTTCCTCATTTCCCCACATTTAATCTATTTCAAAGTCCTCTGCAATAGTCTTTCCTTTCCATTTCAATGCCACCTCTAGTTCAGGCCTTCTTTATCACTTGGATTATTTCTGTAGTCTAATATTATTATTAGTAGTATGCTATATTATTCCTCTTCCTTTGGTGCTCTTTCCTTGATGCCATTCTCTAATCACATCACTCCCTTTCTCCAGAATCTTACTATCACATGATTTTTAACTGTAAAGAAACTTAGATGTCACCTAGTCCAACCATCCCAATTCACAGATAGGGAAACAAAACAGAAAGGTTAAACTCCTCACTGCCTACTAAAGTCAAAACTTGGCTTCTCATTTAATGCTCTCTACAATTATGCTCCAAAGAATCTTCTCTCTTATTATTCCTCTTCATGTACCTATGCTCCAACAAATCTAAACTACTAATTATTACTCAAATGCATTATGTACATTACCTCCCCCAAAAACTTTACATTCATCTTTCTATCTAGAACACCATACTCCCATTTCCATATACCAAAATTCTACATCCATCCTTTAAGTTCTAGCATTCATGTTACCTTCTCCATGAAACTTGCCACGATCATTAAAGGCTCAAGTGGTCTCTCTCATTTGAACTTCATTAGAGAGCTATTTGTGCTTGTGTCACTCCCTCCTTCCTCTAAGTTACTAAGGACCAAGTACCTGCTAAAATTTTTCCTTAAGTTGTGCCTTTTAATATTTTACTCTTGAAACTAACAAGGCTGGAAATATTTTCCATCAGGGAATTTAACATTTTTACCAATTGCATCTGTACCTGACTGTAATAGATGCAGCATCCCAAAAAAGTAGACTGAATGATGATAAATTTTAACATGCTTAAGAAAGGGTTGCTTTCTGTTTATAAGAATGCTATTGTGAAGTATTTTTGAAGTGAAAAATTATTTAAAGTCTACATTTCCAGGCTTACTTAAAACTTACTTATGGCTTACTTAAAACAAAGTATATAACTCTCATTTTATTTCTCAAGAATATTCAGTGACCCATTGAATTGGTATTTCTGTCTCTGTGGTTCTTTGTGCATCTGCCTTACAAATAACAGAAAGATTTGCATAAAGAAATGCAATTACTTGAATTTTAAAACATTAGTAAAACAAGAATCCAGTAAGATGTATTTTATTTCATATTTTATGTAGCACATGTGATATTTCAGGTATAAAAAGTGAAGAACACAAACCATGGGGACCGTGAAACCAGCTATATGATTCAATTTGCTTCCAATGGGACAAAATAGAAATGCTCACTAGAAAAAGAGATGATGTTTGGAATAACTGTTGAATGAACTGAAGTGTACTTAGCAAGTAGGAAGTAAAAATAATTTAGAGATTTATAAAATAGAATTGTGTTTAAGGCAATGCAAGTCATTTCAGGCATTTCCTAAGATGGCCATTTTTTACTCAGAAGAATTTAAAAATATTTCTAATAATTCATCTTATTTTAAAGGTCAATAAGAATAAGCAATAAGTCCACACTGAAGCTTTTGTAAGGAAATGCAGCAAACTGTTTAAACTTCATGAGCCACAGTTTCCTTATCTGTAAAATTCAGTTTTTACTAGATGGTCTGAGGTCCCTTCCAGCTCTAGATCCATGATCTTATGATCACAGTTTAACCATTCAGGTTAATAAGTAACATATGCTTCCCTATGTATTAACTGACTTTATAAGCTAAACCCCAAAGCTGAGTTTCTATCTAACAAAATCAACAAAATGCCCATGTGGAAACTATTATAAGACATCATAATCATTATATTATCCAGCATTTAAGTAGTCAGTTGAGCTTGGCTAAAACCAAGGAAACTCGAAAATTAGGATCACAACTAGAGACCATCTAGAAACTGGTGAGAACTTTAAAAGAATATTTTGTAAACTCATAAATTCCTCCAAAATTTTCTAAAAGAAAAATAATACCGCCTTAAATTCATAGTTTGCTCATCCAAAGCTGTACTAGAATAAATAAATTAATGCCTTTCTCATGTTGCAAGCAATAGTTAGTTTTACCTTGTTCTTGATTCCTTTGCCGAGTACAGAAAGGGACAAATTCATTGTTAAATAATGACTCCTAATTAACAGAAGTAGCATTTGAACTCAAGAGACAGGCATTGAATCATAATGCTCTTTTCAAAGCATGTGTTTAAAATGAAATGTGGTGGTAAGCCAGGGAGGTTGTTAGTTCACTTCCAATGACAATACATGTGCCTTTAACGAAATTATTAAAGGTTTTATGATTTAAATTATGCATTTATATATTTTTCATTTAAGTTGTCAATTTGCATATGGTCCATTACTTTAAGATACTAGTACTATAATTGTTGGCTCTAGTTAGTAGTGTCTTTACTATACAAGGAAATGAAAATTTTTATAAAAGAATATGATTGATATTTTAAAACAACAATATAGAAAGACAAACTATAAGGGACAGAATATTATATTGCTCTTTGTATTTTTGTACTTTACATTTTACTTATCATACACTTTTACAAAGTACATTGAAGCAGGATCTCTGTTTTTAAGTCTGTCATAAATTAAGGTTGTCTTCAGAAATACAACTGGCTGAATTGTTCGGTGAGATGAAAAATCTTTCTTACTTGAACTCTGTATTTAATTGTTGTACCCATTTTATGACTGTCAAAATCAGCTTAATACTTCCCAATATAAAACTATTCAATGAACAAGATTCCAAGCAATAAATAATCTAAAAGTCTATAAATGATCAATATACTTATGTGTTAATTATATGTTAATTCTTATATTGTATGACATGCAATTCATGATACTTTAAATATATTTTAAGCACACTTTTTACTATATACAAATTGGAGCATTAAAAAAAAACATTCAACAACAACCCATTCTACTCGTTATTTTTCAATAAATTGATAATTCAGTACAGTAAAGAGTATTCTTGTCACCCCAAACAGTTAACACTTCTAAAAAGAGCTTGACTTCCAAACAGGAATAGCTTAAGAACTTGGAAACTATTTATTTGCTTACTTTATTAGATATTTTCTTTTACATTAATGTAACAAGAAACAAATCCTAAAAGCTTCCATTCATGATTCCCTTGCATGCCTGTCACTTTTAGGTTTACCCTCTGGGTTAGACAATGGCTCCAGCTATCATCTACAACCCTGGGGCTATGTCAGAGGTGTTAGCTTAGATTTTCATTTTGTCTGTACTTTAGTCATCATTTCTGATAAGTCCTGGGCATGTAAGGAGAAGGTTGGATCTTCTGTAAATGACTCAGTCATGAGATCCTAATGGCTTCCTGTAGGTACAATCATAATTCCCCATGTTAGTCCTGAATCTTTAGCAATGCTCCCTGGCTACCTCTGTGGGAAACTGTAATCCCTTCTAGGTGCTGACTGGTCCTGTGATTGTTGGTGAGTTTAGAGCCTCATTCTGACCCAAACCATGTCCTTCTGTTCATCTTGCTGTTGTTTCTCATGATTGGTGCCTATGACAGCTGTAATCCTTCTATCCAACTTTTTACTGAGTCATTCATATAATGTGGATGCCTAAGCAACACATGTCACAGATTATCACTCCCTGAATAGGGGGAGACAAGGGGACCAAAGAGCCACAGGTTCCAGGATAATGACTTTAGGAAAGTCAATCAATCACTCACTCACTCAACAATAAGTATTTATTAACTGACTATTACATGCCAGGAGGTGCACTCAATACTGAGGATACAAGTACAAAGAATGAAATAATCCCTGATATAAAGGAGTTTATATTTTAGTGAAAGGAAAGTACAATATATAAAGATGTGCATATGTACATATATATACGTGCATACACATGTGTGTACATACAAATGTATATATACAACATGTGTGTATATACATGTAGATATGTAAAGATGACAAATATATAACATATTTAATGTAAAGTGTGTTGATATGCCTATATAATAGATACTTGAAGTTGTTTGATACAAGACAATTTGGGAGAGAGTTATACTATCATTTGGGGGCACAAAGAAAAGGTTCATGTAGAAGATGGTGCCTGAGCCTGCTTTTAAAGGAAGAGAGAGATTCTATGAAATAGATGGAGGGAGGTAATGCATTCCAGACATGGGGGATGACCAATGCAAAGGGATAAGGAAATTAGAGTGTTGTGAGGAACAGGGAGAAAGTCAGTTTGGCAGCATTGTAGAATGCTGGAGAAGTAATGTGCAGTGAGACTTTAGATAGGTTGGAAACAGGCTCTGTAAAACTTTAATAGCTAAACAGAGAAGTTTAAATTTTATTCTAGAAGCAATAGGAAGTCCCTGGAGCTATTTGGAGTAGGGAACTCACAAGATCAGATTGTTGCTTTTGTAGCAATGTATAGGATGGATAGAAGTGATGATAGACTATTGCAATAATCTAGGGGAGAGATGATGAGGGCCCGTACTAACATCATAGCTATGTAAGTGGAGAGGAGTCAATCAAGCAATAAACATTTATTAATCACTTAACATTTATTCATAATATTATTAATAGCCAAGCACTATGCTAAGAACTACGGATGCTAAAACAGACACAAGACAGCTCCTGCCCTTGTGGAGCTTACAATATAATGGTCAGATGTGAGAATACAAAGGTAGGAATAGCAACATTTGGCAACTAACTGGATATGTGATGTGAGAAGGAGTGAATTCCAGAAGAATACTGAGATTATGAACCTGAGAAACTGGAAGCATGGTATTACCTTCAACAGAAAAAGGGAAATTTGTGAGAGGGTAGATTTCTGCTTTATACATGTTAAACTTATAATGTCTCTAAGACATCAAGTCTGAAATGTCAAATAGGCAATTGATGATCTAAGACTGAAGCTTGGGGAAGAGGCTGGAATTGAAATATAGAGTCCTAGGAGTCATCTGTGTAGAAGTAATAGTTGAACTTAGGAAAACTGATGAAAATAACAAGGAGAGATGAAAATAAGAGGAGAGAACCTCTAGAACAGAACATTGAGTAAGTGCCTCAGTTGGGGGCACAAGTTAGAAGATGAATGAGTAAAGGAGACTAAGATGTCCTGTAATACTTCAGGAAACATGTATTTATCTAATATCTCTCGTATAACTTTGTACAGAGTGTTAGACTTGAGACTCTGGGAGTAAATTGGACCATTTGGGGACTTTAAGGAAGCATTTGGCCTCTAAAAGTCCATTTGGCTTCTAAAAGTCCAATTTTGTATTTGTCATCCCAAGCATATATGTATGTCATCCCAAGCACATATATTTCCTACATGTTAAAGAACTATAGAAAACATAGAGATGCATATGTTATCTACTATATTAAATGTCAATTCTCGGAGGGCAGAATTAATTCACTTCTGTTTTTGTATCCCCAGCATTTAATTCGATGTCTGCCACATCGTTGGCCTTTAAAAATGCCAATTGATGGATTTGTGGATCAATCAATTGGAAAACATGACCAATACAAAACACAAGTACCACTAAGCCAACAAGAACTCTGGGGAGGAACTTTTTAGAATATGTACATGTGAGGATGTTAGTTCTACTGTACGGAGTCACTTTTGGCCTATAAAAATTAAAATTAATCTAAAGCACAAACAACCCCATATATTTTTTTCTTATTGAGGTTTCCAAATAAAGTATGAATTTTAGTTTGTCAATGAACAATCCTTTACATGTTTCCCATCCTTCTTTCCCCAACTTCCTTTTATATTTAATACCTTTTCAGAAATAACACACAGGATCATGTGTCAGGCCCTGGTGGCAGAGGCACCAGGTAAAATGAGAGGTACAATGTTTCTTTTCTCTCATTCCCCAACATCCCTCTTTGCTCTCAAAGTAGAATTAGGTGTCCCATTCAGGTCCACAAGAGCCTATATTCTAGGTCTCTTTATGGAGAAAATCTGGGTTCAAATTCATTTTTTCACTTCTACCCATATGACCTAGGGTAAATCGTATAATCTCATTGGTCCTTAGCTTTCTTATCTGTAAAATGAAAAGTATGTACTAGATGCTTCTGAGGTCACCCCTAGCACTAAAACTGTGATTTTGTGAAGGCAGACACAGAGAAAGTTTCTTCATAGAGACCTGGACTAAGTGGTCATGTTGGAAAAGGGGATTTATCTACAAAAGTAACAAAACTCAAGCAGCAGAATTCTCTCTATATGTTGTCATTGATAAGAGAAGAAGCCAAATGGTGCAACAGGAGAGGCCAAAATGCAGCAACTCCTATGACCTACACAATAAAATTCAGATTCCTTTGATTGGCATTTGAAGCCTACAACTTGACTCCATTCTATCTTTCCAGGCTTTTCAATAGTCTTCATATGCTCTATAGCCTAGCTGAATTAGTGTTCTTGTGTTTCCTTATAGGACATTACATCTGCTGCCCCTATGCCACCCTCTCCTCTCCTCTTAAAATTCCTAGTGTCCTTCAAAGCAGCTCATTGGCACAGTGGACAGAGAAATGGGCCTGGAGGCAGGAAGATCCAAGTTCAAGTTTGGTCTCATATACTTACTCTATGACCCTGGGCACGTCATTTGATCTCTATTTGACTCAGTTTCCTCAGCTGTAAAAAGAAGACAATAGCATCTCAAACCCAGGATTGGCATGAAGATGAAACGAGATCATAAAGCCTTTGGCCAGTGCTGGTCACATAATAAATGCTAAATACATGTCAGCTGTCATTATTACTATTAAAGCTCAACACAAATGATAACTCCTTCATAGAGCTTTTCCTGGTTCCCCAATTATAAGTGCCCACCCATCCAAACTGTATTTTTGCAGTTGTATAGATTGTATTTGGGGCATATCTTGCACTATTAGAGGAGCATGTTGTCTCCTCTAAAAGACTGCAATCTCCTTGAGGGCAATGATTATTTCATTTTTGTCTTTGAATTCTCAGCACCTGGAAAAGAGTTGGAGCTTATGAAATACTTGTTGACTGACTTGAACTAGGACAATGATATGGCTTATATGACCTGTCAAGCTATTAGCAAGGCCCACAACGTGTATCACGTACAGCTCATTGTCATCTCAACCTACTGATTACCTGCAGAAACACTGCCAGTCTGTTGAGGAATAGATCTCAGCTGTTTGCACAACTCTCTTTCTTTTCTATTCAGCCTTAATTAGATATTACCCAATTCCCCTGTTGCAATTAACTAAGCCTTAATGCTTTTCCACAATTGGTACCATTCCGCCCTTCTTTGGTGCTATAAGAGGATTTGTGTTGGCTCTTATTATATAGAACTGTATAAAAAGCCCATATTTAGTATTATCCATTAAGTGACCTCAAACCAGACAATTGGTCCCAAAGTGTTACTGACCATTTTCTGGTTAGGAAACACTCTGGGTTGCTATGTATCTCAGAATTTGGAAGACTTTAGATCCATGAGATGACTATTTGTCTGATACAGAAAATATTCCTACCTTATATTATTTTCTTAATAAACAAGTTGATGAGACCTGCTTAAAAAAACAACACTGGTGAGGAGAAGTATTTTCTGGCAAACAATGTTGAATTATTTTAAAATCATTGCTATTTATACGAAGTGACCAAATTATGTTTATAAAAATAATTTGAAACAGCATAAGAACCTTTGGAAAATACCAGTATTTCATAAAACTTGCATCTCATATAATACCAAGTAATTTGATAATTGGCATATACAGTAGAGGCAGGGAGTAAATTTCAAGATGTGCTTAACTTTCTGTTTTCCTAGCCTTTGATTTATGTCAAACAAAACCTTAACTCAATGTCATTGTAAATGGTCTTCTATTCAAATCCTGGACTAATGAGATGTGGAGTGGACCTTCTGTTCTCTAAAGATGTATCAGTACCACTATGACAGATTCTTCAAAGCCAGAAAGATTTTGAGTGTGGGCCTGGTTATGAATTATATGTGCTCTGAATGATAACTGACTTGCTTACATCAGGAAAGGGTCATTGGCTGGTCATTTTATCAGATTATAATTGTTTTTGGCCACAACTCATACAGACCATTTGTAAAGGTGTGACCTGCATCCACAAAAAGTAATGTTTACCTTAAAGAAATCTTTCGAAGTATCGAAGAAGAATGGCAAATTTAAGATTACAGTAATGCATTTGATTCCACTTTGCCACCATTTTCGTATGACAATGGGTATGATGATTTTTTTCTCATCTTAAAAATGGTGACTTGTATTTTACTTATAAGTAAGGGTTCAAGTCAAGTAAAAAGATCACAGCTGTTTCAATTATTGCTACTAGTACATGTCATTGAAGAAAGGCAAGCAAATACAAACAAAAATGTGTGAGCTGGTAAATATTTTTTCCATGTTTGTTTGTGTGTGTGTGTATGTGTATGTAGGATATGATCAAGAGGATTTATGAGATGAATCCAATACCAAAACAAATTTTTATAAACCCAGAGCAAGGATTTGGGGCCACAGGTTATACTTAGGAGATAGAGTTTTACAAATAATTTGGTAGAAAGTTAGTTACTCCACATGTAAGCTTTATATCAGATTGTCTCATACCACAAAGGTCCAAGTAAACTTTAGGAACTTTCTCAGTTTCTTGGTTTATGGTCCCAATCCAAAAAAATGGGAAAAAAATATGCATGGTATAAATTGACATTTCAAGCATGCAATTCATAGTATTATAGAAGTATACATTATTAAAAGAAGCAAAACTAGCTATAAATCAGGGATTAACCAATGATTAGTCCGAATGATGTATACAAAGTTTCAATTATTTTCTCTCCTAAATATGAGGCCTTTACTGGGAAGACTCATGAGTCTTATCTTTTTCAGATTTTCCTTGCCTGTCAAAGAGGAGTGGAGGATCACAAGTGTCACCATTTTATGCCTGTGTCTATCTCTACTATCTTTTTACCTCTATGTTTATGTTTTTCTTTTCTTCCTTCCTTCCTTCTTTCCTTCCTTCTTTCCTTCCTTCCTTCCTTCCTTCCTTCCTTCCTTCCTTCCTTCCTTCCTTCCTTCCTTCCTTCCTTCCTTCCTTCCTTCCTTCCTTCCTTCCTTCCTTCCATCTCTCCATCTGTCCTGACTCTTTTCATTGAGCTATGATATGGATGCTAAGTTTCTGGTTAATCTGTCCTGGTCCTACCCATCAACATGCGTGTCCTTGAGAGTTGATATATTTTATTCTTCCTATTTACTCATTTTGGAAGAAGAAAAGCACATTGTTTAATTAAAATTTTTAAAAGAATCAATAACTGAATATTATACCCATTATTTTTTTTAGAAGAAGCAGTTTAAGGTAATTTCTAATTCTGAGTTTATTTCTCACTTTTACTTCATTAGAAATTTCAGTTATAATTCAGAATCACAGGCAACTAAAGCTATCATCTTTTTTGTACAATTTCAGAATCTGTGAAAGTAAGGAGGAAGGAAAAAGCTTCTACTGTTAATATTTTGGATATTAACTGAAACATTTACAATGCTAATTATAAAGCCATAAACATACATGACACCTTGTAAACTGATGCACTGCGGTCCAAATTGGCTTATATGCTCCTCTCCTTAAACCTGAGTTTGTGTCACTGTATTGACTGTTCATTGAAAGCATTCTGTGGTACCTTGGAACCACAATCTGAGCTGCTGTATCAGTTCTGCATGGAAATATTTGTCTCACAAACCTCTACAATATTTCCTATAACCACTAGAGGGCTTTCATTCTGCAAACACTTAAACTACTGCCCCACTGATCTGGGGGGGTCTTTTAAATGGAAGTGGTGAGCAGATGAAATCCACTCTGGCAGTTCCTGGACTTTAATTAGATGGTGAATGAATGAAAAAAAAATTAAATATTTTCTATGTGAGAAGAACTGTGTTAAGCTCTGAGAATACAAATAGAAAAGCAAAGACTGTACCTGACCTCAAGGAACTTATATTTTAATATGGAGTGAAAAGTATGATTGAGTGGTATTCAGGGAGGAATATTTTGCTTTGGAAAGTTAAGGGGATAATGAATGAAGTTAAACAAGAATAGATTAATACACACTTTCCAAGACCATTTTCAATTGATCATATTGAATATTGCTCAAAATATTTTAAAATGATATAAAATCCACAGCTCAAGAGTCCCTACTCCCTACCTGAATTCTCTACTCTATGGTCTGAAATCCCTCACCTCCATAGGACTCAGATACTTGGCGTACTGTGGCCATGTACCTTTTTGAACACAGTGAAAATGGAATGTGAAATTTAAGAACTTTTATATGGTTTTATATAAACTTCAGTCATCTCTCCAAAATCTTTTCCAGGGTCATGGGTAAGGTGTTGGCAGAAAATTTCTGATCCACACACATACACATACCTGCCAGTGGTGAACAGGGAATATGAAGTGAGTAGGTGTGTCTGGGTTCCAAATGCTAGTGACCAATAAATTACAACATGAGCAAACAGGAGAAGAACAGTCATAGAAAGTCATCCTCTCTCCTGGCTTACCTATCCTCAGTAACTCTCAGTTTGGGAACAGGTAGTCCTTTCTCTTCCTTTAAGTCTGATCACTGCTCTGGGATCTGGATGATGAGGAAGTCTTATTCTCAAGCTGCTTCTCAAAGCATTCAGCTAGCTGGGAGGCCAATTGCAAAAGGAGATTATTGAAGCTTCCTACATGATGAACACGAAATCTGAATCTCAAGGGCAATGAAAGAAAGGACCCTGGACCTATACCCCAGGAAAAAAGACTTTTTTTACCCTCTTCTATTATATATTGTGCCTTCCTATCTATTGTGAAAATGTGCTTAACTTCCTGATGTCTCAGGAAGACCATTTCCCTATTTTGTAAACTCTGAAATCTTTAGGTCCCCACAGATGTGAAATGATATTACAGAAACATCAAATAAACATATTTTATCATATAAATTACATGTGAACTCTTTATCAGGACTGTTTTGGGAGACAGAATTAATTCCCTGGTCTATAATCATGTTGTATGTGACTTTTCTATTTAAATTTGGGGAAAAAGTTATATTAAAACTGCATCAAATGGGGTTGAATTATAATAGGGTTTTATTCTATATTATTGTGGTATATTTCCCATTATAAATTTGATTGTTAATAGAGAAGTTTCATAATTCCATAAATATAATGCTCAGATAAAAATGCCAATTAAATTGAACTTGGTTCTGAATTGTTTTTTTAATAATTTAAAATGTAAATCTCATCTATGCAATATAAATCTCTCTACATATGTATATATATATGTATACACATATGCATATATCACATATGTTATGTTTCATCATGGGTATAAGCAATTTTTGAAAATTGAAAAACAGAAAAGAAATCAAGCCTAAAGAAACAATGCTTTTTGTATTTATAGAAGTGTTTGTTTTATTTTTTTTAATGGTGGGAATAGAAGGAGAGTACTCAATAGACTAGGACCTCTAATATGAAATTTACCAGCAGTGTAAATAACTATTCCCAGAACAACTTTAGGTCTGGAATTTAATGTCATACCATAAGATCTTCTCCTTTACTTTTGTGAGCATGTTATTATTTCTCTATATGTTGAACTTTCATATAGTCAGTTTCTCTTTATGAAGAATAATGCTATATTGTATTATTTACATGTCACAGGAAGATAGATATATTTAAGTGTTATAAAATACAGACATATAAACACTAATGTCAGATTTTTAGTTTTGTGTTAAAAAGATCAATTTCATTATTTTGCTATAGAATAACAATATTTTATATGTAAACTGTTTACTTAAAAGTAAATATGTGATCACAGATGATAAACATCAATAAAAATCAATAAAGTGATTTAAAAGCATGCCACTGCAATAGTGATAATTTAGTTAAATTTGGAAATGTGCAGTTGTGATACACATTTCAGATGTAGCTATGAAGGCTAGAATCATTATGTTATACTGTTTAGTTGAAGACTTTTTTTTAAAAAAAAACGGTATTTTTAAGACAAATAAATTATAGAAATAAAATTATATTTTGGGGGGTATTAATCTGTGCTTTACCCTCACAATCATTAAAGCAATTTTTTATATGAAGAAGAGATATATTTTAGATTTTTTGTATCATAGCCATATCATTATATTTATTCTTTAACATGGAATAAAAATTTATTGCTGGAACAGCTGAGATCTCATATGAAATGCTTTGTCTCAGTATCCTAACCTCTGAAAATGTGCATCTTAGCTGTTATAAATTCTGAACGGTGGTTGTCACCAGTTTTGTGAAGGAGAAACAAAAGAAAGCCATTAAGCAATGATGTTTAGGTGAGTTGTGGTATAAAATTTTATTATATTTTGTTGAACTCATTATTTTGGAAAGATATGATTTAAAAAAAAATACCAGATCCATACTTGGCCCTATTCAGGGTCAATCTTCTCAACACTTGATGGATTTTTGAAGTTTGGTGACACTGAATCTGATCACTTTTGTTACTGTAGACTGGTCAATTCAGAAACTAAAAAGGAAACCTTGATATTCTATATCACCCTAGGGGGAAAATATCAGTTGTTATGTTTGTATAACTTTGGTCTATCACAAACAATTAGCAAATATATCATTAGTGCTATTTGTCAATGGCTATGTGGTGATAACATACACCTTAAAAATCTAACTTGGTAGCTATAATTTGAAGTAATCTCTGATTTAATTTAGCTTTTCTCAGACTGAACCTGATTTAAGTACTTACTGAGTGCTATTCATAGTGCTATGTTTCAGTGATAGCAAGAAGGAAAAAGTGACTTTTCAAGAATGTATATTTTAATGGGGGAAATACCATGTACACAACTAGGTAATACAAAATGTATACAGATGAAAGTAATCTGAAAAAAATCTATAATAGCAATTATGGATGGGAACATAAGCAGTTGGAGGTGCATGCGTGAGATCCAGAAAGGCCTCCAGCAGAAGGTGGAATTTGAGTTAACTCTTGAAGGAATTCAAGGAAATTATGAGGTAGAGCATTCTAGTCATTGGGAATAGTCAATGAAAAAATATGGAGTCAGGAGATGAAGTATCTTATTCAAGGAACAGCAAATAAACCAGTGAATTGTAGGCTGCATGGAAGAGAGTAAGGTACAAGTAGGCTGGAAAGGTATAGAGAGGTCAGGTTATAAAGAGCTTTAAATGCAAAACAGAATGCTTTATATTTGATTCTGGAGATAAGAGAACAACTGAAGCTTACTGGAGGGTGAAATGGGGTTTGGAAGGTGATATGTAAGACCTATACTCTAAAAAATTAACTTGCATCTGAGTGGATTGGAGTGGGGAGACACTTAAGGCAGGGAGACTAGTAAGGTGGCTATTGAAATAATCTAATCAAGAGGTGACAAGAGCCTGAACTAGGTTTGTGAGTACATGAATGGGACAAAATGTGCATGTACCATAGGTATTGTAAGGTTACAAATAAGAAGATTTGGCAATAGATTGGTTATAAAGAGAACACCGAAGTCTTGAGCCTAGGTGACTGGGAAGGTGGTGATTCCTTTCAGAATAGTGGGCAAGTTCAGAAGAATGAAGGGCTAAAGGGGAAAGAGAATGGATTCTGCTTTGGATGTGTTGAAACAAAGCAATTTCTGTGTAATACACTCAGGTTACCATATACTGTAGATACTTTATAGGTAACAGAATCTTAGAATATTAGTACATGAGGCAACATGAGATGTCATCCAGTGGTGTCAGACTCCAATAGAAATGAGGGCCACTCAACTACACATTAGGATTCCTACAGGCCCCACATTGACTTAGAAAACCATGGATTAAAATTATTTATCTATATTCTATTTTAAAAAAAATTTCCCAATTACATTTTAATCTACTTTGCTTCACTCAGGAGTGTTGGTATACTTGACACCTCTGATGTATTTAAATTCCTTAATTTTATAGATGAAGAAATTCAGAAAAAGAATGGTAAGTCACCTGGGGTTTCTCAACTGGAGAGTGGCAGAACTGGTACCAAAATACATGACTAGACTCACAGTTCAGTTCAAGAAAGTATATTCAGAAACAAAAAGGTTTTACCCTTGGAAGTCAAATTGAAATTGCATATTTTTATTTTTTCCCATGATTCTAAGCCAAACTTTACTTTTAATGGACATTAACCAAGCAGCAAATAATTTTCAGAAATCTAAATGCTATGGTATTTATATATATATATGTATATATATAGAGAGAGAAACAGAGACAGACAAAGACAGAGACTTTTATACACCCCCCACACCCCCTCCCACTTTTTGTACCTAAAAGGGCATGTAATCTAGTTGAAATTTAAGTAGATTCATTACCTTCTAATGGTGCATGTTGCCACCTGCCCATACTGTCCATATTCTCCCATAAACCCTTAGTAGAGGGGGACCTACTCAATCCTCAGGTGGGGCATGTGGAAAGGCTTTTTGTTTTCTGCTTTTTGCAGGGGGCAATTGAGGTTAAGTGACTTGCCCAAGGTCACATGGCTAGTAAGTGTTAAATGTCTAAGGTCAGATTTGAACTCATGCCCTCCTCCGACTCCAGGGCTAGTGCTCTATTCACTGTGCTACCTAGTTGCCCCTTCACTGTTTATTTGTTCGTTTTTTTAGCATTCTGTAAATACCTATTCAATACTCAGACTTTTTTTATTAATCATGCCTCATTCTTATGATGTATTTATTTCCTTGATAATACCATTTAGAATACTTCTTGAATGTAAGTTATCATCAGTACTTTGTTGTAGTCTATTGACTATGCTCACAGTATTCAATTGACCTTTCAGTCAAAAGCAGAATCAAAGAATTTCAGAGTTGGAACAGGCCTCAGTGCTCATGATCTCCTAATATAACACACGTAATGGTCATCTAGCCTTTGCTTGAAGACCTCCACAGAGAAGGAACTTGCCATGTCCCAATACAAACCATTGTACTTTGGGTCAATTCTTATTGTTCAGAACTTAGCAACTTTGATTTCTCCAAGATTGTGGAGTGTTAGACATTCATCCAGTTACTTCATCTGCCAGGAAAAGCTCATCACTGTTAAACTCACCACCATGATGTTAATGCAAACCTTATTGACACCACTTCTCTCAGTCTCTTCTTCTTTCTAATTGGAGGGCTAGAGAAGAGAAAACAGTCCCAAACTCCTTGCAGTGCTTTCTTTTATAGAGGCCAGAAGCTGCACTCAACTCATTCCACTTTGCATCTGCTGTTCTGCCTGTTTAGGGGAATAAGACTCACCTTCCCCTATACTGGGTAGCCTCTGCTGTCAAGTCTTTCCTTTCTACTTTCCTTACCTGGTTTGTCTCCTCCTTTGGAATGTAAACTTCTTGAGGTCAGAGATTGCTGTTTTTTTTTTTAATTAAGTGTAGCCCCAGATTTTAGCACAATGCCTGGCACAAGTTAAGTGCTTAATAAGTGATTGGACTGGAGCTCAAAGTCTCTAAAATGGCACCAGTTGAGCTTGTATGATAAACCAAAACTCATGAAAGAAAATACTAACAAGTAATCTGGTGCTAAAACATCCCTGAGAGTATAAATGCAACAGTAAATTTTCTCTAACATTTCTTGAAAATCTAAATTTGATAAAAAAAATCATGAATTTCTTGTTTAGTTATCCTTATAACCCATTTCCTAAAAGAGTTTACTGGGTAAGTGGGTGGAAAAAGACAGAGGATTTTAGGTCTCTCTGACACTACCTACATAACCTGGTACAAATAATTTAATTACCCCTGGACCTTGGAATCTAACAGTAAAAGGAAGGTCTAATTTTGTTTAGTACTTAGGTTCCCTTTCACGTGTACAACTAAATGGCAGAAAAGTGATTCTTTTAAAAAAAAGCCTAAAATTTTATATTACTTCTAGGAAGCTTAAGAGTTTGAGGGCATTTGGAAGTTTCTCTACACATGTACTGGGTCATTTGTTATGACACAATTTCTGCTCTCCTTGTTTTTTTTCCATTAAACAAGTTAAATCTAATCTAAATACAGATAAAAATCAATGGGCCGTATTTTCCCTAGTCAAGAGCACAGGGTTGGAAAACACTTCAATGGTTCTGTATTCCAACTCCTAAACTGAACATGAATTGCCTCTAGATTATACCCAATAAGTGGTCACCTAGCACCTTGCTTGAAGACCTCCAACAAAGGGGAATTCACCAGATTTCTGCATTAGGGGCTGGGAGCTCTATAGGTTTCATAATATTTAGAGTTGTAAAGGATATTAGAAACCATTTAATCTAATGCCTTTATGTTACACAAGAAGAAACTGAGACCTTCAGAGGATTAATGTCTTGTCCAAACTCACATAGATGCTAAATAACAGAAGCAGGACTCAAACTAATTTTTACTTGAAAGTCTAAGATGAACATTTTTGATTTTCATGGTGAAAACAATAATGTAACAAAATGTACTTTTCCAGATAATTTCCCAGTGTTGGGACACGGAAATATTTTGTCTAATTTGGCTGTTTTTGTACATTAGAACAGCTAGGCAGTGCATTAGAGAAGCTAGCAAATAAAGTTCTGGGCCAGGGGCTCAGGAAGACCCGAGTTCAAATTCACCCTCAGACATTTATTAGCTCTGCAATCCTAGGCAGGTCACTTAACCTCTGTTTGCCTCAGTTTCCTCAACTGGAACATGTGAATAATAACAACACCTAGGTTGAAAGGTTGTTGTAAAGATCAAATGAAATAATATTTGTAAAAAGCTCTTAGCACAGTGCTTGGCACCTTTCCTCCTTTCCGTTTAGTCAGAGATGGTGGTTTTTGGTCCTTCTCTCTTCAACCTTATGACATTCCCATGGGGACTCCTTGCTTCCTTAGAACTCTATTTTAGGGAATAGTCCTTGCTTCCTTAGAACTCTATTTTAGGGAATGGTCAGCCTAGCATAGGTCTAACCTCGGTAGTAGTGCTCCATATTTTTCGATATTTCTCTCTCTGTGTTCTGTGCTTCCCCAATACCCAGCCTCATTGTACCTGTCCTATGTTCAATTTCTAAGAAAATTATCTTCGATAATTTAATGAATTCATTTGGATGAAATACTAATAGGTACAATGGATTAATGTGTTATTCCTTCTGAGAAACATTTGCATTTTAACAGGGGTTTTCTGTAGCCAATGCCCCATTCCAAAGTGAGAGAGCTAACTGGAGTAGGCCTACCCGGCCTTTCAGCAGCTGTTGACTCTGTCTGAATGAAGCACCTGCTCTGTTAAATCATGTTTTTAAAATTTTCCTTTAATCCCCAAATCAACTCTATTTATTCAAAATAGGATTAAAGGGAAATCCATCATAAAATATGCTAGAAAGGCTTCACTTTAGAATGCAAAAAGAGAAAGAAACAAGAAATATTCACTACATGCATATTCCTTTTCCGCAGATTATAGTGCTGTGGTATCATGTGGAAACATTAATTTTTTCCTGTTCTCATTGAAACAATAAGATTTCATACTAGTCTTGATACATTTGATTTAGTATTATTCAATATAGCCAGTACTCTATCTTTAATAATCTGAGGGGAAAAAAAACTTATTTGAATACTAAACTTGGACTTAGTTAGGCCAAATTCTGCCATTTGCCAACCTTAGAATGTTGACTAAGTCACTTATCCCCTATTTCTTTCTCCGTTTCTGTCTCTGTCTCTCTCCCTTCCTCTCATTGTTTGCTCATCTGTAAAATCAGGATAACAATGCTTGTAGCAGTCTTATAATCTTGTTGGAAATATCAAATGAAGACTCACGTATTAAATGCCTTGTAAAGTGCTATATACATATATTATTTTTATTTTTCAAAATGAAATAATCTCAGAGTTGCAAGGACTTTCCTACCCATACCCAAATATACATAACTGATCAAGCAGTCTCTTCTTGAAAAACCTCCAGTGAGGGAAAAATCATCACCTCTTAAGGCAAACAATTCCATCTGACGTAGCCCTAATGCATATGAAGTTTCCTTTACTTCAAGGCATAGCAAAATTAACCTCTTTCAATTTCTACCCATTTCCCATATCCTGCCCCGCTGGGGAGAAGCAGGGCAAGTCTAAATTCTTTTTCACATGACTATTCTTCAAATGTAACAACACAGCTGTTATATTCCCCTGCTATCTTTCTCTTCTCCTGGCAAATTGACCTTAGTATTTTCACTATATGTTCATAAAGCAAGATCTTGAGGCTTTGGAGTGCTATTGGGAAGATGTTTTGTATTTGTATGATGTTTGTATTCAAGTAAGTTTGAATTCTGCCTCAGACACTTGCTAACAGTGTGACACTGGGCAAATCACTTAAAATTTTAGCCTCAGTGTCCTTTCCTGTAAAATGGGAATAATAACAATTCCTATCTTACAACTTGGTCATGAGGATCAAATGGGGTAATATATGGAAGGTGCTTTGTGAACCTTAAAGCACTACACAAATTCTATGATTATATTATTATCTGTTATTATATACCATCCTAGTTGCCCTCCTCTGGAGGGATTACAGTTTATCCATGTCCATCATAAAATATGGTACGCAGAACTGAATACAATATGAGTATTCGATGTAATCTGACCAAGATAGACTGTGATGAGAGAATCACCTCTAAGTTCCTGGTCATTATGTGTCTCAATGCAGCCTAAAGTCACATTAGGTTTTTTTTTTTTACAATGTTATACAGCTAACTCATAGTAAGTTTATAGTCCAGTAAAATATCGGTATTATTTTCAGGAAAATTTCTCTCTAGTCATACTTCCCCTCTTGAACTTTCTCTGAAGTAGCGTTTCTGAACTTAAGTATAAAACTATGTATTTATCCCTATTAAATTTCATTTTATTAGTAGACCTACCTTCTAGCCCTGATTCTATCAATTAACATATTAACCATTCTTCTGTACTTTATACTATCTGCAAATTTTATGAACACACTATTTATGTTTTTGTCTTAGTCACTGAGAAAAATATTAGACTGTATAGGGACAAGCACAGATCTCTGGGACACCCCACGACAAATGGTAAGAGATGATCATATATTTCCGTTAAGATTCTTTGTATCGAGCCACTCACCAGTACTGAAACATCTCATTGTACTATCAGTTTTTAGCATAGTGCCTGGAATATTGTGACCACTTAATAAAGGCTTGTTCGTTGATTGACAGTTCTTAAGGAATTCAGTATCTGGCTTACATTTTCAACCCCCACCTATCATATCAATTTTCTCTCAAAGACTGATTTCCCAATTTATCAACTTCCTCCACTCCCAAGAACAATGCCTGTAATTTACTTACATTTAACAACTTGAGTCTCTTCATCACCCATAGCTATACTTCGTCCCTTATCCTTTGCTCTTAAATACCCTATTTAAACATAACCCTTTGTTCTGAAACATGATATACTATGGATAGAGTCAGGAAGATAAGAGTTTAAATTCCACCTCAGAAACTTTCTAGCTTTGTGACCGTGTGAAAGTGATTTATTCTTTCTGTGCTTCAGTTTTCTTATCTTCAAAATGAAGAGTTGGACACAACGGTCTAAGGTTCCTTTCTACTCTAAATCTCCTATGATCCTATGTTCCTTCCACTTCTCCCTCTTTCTAAACCTATACTTAATTCTCACTTTAACTACTGGTAATTCCATCATCCCTGTTCTCTCACTTCATCTCTCTTACACTTCCCTCACCTTATATTCTTGTACTTGAGTTGAACAATGAGCTACCCTCAAACCTCCTGAATCCCTTGTCAACCTATTCTATACACCATCATATACCAATCCTTTCTCCTGCACAACTTCCATTATCTGCCTTCTCCACATCTCCCATGAGAGAGAAAATCATCCAAAATGCCGTCTAGGTCCCCTACAAATTCTTGGAATATATTCTCAGTTGGGTTCTCTGATTGACAATTATTCTTCTGACAGAGTATTCCAAAACTTTCCCACTCTCTAAGAGCTCCAAAATTTATGGGAAATTTTCCTACCTTATTGAGAAAATCTGAACTATCTACCATGAGTGATCCCTGGCCCCTTTTCACTCTATTCCATATGTGGAAATTCCTCTAAAGCTTCATCCAAATTCTTTACTTTAGTCTAATCTTGTGTTGAGGCAGCTAGGTGGCTAAATAGATAGAGGCTTAGTACTGGAGTCAGGAAGACTTGGACTATGTACTAGCTGTATGACCCTGAGAAAATCACTTAATCTCTATTTGCCCTAATTCACTGAAGAGAAAAGATGAAACCACTCCATTATCTTTTCCAAGAAAACCAGAAATGGAATCGTGAAGAGTTGGACATATATAAACAACTGAACAACAACAGTCCTGTGTATTTGATTCCATCTTCTTCCATATCTTTCCAGGGTTTTCCCTACAGTATTTCTCTCTAGTCTTGAGAGCTCTAATTCCATGTTTCCAAATGTCTTCTAGACATCTCCATCTAGATGTTTCATTGTCATCATAAACTCAAAATATCAACAACTGAATTCATCATCTTTCCCAATTTCTGTCTCCAAACTTTTCTTCCTCTTGAAGGGTATATCAGTATCAAACTTGTCCAGATTTGTAAACCCAGAGTCATCTGTTTGTTTTCACTCACCCCTTTCAATGGTAATGGAATTTGAATGTCTTCCCTGCCCCTTAGTGGACCTCACCTGGAGCCCAACAAGAGAAGCTTGCTTAGTGGAGGCTTGTTTTTCAGGAAGGCACACCTTTCCTTACTTTGTAATTAGACAGTGGGTCACTAAAGTTGTGATGTCCTCTGACCCTGAAGAAGGCTATATAAAATCTGAGGTGAGGTTTTGCTTTGGGGCTCACTTATGGGAAGAGCTGTGTCATTTGACTAGATGAGACTGTGGGCAGCTGTTGAGCCTCCTGGCTTTGAAAACCCAGATGTTGATGCTTCTCAATCTGGTAACTAACTATGTGTGTATGCAATGGCTAGACAGCTAGAAGTCCTATCTGCTGGTCTGTTGAATTTTATTATTTTCTCTGCCTGCATTTTTGTCTGCTTCTAATTTCTATTTTTTTTCTGAAGTTCATGGTGCTGACTTTCCCCCCTGAACTAAGTTAATGATATATATGTTTGATTAAAGTAAGACTGTTAACACCTTTGGAGTTGCTTTCCTTTAGAAAAGCAGATCAAAGAACCTGTGGTAGCAACCATCCTGGGTATGTTAGGGTGCTTGCGGTTACACCCCTTCACTCATCCAAACAGCTGCTAAGTCTTGTCCATTATTCTTCCTCAACCATATTTGCCATCTTTTTCCTTTTCCTCACTTATAGAGTCCTTACCCTAATTCAGGCCCTTACCACTTTTTATTGATATTTCAATAGCCTTCTAAATGATGCCCCTGAAAGTAGCCTCCCAGCATGGTAAAGATGCCATATTGATATTCTTTTCTTTTAAAAATGGTATGTTTTATTTTTATACTATCTACATTTCCCAAAATATACATCCCACTTTATTCACTCTAAGAACTACCCCTCATAACAAAGGATAATGAAGAGAAAAAGTAGCAGGTCAATACAACTAATCAATATTACTCAGTTCTGACAGTTTAGTTAAATTTCTATATCTATAGTTCCCTTTCCCCATCAAAGAAGAGAGGGAAAGTCTTCCTTATGTATCTTCTTTGGCACCAAACATCATCATTATTATTACTTTAATAAGTTTTAATTATGTTGTAGTAGTTATATGGTAGATTTTTTTCGGTTTATATTGTGGTAGGCATAGATATAATGGAGACAGTTCATGTCAGCTTGTGCAAGGTGACTGTTAAAATTTCAGTGTAAGCATTTACACCTGGGGAATTGACAAAATTTTTAAAAACCAGGGCTTGATTTATTGTTTTATTTGGACTTAATGAGGTGGTGGAGAAAATGTTAATAAGACAGATTAAACTAATTGTGTGGACATCCCCCACCCCACTAGAGTCAGTTGTTAAAAATTTACCAGCACCCCCCTGTATGTAGCTATTATGCATATTGCTTTTCTAGTTCTGGCAACATTTCTCATCATGTTGTTTTCCTTTGCCTTCCGGTATTCTTCGTATCCATCAACTGGTATATGCACAGATATTCCATTACAATTATTCATTATCCATTCCCTAGTTTTTCTACTTTGCTTCAAGTTCCTTGCTATTAACACAAAGTATGTGGATGTTTATTGCATCTTTCTATCTCTGGACTCCTTGGGGTGTAATTCTAGCAGGGGGATATCTGAGTCAAAGTAGATGGGCATATTTCTCTCCTTATTTACATAATTTTAAATCACATTACAGAATGCTTGGACAATTTCTTGTCTTTTGTCATTTTTGCTCACTTTCTGGGTACAAAATAAAATCCCACAGATGTTTTGATTCGTGTTTCTCTTATTAGTGATTCAGAACATTCTTTCATATGGTTGTCAATAATTTGCTATTCCTTTGAGAGCAGTTTATTCATATTCTTTGACATCTTATTCATTGGCCAAGGGTTTTTACCAATATAATTTGTGATAGTTCCCTATACATTTTGGATATTATATCATTATCAGAGATATAAGATATTTTTTGTCCTCTAATTGTCTGCTCCTCTTCTTCAACTTTATACTTCTAAAGCATGGGTCTGACCATTTTGCTCGAGAAGGTTGAGTAGCTCTCTCTTACCTCTAGAAGAAAATGCAAGCACCTGTTATTGGCAATGAAAGCCCTTAACCTCACTCAATACTAACTGTGTAGACTGATTTCACATTAATTCCCTACACATAACTTCCACACCATACAAATTATCCTATTTACTGCTTACATGGGTACATATTTGCTACTTACTATATACATTATAGCTTTTGCCATCTTGTCGTTGCATAAAGTCTCTCCCTCACCTAGAATTGCTCCAATAAAATCCTTACTCCTCTTCAAAACTCAGTTCAACTGCCACCTATTCAAGAAGGCCTTTGCTGATTTCCCTCAGTTGTTAATTCTATCTACCTTTCCAGGAATGTATATTATATTCATTTTGTATGTATTTTATATTTCCCTATCTAACATATGTTGTAAGCTCTTGGAGGGCAGAGACTGTTTTGTGTTTGTGTCTGTCAGTGTCTAGAACATACTAGGCACTTAATGAATACTTAAATGTATAACAATAAAAATGTTAAAGTGAATTGATCACAAAGATACGTGTGTTATTCAGCTTACTGGCTCCCCAGTTTTTCAGCTATCAGTGCTCCAGTATCCTTGTCAGTTCTTGAAACTCCCATAATCTTTACCATATATCAGGTATTGCTTTACAAAAAGTATCAGATGTGATCCTTAAAACACCTAAGTAAGATAGATGGTATTATTTCTTTATAACTAAAGAAACTTAGGCAGAGGTTAAGTGAGTTATCCAAGGCCACACACAACTAGTATCTAAGGTTGGATTAGAACTCAGGTCTTCTTGAATCCAGGTGCAGTGCTTTGTTACACCATCTAGCTTCCTATTATTACTACAGTGTGCTTAGTTTGTTCTCATTGTGTCTCTCAGCAACCAGCACAGAGGCTACCATCAGTCATTGCTGCTCTGGCACCTGCTACTGGTTCTAGTAGACACTATTACCAATGCCAATGGGCTGTTAAGATACTTTGACCTTTTGAAATTCACAAGGTTGTCATTAGATCAATGGGATGAAGGGGAGAAAACCTTGATACCGTTCCCTGCTTCCATTCCCTTCCACTCTCCTGCCCCCACATACTAAGCCAATTCCTTTTCAGGATTATTATTAGATGGTTATATTTCAGCCAATAAGATATCCTGTTTGGCAATCAAAGCCCTTCATAACCTATCTCCTTCCTACCTTGTCAGGCTTCTTATGCCTTACTCTCTTGCCACATTTAATGGCACTGGCCTCCTGGATATTCTACAAACAAGACAAATAAATTTCTTAGCTCCAGGAATCTTTTTCTGGCAGTCCTCCATGCCTGGAATGCTCTTCCTCCTCTGCTCCAACTACTGACCTTTCTAGTTTCCTTTAAGGCTCAATCAAAATCCCATCTTCTACAGAAATCCTGTCTTACCTTCTTTTAATTCTAGTGCCTTCTCTCTCTTGATTATTTTCTATTTATCCTGCATATGATTTGCTTTGTACGTATGTGAGTGTGCATATGTGTTTGCTGTTTTTCTTAGACTGTTAGTTCCTTGAGGTCAGGAATTAGGTTTTTTTTTTTTTTTTGCACTCTCAGCACTTAGCACAGTGCCTGGCACATATTACTTAATAAATTAAGCTTAATAAATGCTTATTAACTGACTATTTCCTGCATGAAATCATCTGCTTTGCACCTCTCATATTAATTAAAGACTTACTTGAACCAAGTTTAAACATTTGATTGATATAATCAAGTTGTCTGGATCTTTGGTCATTAATTGGGGTGTGTTGGACCCTAACTTGTACATAAGCTATTGTGGCCTATTGTCTTCCCTTCTCCATTCAGGGTAAAGGGCCCCATTTAGCTAGACTGTCTTGGAAAGACTATGACATTTAATTTGTTTTTAATTTTAAAAAGTACATCATAGGTATAATCCATCACTTTCTCAAGGTTCTTATTCACCATAGAATTTTGTTTTGGAATTCTCACGCATTAATGTTCAGCTACTTAGCTCATGATACTTATCTGAATTCAATGTGTACCATTCAAATCTCTTGGGTGCATAAATTTGGTCTGGAAAATTATACTTTCTTTTTTGAGGCACATGTCATCTTAGTATCAGAAAAATATATATTGTACATTTTAGTCAAATAAGCTGCAATAAGGCAATAATGGAAGAGCTAAAACAATGAAATTCTAGACTCTGAGAACATTAGTCAGTTCTTAATTATTCATCCTCAACAGGAAAAAAGAAACAAAATAATTTATATTTCTGTTTAGAATATGTTTTTATATAGGCTTTGGAACACTGGTCTATCTGATGCCCTGAGAATTTACTTTAAAAAAAATTTAATTTGAAACCCTAACTCAAAAAGAGTTAGGAAGTTCCCTTTTAAGCACTGTTACTCAATAATACTCTGTAGAACACTACCATATGAAAATAGAGTCCAGGTATGGGGAATGGGAACCTGTGGCCTCAAGACCATATATGGCCTTCTAGGTCCTCAAGTGTGACCCTTTGACTGAGTCCAAACTTCACAGAACAAATTCCCTTAATAAAAGCATTTGATCTGTAAAACTTGGACTCAGTCAAAAGGCCACACCCAAGGACCTAGAAAGCCAACTGTGGCCGGTTCCTCACCCCAATAAACTATTGTCTGATATGAAAATAATTTTCCTTTTAAGGACATACCCACCTAGATCTCCTGTCAGCACCTTAAATTAGACAATATAAAAAGAAATCATCATTTTAGCAACAACCTTTCTACTCTATCTTAATTACCCATTTTTGTATGGGTAATACAACAGCAACCCTAGTATTCAGAGAAGGAAATCTAGAAGTAAGTTTTGATCCTCTCAAAACAACTGATAGGAGCATGATGGTTCTGTTTTGTTATCCTCCTTTGATCTTTCCAAGTGACTAGCCTATCTTCCTTTTTGTTCGTACTTTGTTTTCAATTACATCCATCATACAATTTCTTCTGCATAATTCCTCGTTTGCAATACATTGCAGTCTGTTCATAACCACAATTCATTATGACTTGGATAATGCTCAATTTTAGTTCTTCAGAATCTATAGAGTTCCTTATCTTGATATCACACAATATCACTGGACACATGTTGGTGTTTAAAGATAAACTTTTGATGCTAGGAGAAACTTGGGGTCATTAAAATAATGCTGCAAGACTAATTTTGAAAGAACATAAAGAAAATTCAATCTGCTTTTCTCATCTGGCTCAATTCTGATATTAGCTTACTCTTTATAGCTTCTTACATACACAAGAATGTACGTATGTATGTAAACATATTGTTCCTTACATGCATACATACATACATATACATGTATGTAAAGGTATAAAATGCATATGTAGACCTGACCAAACAAGATATAGGAAAGTTCTATGGTTGGGTCACTAAAGTTCATACCACAACTTCAAAAAGCATCCTTCAACTTCGTGATTGTTTCTGTGACTTGGATAGGTGAGCCAACCTCTTCTGAATGATTATGAATCTCATTTCAGAAGATGTGAAATGTTTTGAGTTTAGGATCAATTAGCACAATTCAATTAATATACAAACAAAAGAATCCAAAGGACCTCACCATCTTTAGGAAATGACCTTTTAACTTTCTTTCTGTGATAGATGTCTTCTAGGACAATGACAATGACAAATTGGGTGAGCACACTTCTTACTATTTTATGCCTATTTGACATTTACCACTAAAAGATTGTCTAACAAAATTATCTTGGTTGTAATACCTTTCAAAAAATCATGCCATGTGCATGAGAGACATACCATGGGAAGAAAACCTTTAAGGTTGCACTCTATTGAATCAAATGTCTTTGGCAACAAGCAATAAACACAGTGGGTCTTTTATTCTTTGCATATTTCAGTACATTTTATATGGTAAGGATGTGGTCTGCTGGCAAATAATGTTTGCAAGAGACTTCCTATTCCATTTTAATGATATAATCAAGGATTATCTCAGTGTATCTATAGATTATTCTCATAAAAATCTTTATTTCGATGGGAAATGAAGCAAACAGGTTGGAAGAGATTGTTGTATTCACAATTTCTCACTGAGGCATTAGTAAGGTCTAAGGATTTTGTTGTTGTTTGTTTTACTACATGTGGTATATTCCCTTTCTTCAAATATTTGAGAAATGATGCCTTAATGACCTCAAAATTGATTTCCTCCAGTAACATCTCCTTTGTATGTATCTGGTAGGATGCTGCTAATTTCCCTTTCTTTGTTTCTTTAGTGCCTTTTCCATTTTCTCAAGAAGTACATATGGGACTGGAATGTCTAAGATGTGGTCTTGATAGTCTTGGCTAGTGAAAAGTTTGTTATAAAAACCTTTATAGAGCTTTTCCATTTTTCATCTATTTGCTGTCCTCCTAGTTTTATCTTTTAACACTGCTGGGATAACTTTAGTTAAATCTCTCAGTTTCTTTTAAACCAGTTTGTTTCTTTTTTTATTGCTTCCCACTTTGGATGAGGTCATACCACTTATTCTTTTCCCACACCTCTACTCCACAAGAATCTACAAATAATTTTATATTCTAACCAAGTGCTCTCCTCATCTCCCAAACTGCCTGCTTGGCAAGGACATCAAGTATTTGTTGAATGAATTTATTTCTAGATGGCTTTGTTCTCCTTGTCATGGTAATTGATTTCTATGAGCTAACTCCATTCTTAAAATTTTATTATATTATGAAATCGTTTTCTTCAACCTAGTTCCCATTTGGGGGATTTAATAATTTGTTTAAATAGGTCAGGTTGGAATGATTTTAATTGCAAGACACATCTATTTTTTTTCTCTTCAAGCTTTATATTGATTTAAAAATATTCTTTTCAGTCATAAAAAATCTGCTTTATCTTCTTCCCACTCTCCAGCACCTCTCCAGTTGAAAAAGAGAGAAAAACAAAACTATTATTACAAATAGGTATAATCTAGCAAAACAAATTTCTTCATTGGCCATATTAAAAAGTCTCATTTTGTATTCTGAATTCTTCACTTAACCTCACTGAGGGGAGAGATATTCTAGGTTTTGTATTTGTACTTCCAGTGTCCAGACCTTGCCTTGTTCATAGCATGTGTTTAATGGGTAGTTTTGGGTTAACTGATATAGTCTACTGGAAGGAGTGGGTGGCAGAAATATAATCAAATATGATAGATGGTAGGGAAGGAAGGGGGTATAATGCAAAGAGCATTAGGAATATTAGGAAGCTGAGGGTACTTCAGGGAGGAGGTAGCATATAACTGATCATTGAAGGCATATAAATATTCTGAAAGAGAAGATTAAAGAGGGATTGCAATCTGAATAAGGGAGGCACTTTATATAAATGAATATACAACTCCCCCCTTGCTCTAAAGCTGCTCCACCTCAAAATAGTAGTATCAGGGGGTTTGGGACTATGGAAAGGAGCAGACATGGTAGAATGAGACTGTACCCAAACTCAAGATAATATAGCAAAAGGATAGTAAGACAATGGCAGGGGTCTCCTTGATAGAACTGTTTACTGTGACTATTGATTCTGTTCCAAGTTAGAAATAAAGGTCTATGCTAGGCCTGAGGAAAGCATCTACTTTTCCAAATTCCATTTTTTGCGGTACCACATATTTAATTTGATGCTCTAGTGATATGAGTCTTAGGTCTGGTGTTCCTTAAGAATTTCTGTCTATGTTATAGATGTCCAGTCCCACTAGAATAGCAAGTCAAACATCTTGTAGGAACCTTGGCATATGACATGACTTACACATAAGGGCAATGCTGGAGAAACTAAACAAACTCCAGCTGTAGGTATTCGAGCACTCTTGGTTCCTCCCATGTCTTTGGGGAGGGGACCTGTGGGATTTAGGAGAAAGATGGGCTCACATCTGCTTTGAAGGTATTTTATTTCTTCACTGTACATTATGTTCTTATTGTTAAGTACTGTCATTTTCATGTCAGTTCTAAGTTGTCAATACCAATTATACATAAGTGTATACACATATGTAAACATTTAACACACATTATATATACACATACATATATATTTGTGTGTGGATGTACATATATACATATATTTAAATATATAAAATGTGTGTTGTGAGATGAAAATGGATATGAATTCCAATACGTATGTGAGGAACATTGATTGCTAAGCTAGGGGTTTATATTTTCTCTTAGAGTCATTAAAAAGCAACTGGTTTTTTTTTGCATGTGGGAGAAATGCAATGATACTGGGGCACATCTGATATTATTTTAAGAGCTCTGTGAAGTATCAGTTAGAATAAGAATAAAGAAGTAGGAGTAGAGGAATGAATTATAAGACCTTAAATAGTCTGTGATGGAGTTGACAAGTGCCTGACAGGATGCAGTAGCTCTGTAAATGGAGAGACAGGGCTAGATAGTAGAGATGTTGTGGAGCTACAATCGACAAGATTGGAAATTTATTGGTCATAGTCTATGTAGGAGAGGGAAGAGTCAAGAATGACTCTGAGTTTACAAACTTGGATAAGTTCAAGTTTGGTGGTAACCCAAAAGAGACTGGGAAGTGTTGAGGGGTGATTATGGGAGAGATAATAAATTCCATTTATTACAGATTGAAGTTCTGATGACAATGGGGATATCTAAATGGAGATATCTAGCAGAAAGTTTGATGCTGATAAATATGTATGTATGTATGTATGTATGTATTCCTAGAACTCAAGACAAATTAAAACCAAGCAGATAGAATTGAGAGTCATTTGTGTAGACAAGATAACAATAACCTTAGGAGCTTATGGAATTATCTTGTGAAAAAATTTAAAGGGAGAAGAGAAAGGCTTGGGACAACAATCCCACTTAGTATATGGGATGTAGATAATTATCTAGCCATAAGACAGAGGAATAGTCAAATACAGAGCAGCAGAACAAACCTGCAGGAGCAGGGAAGTGAACTGGAAAAAGTTGTAGAAAAGGCAATGAAATCATCAGATTTTACAAATGAGGGATTACTGATAAACTTCTAAAAAGTAGTTTTGGTAGAGTGGAAGAATTAAGATGACAAAGAATTGAGAAGTGAGTTGATGGTGATCCCAAAGCTTTTCTTTCCCCCCCACCCTCCCTTCTAGCTTCTTTCCATCCTGGATCTCTCCTCTCCTCAGTTAAACTCTCTGAGAAAGCTATCTACACTAGGTGACTACACTCTTATTTTGTTCCCTTTTAAATCCCTCTTTGATCTTTCACCTTCATAATTTGTTTAAGTTGCTCTACACAAAGTAAAAGTGATCTCATAATTCCCAAATCTAATGGCCTTTTGTTGATCCTCATTCTTGTTGACCTTTGTGCACCCTTTGAGACTATCACCCCTTTCTTCTGGACATTTTTTCTCTAGGTTGCTGTGTTCCTGCTCCCTCCTATTCTGAACACTTGACTGACCTTCCTTTCTCAGTCCTTTTGCTGGATTTATATCTAGATGTATCTGCTAGCCTAAATATCCCTTGAGGCTCTGTTATAGGTCCTCTCTCTTCTCTCTCCATACTCCCTTACTTTGTTATCTCATCAATTCCAATGGGTTCAGCTATCATCTCTATGATACCTAGAGCTAAATATCTACCCTTAATCTCTCTTTTGAGCTGGATCCAGTTTCATATCACCAAATGCTTTTGGACGTAGATAATCAAATGATCCAAAGGCATCTCAAGTTCAATTTGCCCAAACAAATATATTATCAGAATGTATTATCTTTCCCTCAAAGTCTCCCCTCTTCTTAAATGTCCTAATACTATTGCAGGCACTATCTTCCCAATTACTCAGACTTCTAACCTGAGTATCATCCTTGACTTCTGGTTTGCACTCGCTTCACAGATCTAATACATTGACAAATCTAGTAGTTCCTACTTTTGCAGCATATTTTATATACATCTTCTCTCCACTGCAACATCTACTACCTTGGTGGAGTGCCTTCTCATCTTGCTCCTGAACTATTGCCCTCTGACTGCTCTGCATGCCTCAAATCTCTTTCCACACCAATTCATCCTCTAGCTACCAAAGTGATTTTTCTAAAGTGAAGGTTTTGACCATGTGATCCCTCTTCTCAACCCTCACATTACTCCTGTGGCTCCCTATTAATATAAGGATCAAATATGTTATACGTCATTTTTATTAAAACCCTGAACAACTTGGATTCTTCCTACCTTGTTACACTTAACTCCTTTCTACATAGTCTACAGTCAGGCTACATTGGACTACTTATTTTTCCTACATCAAACTCCTTCTTCTGATTCCATGTTTTTCCCCCTCACTGGCTTTTCCCTATGCTTGGAATGCTTTCTCATCTCATTTTTACCTCTTAGCTTTTTTGCCTTATTTCAAGACTCATGTCAAATCCTACTTTCTGTAGGATGTCTCCCATCCCTTTCCTACTGCCAACCCGCTAGTGTCTTTCCTCTTTCATTATTTTCCATTTACTATATATATCTAATCTGTGACACATTTCTACATTATACATTAATATGTAGTGCCAATGCAATATTTACAGGGCCAATAATCATGATAAATATTCCTGCATGGTGCTCAATTGCAGAATATAACAGGCTTTCCACATATAAGACAGATGCAAAACATTTATTCAGACACCAGAAAATCAAATCCTAAAACCAGTAAGCCAATTCCATCATAATATCAAAGAAGTTAATAAAACACAACAGCAGAGAGAGCCACAGCATCCTTTAGCCTTCCCACAAACCAATATAAGCCTAACTGTCACAGCAGTTAGCAAAAAAACAAAACAAACAACTTTTACTCAGGAGTGTGAATGAGTTCTTGCCTGAGCATCCTCTCTCTCTCCCAGTCTAGCTAGTTCTGACTCCTCGCTTCCTGTGGTCTCTGCTCTACCCTTTAGCAAATTTCTCCCACCACAGGCTCCATGTAATTACTTTCAGCCTATTAGGGGGCAGAGTTTATTTTCAAAGCAGGAAAGGTCTTCAGATTCACTTAGGCTAACTAAAGGGCAGGGAAGATTTTCAATTTCCCATTGTCATTGGGACTATATCATTTTATATTAACTTAGTTGTTTGCATGCTGAGTCTGTCATTAGAATGAGAGCTTCTTGAAGGGCAGGAATCATTTTTTTTACTCTCTTTGTATTCCCTATACTTAGCACAATGTTTGTCACACAGTAGACACTTAGTAAATGCTTATTGACTGACCTTCTTTAGGAAACCTTTCCTGTCCTCTCTCCCTTCTGCTAATTCCTTTTTTCTGAGACTACCTTCTATCTTTTCTATACAATGCACACACAGATTATATATATATATATGTATATATATATATATATATATATGCATACACACACAAATGTTGTGTAAAATAAATATAAAATTTATTTTTTCTTTATATAAATAATAAAATAATATTTTATTATGTAGTGTCATAAAATCTTACATGCATATAGTTATCTACATATTGTCACCCCTGTTGGAATGGGAACTCCTAGGGGAAGGCACTGTGTGTCTTTCTATGAATTGCCAGCACTTAGCCCAGTGTCTGGCACATGGAAAGTGTTTAACAAATGCTTTATAATTGACACACTAGAGTCACTGTAAATGATTCCTTACAAGTGTTTGGTGGTGAAAGGAAAGAGATATCTAGGACAATAGCTTGCAGAAATGCCAGGCTGAAATGAGGACTTTTTAAAAGGTAGACAGAATCCCTGACCTCCACATACACAGAAAATACCTCATAAAATAGCAATGGAGAATTCACATATGTAAAGCGTCTATTCACTATTCTCACCACTTCTTTACCCCATTCCCTGGGCACCATGAATATAAGCAAACTTACATGCTTCTATTTTGGATCTGGCATTTGGGGACCCCCACTAAATACCCACCTGAAATAAACTGTTCCAACTACTTCACACCTTCTAGGACAATGGAAGACATGGAATCTTCCCAGTCACATAAAGGAAAGGAAGTGTAATTAGCGTATATCGTGGACCGTATTGGTAGTG
>CM053597.1:148660854-148684820 GCA_028646575.1 Pseudocheirus occidentalis | reverse complement strand
CACCATCAGGTGAATCTGGAAAAACAACATCAAAACAGACAGACAAAATACCAGCATCACAGCCGTGCCTCCTCAGTTCTCAGCAGCTCCAGGTGGCAGTCCTAAGCAGCTCAAGCTCCACGATACTGGATACTTCTCTTCCCAAAAGTCCTTCTTCTGGCCTTCTCTGGGCTTGAGCCTTTCTTTTCAATTCATAGCTCCTCCCAGTTCAGCCCTTTCTCTTCACATCAACAAGTCCATCCCACAAGTGGGATTCACAAGCTCTGGGCCTTAACACTCAACCCAAAAGCCAAGTCAATGCAGGGGCATCTCCAAATTCCATTACCATTATTACACTTACATATAGTGTTATATAAATGTTAGCTTTTATCTTTTATTAGTATTATTGTTGTTATTTAACATTTTTAAATTTTAATTTATTTAACAAATGAATTTTCAGGTCATAGAAACATGTTTATTTCTTAACATTTTTTACAAATATGGCATGAAGTAAAGATAATTTTTCAGAATTCTATTTCCTTGGAAATGTTTATAAATCAGACACAATTTTCCTTCTCAGTATATTAGCATAATTATCACAGTTCTTCATACCTTCAATGAACAGAAGACTTCCAGGCCCAGGTTCACTGGAAATAAATAAAAAATCTCCAAATATTTTGGGTGGATGTCTAGTAAAGATATTCAAGTCTTCTAGGTACATCTCAACATATTATCATAATAATTTTGGTATTGACTTGAAATTTAGAAAAAGAAGTTCCATGATTAAACTACCATTTCCCTATTCTTCATTACCTTAGGCTTTGTATTATCTTACTCATCACAACCTTCAAGTCAGTGATTAGTAGATTTTTTTCCTTTTTTTTCTGGTCTTCTCATGGTTCTTCTAACCTCAAAGAGTTTATAATACATTGTAAATAAATTAACACTAGGTCCATCTGAAGGTTTGTGCTTCTTTCCTGTAGAATAATTATTCTGTTTTCCAGCAATCATTTTTTTTTCAGTTTTTCTAGGTTTTTTTTCCCTTTTTTGGCTTTACTTTGCTTTAAACTTTGTTGAGGCATACTCTTTTAGTGAGGACTAGAATGACTGTAAATTCTTGACTACTGAACATCACAAGCTGCAATTATATCTTTTTTGTAGTTGTCTCTTCCAGAATTTATTTATTTATTTTTAGTTGTCACCATTCATTTCCACAAGATTTTGAGTTACAATTTTTCTCCTCATCTCTCCCATACCCCTACCCCAAGATGACCAGCATACTGAATATGCCTTTCCCCAGTCTGCCCTCTCTTATATGCCTCCTACCCCAACTTCCCAACTTCCCCCTTACTTTCTAATAGGGCAAGATGGATTTCTATACCTTGTTGCCTGTATATCTTATTTCCAGTTGCATGTAAAAACAATTTTTTAACATTTGTTTTTATAACTTTGAGTTCCATATTCTCTCCCTCCCCCCAATAGGAAGAAAAGCAATTCCATAAATATTATACATGTGTTGTTATGCAAAACATTTCCATACAAATTATATTATGAAAGACTGACTATATTTCCCTCCATCCTATCCCTACCCCCCATTCATTCTATTTCCCCCTTTGACCATGTCTCTTTTCAAAAGTATTTGTTTCTGACTATTCTCTCCCCCAATCTGCCCTCCCTTCTTTCATCCTCCCCTCTTATTTCCTTCTCCCTTACTTTCCTGTAGGGTAAGATACCCAATAGAGTGTGTATGTTATTCCCTCCTTAAGCCAAGTCCAATGAGAGTAAGGTTGACTCATTCCCTTTCACATCCCTGCTCTTCCCCTCCATTGTAACAGTTTTCTCTTGGCTCTTTTATATGAGGTAATTTATACTAATCTATTGCTCCCTTTCTTCTTCTCCCAATAAATTCCTCTCTCAGCTCTTAATTTTATTTTTTAGATATCATCCCTTCATATTCAACTCACCCTGTGACCTCTGTCTATGTATATATATACACATACACACATATATATGCACACATACACCCACCTATACATACATATATGTACATATACATATACATACACACACATATTACCTTCAATCATCCTCATACTGAGAAGTGTCATGAGTTGCAAATATCATCTTTCCATGAAAGAATGTAAATAATTCAACTTTAATAAGTTCCTTATGATTTTTCTTTCCTGTTTACCTTTTCATGCTTTTCTTGATTCTTGTATTTGAAAGTCAAGTTTTCTGTTCAGCTCTGGTCTTTTCATCAAGAATGCTTGAAAGTCCTCTATTTCACTGAATATTCATATTTTCTCCTGAAGTGTTATAATAAGTTTTTTTGGGTATGTGATTCTTGGTTTTAATCCTAGCTCCTTTGACCTCTGCAATATCATATTCCAAGCCCTCTAATCCCTTACTGTGGAAGCTGCTAGATCTTGTGTTATTCTGATTGTATTTCTACAATACTCAAATTGTTTCTTCCTGACTGTTTGCAATATTTTCTCCTTGACCTGGGAACTCTGGAATTTGTCTATAATATTCCTAGGAGTTTTCTTTTTGGGATCTTTTTCAAAAGGTTATCAGTGAATTCTTTCAATTTCTCTTTTACCCTCTGGTTCTAAAATATCAGGGAAGCTCCCCTTGATAATTTCTTGAAAAATGATATCTAGGCTCTTTTTTGATAATGGCTTTCAGGTAGTCCAATAATTTTAAAAATATCTCTGCTGGATCTATTTTTCAGGTCAGTGGTTTTTCCAATGAGATATTTCATATTGTCTTCTATTTTTTTCACTCTTTTGGATCTGTTTTATAATATCTTGATTTCTCATAAAGTCATTTGCTTCTATTTACTCCAATCTGATTTTGAAGGAATTATTTTCTTTAGAGAGATTTTGAAATTCCTTTTCCATTTGGTCAATATTGCTTTTTTAAGGCATTCTTTTCCTCACTGACTTTTTGGACTTCTTTTGCCATTTGAGTTCATCTATTTTTAGGGTGTTATATTCTTCAATTAGGCTGTTGACTCATTTTTCATGATTTTCTTGCATCATTCTCATTTCTCTCCCCAATTTTTCCTCTACTTCTCTTACTTGATTTTCAAAATCCTTCTTGAATTCCTCCATGACCTGTGACCAATTCATATTTTTCTTTGCAGGCTTTTGATGCAGTAATTTTGACTTTGTTGTCTTTTTCTGGTTCTATATGTTTTGATTCTCTTTGTCCCCAAAAAGATTCTATGGCCTGATTTCACTTCTTCTGTTTGCTCATCTTGCCAGCCAATTGCTTGACTTTTGAGCTCTTAAGCCACAGTGGAACTCCGCTTCCCAGAGTGGAGAGTTCTGTGTCCCAAATTTCTGGGGTTTTGCACAGCTGTTGTTAGAGCTTCTTCTAGGCACCTGCCTTAGAACTGTGAGGAAGATGCCCTCTCCACAGCTGCCACAAGCTCTGCCACTCCAGTCCTTATCCTCACCCCAGGACTGCCCCCTCAGTCTGTGACCCAGATCCAAGCAGGGCAAGGCAAGAGAATCCTGTCTCAGTGTCAGCATGAAGAGATTCCTGCATTTGCCCTCTGATCAGCCACTTGTTCCCTCCCCCCCCCCATCTTTGGGCCTGGAGCTCTGGAAGCAGCTGTTATTGCAATAATTGCAGTGGCCACCACCTCTGCTACCCTGGGGGTAGGCGCTGGACCATGCTCTTCTCTCACCCTGGTCCAACAGAGTTTCCCCATTGACCTTTTGCTTTCAATTTGGCATTCATGGGTTGAGAAGTCTAGAAACCTCCACAGCTGCCAGTGATTCAATTCCCTGAGGTCTACTCTGAGTGGTCTGTGCTGGGGTAGTCCACATTGGACTGTGCTCTGCTCTCACACTAGTGTGATAGACCCTTCCTGTGGGCTTGCCTGGCTGCCTTCAGGGAGAGATTTGTTTCATTCTGTCATTTTGTGGGTTATGTAGCTCTAAAGTTTATTACAGTCATTTTTTACAGGTATTTGAAGTAATTGGGAATGAGCTCAAGGAAGTTCCTGCTTTTATTCCACAATCTTGACTTCACCCTGATTATATATTGAATAGTCATTGAAGTGTGCTCTTTAAGAGTTACATTTTTGTATGATTCCTTAGATTAATATGAATTATTAAAAACTACAAAATTAAAAATACAATAAAGGAGAACAATAGAACATGAGTATTACATGGAGAAATCCAGCATCCAACTGATAGGTCACTATCTAATAATTGGAAATCTGGTGGACTTAATATGGTTTCATATTGTCAAGGACTTTCTGATTCAGTCTAGCATCAGAGAAGCACACATTCATGACTGCTGTTGTCATGTATTGAAAACCTATCAAAAGAACTGTCTCAAGTAAAAGGCACAATGATGAATAGTAACCTTCAAGTTGGTGCTATTATTATCTCCATTTTTATAGATGAAGAAACTAAAGTAAATAGACATTAAATGACATATTCACTGCTAACAAGCATCTGAGGTGGGATTTGAAACCAGGTCTTCCTGACTGAAGTTCCAGAACTCTCAACTATTGTATTACTAGTTGCCTTCCCACAAAAAAAGTGATGAGGATCCTCATTCCAACCCTCATTTCCACAGACTACTCTTGACCCCTAAGCAAGGCAATGGAAGACAACAATAATAATAATTTAAAAACCCATTATATAGTAAGGAATTCCCAAGACAGAAGCCTGGAAGAAAATAAGTCCTTATCATCTATAAGCCTTAAAGAAAATTTACCAGAATTCCTTGAAGAAGTGAAGAATTTCAAAAATATGATACAAATGAAACAAGAGTTCTAGATGAAAGTATCAAAACTCTAGTGATAATAATTGCTAACAGTTATACAGAGGCAACTAGTGGCTCAGTGGAGTCAGGAAGAACTGAGTTCTAATATGTGCTCAGACACTTACTAGCTGTGTGACCCTGGGAAAATAATTTAACTTCTGTTTGCCTTAATCTACTGAAGGAAATGGCAAACCACTCTAATGCCTTTGTCAAGAAAATTCATGGACAGTATTAGCATGCAATGGTCTACATGGACACATAGAACCAGACATGACTGAACAGCAACAACAAAATTTATATAGTCCTTTAAGGTATTTAGTGTATTAACATTATCTTGTAGCTATTTGATAGTGGAAAGTTGGCTCAGTGGATAGAATGCTGGGCCTAGAGTCAAGAAGACCTGATTTCCAATCTAGTCTGGAATTGGCAAACCACTCCTGTATCTTTGCTAAGAAAATGCCAAATGGAGTCAGAAAGAGTCAGACATGACTAAAATAATTAAACAACAAGTGAACAATACTATATCATTTAATCCGCATAACAACCCTGTAATGCAGGAGCTATTAGTATTTTCATTTTACTGAGATTGAGGTAGGTTTGTTGAATTGTATAGGGTCGCACACTTTAGTGTCTGAGGTAGGATTAATATTCAGGTCTTGCCGACTTTAAGTACAAATCTCTAGCTACTGTGCCACCTAGTTAGTACTAGTGAAGAGGATTTGGAGAATAAACAGCTTAGTATAAGAGGCACAAAACCTTACTCAAATAAGAAACTCCTTAAAAATTAGGTTGGACTAGATACAAATAAATGACTTCATGAGGACAAAAAGAAATACTAGAAAAAATAAAAATTAAAATAATCATAAATGTAAGATGTCTTACAAAAATAAAAAACCTGACATAAAACATTTCATGTAGAAATAGTTTAAGAATTATGACACTACAATTTTAATTACATAACACTAAAAAAGTTATTTCACAAACAAAACCAATGAAACTAAAATAAAAGGAAAGCAGAAAATGGGAATTTTTATAGTAAGCACCTCTGTTTATAAAAAATTCATATCTCAAAGACATAGAGAACTGAGTCAAATTTATAAGAATACTCAATGTTCCCCAACTGATACGTGGTCAAAGGATAGTTTTTAGAGAAAGAAATCAGAGATATCTATAGCCATATAAATATGCTTTAAATCACTATTGATTAGAGAAGTACAAAATAAAACAACTCCAAGGTACCCCCTCATACCTACATGTCTGGCTAATATGACAAAAAAGGAAAACGATAAATGCTGGAGGAGATGTGGGAAAACTGGGACACTAATGCATTGTTGGGGGAGTTGTGAACTTATCCAGCCATTTTAGAGAACAATTTGAAACTATGCCCAAAGAAAGGCCTATGAAACTGTATATCCTTTCACCTAACAATACTACTGCTACATCTGTATCCAAAAGAGACTTTTAAAAAAGAGAAAAGGATCTATTTGTACAAAAATATTTATAGCAGCCATTTTTGAGGTAGCTATGAATTAAAAATTGAGCAGATGTCTACCAATTGGTGAAAGACTGAGCAAGTTGTGGTATATGATTATGACAGAATATTATTGTGCTTTAAGAAATGACAAGCAGGATGATTTCAGGGGAAAAAAAAACAAGAAAAGATGTATATGAACAGACACAATGTGAAGTGAGCAGAACTAGAAGAACATTGTGCACAGTAAGATCAACATCATACAATGAAGAACTGTGAATGACTTGGCTGTTCTCAGCAATTCAATGATCCAATACAATCCCAAAGTACTCATGATGAAAAATGCCACCATCTCCACAGAAAGAATTGATGTTATCTGAATATATACTGAAGCTTCCTTCTTTCCTTTCCTTTCCTGTCCTTTCCTTTTTCCTTTCCTTTCCTTTCCTTCATTCCTCCCTTCCTTCCTCCTTTTTCTCTTCTTACATGAAAGGACTGATATGGAAATATTTCAGACAATTACATATGTATAACCTATATCAGATTGCTTACTCTTTCAGGTAGGAGAGAGTGTAGGGAAGAAGAGATAGAATTTGAAATTCAAAACTTAAAAAAACAGCAAATTTCTTAAAAATTCACAGACAGTTGGGGGAAAATAAAATCTTATTTAAAAAGAATCATGAGATTACTTCAAAATTTCCTTGATAAAAAGACAAATACCATAACCTTAAGAACCCATGAATAAAAACAGCCCAGATATGTTCTAAAAGATGGCAAAAATGAATTTTGAAGGAACCCACTGGTCACTTCCTAAAAGAAATCAGCATAGAAAAACTCACAGAAACATCATAGGCATAACCCATAGCTCCTGTGTTAAAAAAACATAATATAGGCACCTAAAAAGAAAAAGTTCTAGTAACTTCCAAGAAGTAGGAAAAACCAAGGATCAGTATTTTTGCCAAGAAAAGCTCAGGGACAATTACTTCCTGGGGTTATGAAGAGTGTGACATGACCAATTGACTCAACAACAACATCAAAAATTTAAAGGACAATTAATTCTAATATAATATTAATGACTTTCAGAAATAAGACAAAGAATGGAACCTACTAAATTCTTTCTGTGATGTAAATAGGAACTTTTTGGAAAGAATCATAGCAAAACAACTGATATCAAATGCTGTAAATTATAATGATCAATTTTAGCTTCAAAGAAGAAAGGTGAAGAAGGTAACCTTTCCTGTTTCTTTGTAGAAGTGGAGATTACAAGGGGCAGCGAGGTGGTGCAGTGAATACAGCACTAGCCCTGGAGTCAGGAGGACCTGAGTTCAAATCTGGCCTCACACTTAAAACGCTTACTAGCTGTGTGACTTTGGGCAAGTCACTTAACCCCAATTGCCCTACAAAAAAACAAAAAAAAGAAGTGGAGATAATGTTTGTGGAATAATCCATATTCTATGAGACTTTTTCCATAAATTGGTTAGTTTTATTGACTTTTCCTCTCACCTTTTTTTTTTTTTTTTGGTTCTTTGTTATAAGCAATGACTGCCTAAATCTAGGGTTACAGAGGGTTACATTGGGAAGTAATTTCTGTGATGAAAAAAACAAAGGTATCAGCAAACATTTATTTTTTTTTAAAAAGTTCACCCTTCAAAACATGAAAGCCCAAGGTCAAAAGGGAATGGTATACAATAGATCCTCACAATAAGGGAAAACAAAAACAACAATTAGATTCTAGTGAAGAAGTTTCAAAAAACAAATGGGCCAAGATCAAAGACGGATTTAGCAGGTAGGAATGGGGAAAATATAATGCAAGTACAGAAAGGGGGGAAAAGTTAGATGGAAGCTGAAAACAGATAACCTATGACATTTCTTAAAAGCCAAAAATGATCACAAAACATTACTTTTCTTTGCTTCCATTAAAAGGAACTTTGTATTGGATTTTCTACTAAATGGTTATGAGGATTTCTCTTTCTGAGCTAGAAACTGTAAATTACTTTAGATTTATATCATATAGCTATGCTGAGGATTTCTAAAAGTATGCAATACATAACACTCTCAACCCCAGTTAAAAGAAATGAAAACAATTTTCTCACAATACTTACTAAATGGATAAAAATACATTTGTTTTAATGTCCAATATTTATTTTTACCCGATACATGCCAAGTAAATTGCAAATGAATATTAAATGAATCATGCATTCATGCCATTACTTTTGTAAATTATCTCTTCACATATATTTGATGTTTTAAAATAATACTGTGTATTGCTGATTTTCTGATGTTAAAATAACATGGATATATTCATATATGTGGAAGGAGTATACATATATATGGGCAAAATTGTGCTGTTTATACTTGAATTATTGTAACTGTACGTTTGAAGAGATGCAAATCTTCATAAAAATCTTGTTCAGTTAAGGCTCTAATCAAATCTGCATTTCATGTCTTTCTATAATATCATATAAATGATTAAGGGTCCATTCTATTGTTAATTCCCATTAGTGTTGATGGGAGTAAAGCGCATGTATTAAAGAAAGAATAGACTCTTTAGAGTTGAGGATTATGAAATGTATTACAAGAAAAGGGTATTTATAGTATCTGAACTTTGATAGCACATTCTCCAAGTTCATCATCAACTTTAGCAGATTTCTTAAAGGCCTTAATGATTTAATCAGTAGGAAGCAGTATCATTTTTTTCCCCCAAATCAGCTCTGAACCCATAGAATAAAGAATGGGTACTGTGCTTTTTTGCACTGTAATTTGATTGGACCTGATAATTTAAAGTTACATGAAGTTATACACATGCACATACACATTTAATATTATAGGATGCATTAAAAGTTTTATTGTTGCCTCCCCCCCCCCAACAGTTATTCACCTTTATGTTCCTGAATACTTCCTTGTAACTGAGGGGGAAAAAATTCAAAAAAAGCAATTAACAAAGTAATTTTCTATGCCATACTACACAATAGTAGTTCCCTACCTCTCTATTAGGAGGAAGTATTAATGTTTAATCATCATTTCTCTTTGCTTGGATTTGGTCACTGCAATGAAACAACAGTCAAATACTGTGTAGACCTACTAATAATTTCAGAGTACTTTTCTAGAGAAAATTTACTTGAATACAGAGTATAATTAGTAGAAACAGAACTGTATATACATGGACTGTTGGGGAGGAGATAAAAAGAAAGAATGAAGGAAAATAGGGCCAAAGATAGAAGAAATATTTTGAGGCAGGGGCAGGAAAGAGAATGAAATCATCTTTATAGCTTGTTTGTTCATTTTTCTATGTCTAACTTATTAAAGACTATAGAGTTTGTGTAAGGGATTGTTTGTTTTGTACATTTATTCAATTATTTTCATTATTGGTGAATCAATTTGCAATTAATTTTTTAAAGTACAGGTTTTTAAACTTCTGCTCACAATCTTACCTCAGAATATATATTGTATATAGAAATGTACATTTATTTTAATTTTTTCTGAAAACTCTCCTCTCCTCCCCACACTTAACTTCTATTCCAACTTAGCAGTGCCATATAACAGATATTTGGAGGCCATATAACAAGATATTTTGGAGAATCTTTATGTTTTATATGTTTTTCAGCTTATCAGTCCATTAACTAATACATAAATTAGTAATAAAATAATACATAAAATATGTGATGTGAACATTAACAAAATTTCAATTTTTCAAGTCCACATGGACAGGGATTACAATTTTATTAATTCCGGGAATTAACCAGATAGCTAATTTAAATTTACCTCTACCAATACAGATCAGTACTTTCTTTGCTTCTTAGTATGAAAATTTCCTAGTGTAACTTGCTTAGGGTCAATAGTCCATATGTGTCATAAGAGAGACTTGAACCCACAGGTCTTCCTACTTTTGAGACTTGGCAGCTCTCTGACCCCTACACAACCCTGACTCTAGTACACAACTTATAACCTTCCTCTGAAAAACTTTCAGATTCTCTCTAGATTCTTCTCTCTCAGGAAATTGCATGATATCTCTGTCTCTGTCTCTGTCTCTGTCTCTGTCTCTATCTCCATCTCTCTCTCTCTCTCTCTCTCTCTCTCTCTCTCTCTCTATCACATACCTAACTATCTACAGAGACATTAGACTGAAGCAAGATCACCAGACTAATTTTTGATTTAATATTTTGTTTTAAATTGGCCATTGAAGTCTAATTATGGCTGACACTCTCCTCTGTAAAGTGAATGTGTAGAGATATTTTTGGCAAGGCTAAAAGGCAATAGCAATAATAGCAAATAAAAATCTAAATTAAGGAAGAGAGAGTAAATAAATTTTTAATCATAGAAAATTTAATACTTATGTTAAGGAAGAGAATATTAAAAGTCATTTTACATACAGTGAATTTATATCAGATTGGATTTTAAAGTTGTGCAGTCTTGAGTGATATGATAATCATGATACCCTCCCCCAGTTGTATGAGGGGATTGAAATTTATATACTCAATAACTAGGAAAAAATCATAAAGGATCAGTCTAAAAGAATATATCTCACTCCATTTTTTGCTGTCACTCCCATAGTGATTTTAATATTTTTTTCTGTGTCTTTCCTTTTTTTTTGTGCCAAACATTGTTTTCAAATGCAGTCTGTTTTGTAATGAGTACTATAAACTGCAAGCTTCCCAGCCAACACACACAATTTCAAGGTACTGTAATGAAATTTTCAACTACAAGAAATATAAAAATAGAATGGTAAAAATCCTACCGCTTTTAAACTCTGCTAAGACTTAAATTTAAAGTTAAAAAAAATCGTGTGGCTCATGTTTATATCTTTGGGAAATGTGAAAGAAAAGAGAATTTCAAACCCTAAACTGATCTTCTATTTACCTTTTTCATTGTTTTCAAATGTTTGAAACAAAATCCCAAAGACTCTGATTAATTTTATTCAATTAATTCTTTTTTATAAACTGGACTTCTGATTTATAAACTATGCTTCAGTTGTTCCTGAATGTAGAGGCCAGGATCATTATTAATTTATTGAATTCTTTGAAGAAAGTTATGTATGTATTATGTGAAAACAGTAAAAGCAAATTGACTGCAATGTTATCACATAAACGTTTTCAATATCCAATAACAAAACAAAAATAACTGGTCTTTTGGGGGTCAAATCTGATATAAGATAAATACTTTTTTCTCATTAAAAGATTAAGCCATAATTGAACAAACAAATTAGGTAGTGAATTGCCAAAGAAATGTAAATATAGCACCTTGGCAAGACCTCTTTCACATATCAGCCCTCCAGAATGACAAACCCAGGTTCAAACAATATTGTAGATCTGCATTGATGTAATTTTGTGCTCTCAAGCCTTCACTAGTTTGTTATCTCTATTTGTTGTTAGCCAGAGGACATGATTAATTCAAAGCAAAGGTATTTATTAAAATAAACTAATTAGAAAAATAGAAATAGAATCTTCCTACCCCCCTACCCTTGTCCTCTACAATAAACCTGGAGTAAAACTCTCTCAGAAGTATTTGATCAGTGGGATCATGAATGAGGGGTACGTATCCTGTAACAATTCACATGCTGCTGGGCCACTGAAGTCTTCTGGTAATGTAATCATCCTGTTTGTGACTTTCAGGGAGCTGCCTCTACCAGATACTGAGTCATTTCTGCTCATTCTCACTATTTCTGCTGCGTTTGGCCTTTTCCTGTGCCATGGGTTTCCTTTGGTGTATGCTGGGGGCACACAGCTAGACTCTCGGTTTCTGCTTGACCAGCAAACCTCCTTTTTAAATTTATTTGTGTCATCTCTTCATAGACATTAGCCAAACAGATCAGCTCTAGTTAGGTTGGATGTGGGTTAGGAGGTTCACCCTAAAAAATTCAGTCTCACAGTTCTTCATTCATAACTAGACCAGAGCCATTTTTCAAAAGTAAAGTTCAGTGCATCAAGCCTAGGACTGTGTTCTCTTCTTTAATATTATTTCTGAGATAGAGATTGAAATACTCCATTCATGTAATTGTCTTCTATAGAGTTAGCAAATCCCCAAATCAGTTTCTGGCCTGGCATAAATGTTAATTTGAACTAGAAAAAAGGGAAGCAGAGAAGCCAAAGTCATTGTTCTCCACCCACTTAGCCTAAATTCAGGCCTTTAATATGAATATCTGTAAGCAGCAAAAACTGAGAAGGCCATATCTTCACCACTGTAAAACATCATTGACTTCCTATTTGTAAGGCCTTCATAAGAGGGGTGTTTCAGTGAATTTCCAAATTTTTTAACTGAATGAATCAGAGGTATGACCTAGGTATGAACCATGCCTAGTCACCTCTATTGACTCAATCAATGAAGGACATCAGATTAGATGAGAGGAGATCTTGGTGAATTTGAAAGGAGTGAAAGCCCCTGGATATAATGGAGTGATGAAAGCATAGTTAAAGAGACACAATCAGTCAGTCTTTGTGACTCTTGCATGGAACAGGAAGCTAGTTTTAAATGAGAGAAATGAGATGTGGAACTAATTGTTCCAAACAAACCTCTATAAGAAAAACATTTGACTTGGGCTGGGGGAGTGGGGAGAATAGAGGAGAATAGCCTTTGATTCTCCCCCTGACCCATGCCCAGAGGATGACATTGTTTATTTCTCAAGGTTGCAGGATTCTGCATTTTATCAATGTTGCCAGATTGTCAGTAGTTAGAGCAGCATTTGTATCAGAAGGCAAGAAAAGAATAGATATACCAAGGAAAGGTAGATTCAGAAATCAGGGGGATTTCTAGCACAAATCTCCACTTTTTCTAAGGTGAACTTCACACGAACTCTACAAAAGATGAAAACAATTTCAATCAGGATCAGGAGGTAACCTTTTGCTACTTATGCTCCCTACATTTTAAGTCACTTTTCCCCTTGACTCTCTATTTTGTTCTGAGAGAGTGTGTCCCGGGCTCTTGAAGGCTTGTTTGTTACTAACTGTTCTTATTATGCTACTTCAGCAAATGCCCTTTCTAAAAATTAATTGTGGTTGAAAAACTTATATCAATTGAAAATCAAGGAGGAAGCACCATAGTTAGGGCCTGGAAGCTATGGAGTGTTAAGACCCGGCCTCAGGACAGCTGAATTCGAATCCTGCCTAAGGCTCTCGTTCACTGTGAGCAGGACATGATTAATTCAATTAACCTCTCTCAGCCTCAGTTTCATCAGCTATGGGATATATTAATCTAAAATATTCAACTTTTTGAGTGTACCAGCTCACAAAACTTCCCAAATTGTCTACTAATTGACTGCTTCAGGTAGTTTGTTTTTTTTTTAAATATCATTACAGAAGTGGGTTCTTTGGAACTCTGAACCTGATATTTCTTAGTCCTTTGGGGAAAGTGATTCTGAACAATGGCTGACAGACAGCAGACTTGACTCAAACTTCTGTAATAAAACTCAAATATACCTGGTTAATTTCTCTTGGTGACTGGTGGATCTAGTTTTCATAAGCTCCAATCATTCTCTTTGACCTTTTAATTTGATGAAATGGATCTGTCTCGTGTATGAAGAGGGCTCTTCCTGTTGCTCAGTGTTAAGCCAAGCATGAGCAGCTTTCCAAAGGTCGGCTGCTGTGAACAGCTTTCAAGGTTCTGATTACATAGTATAGTGAACTCTCTATTCCATAACAAATCACAGTAAATCATTCACAGAAAATCAAGGTACAGCATTTACAATATTGCAACTTATCACAGAAAATCAAAATACAGTATTCACAACAACTTATCACTAAAATGGCCACATAGTTTTCACCACAGTGGTCATATAGTTTTGAACAAAGTACAATCATTTAGTCAATCACTTAGTAACTCAGTTATTCAATCAACTCAATCATTCAATCATCCATAAGGAGACTTAAGGGTCACAAAATACAAAAGTCAAAGTTCTCCACTCATGGGGCATACTAAGTTACAGACTAGTCACTATTCAGTCATCATTCACTATTCAATCATCAGAAAACACACAGGCCATCCACCCCTCAGTCACAAGTAAATCACAGTCTTCTTTCAGCTTGACTTGGGGTAGGCTCTCAGATTCCCTGGAACACCTTCCATGGGTCCCAGGTTCTGCCTGGATTTACCAAACTGTCACCTGGGTTCAAAGGCAGACAGTTACTAGAGTTCCTTGACAAGCTCTCCATGCAGTTCCTGTTCCATGCTGAAGCTCACAGTGTAAAGTCCACCTTAAATCCTTCACAGTCTCTGTTCCTGGGAAGTTAAGGCTTAACAAAACCACAAACAGACAAAATACTGGCTCCATGGTCATGCTTCCTCAGTTATCTGCAGCTCCAGCAGGAACCTTGGACAGCCTCAGCAGCTCCTCAGCAGTTCCTTCTGTCTCTCTTTCGGTACCATAAGCTCCTATCTAACCTCCATGTGGCTTGCTCCGAGAAATTCCAACTTTCCCAGCTGGGGTTTTTCCTTATATACAGTATTTCTCCTCCCTGTTCAGCTCCTTCCTGTCACATCAGCAACAGGGGATCACATTTTCTGTTTCTTTAACAGAGGCTTAATTTGAAATTACGTGCTAAGTAGCTGTCAGCTTTCCAGTACAAAGGGATCTTCAAATTTCATTACCATTACACTCAGGAAGTTGTAGGTTCTATAATAACAATTCGTTATCTAGAGTCCTCAAAGCCCTTGGGTCAACTCTGTCCTTTTGGTCACTTTTCTGTCATTATCTCTTTTACATCTAATCTATGGATACTCTTTATCTCTACTTGGCAGATCATCAGAAACTTATTTTAAATGTCCTCTATGCTCTGAATTACATCAAATTAACTCTCCACTACTTACAAATATTGGGGAGAAGCATTCCATACTCAAGGTTCATGACACATGAAGATAAAATCTCTAGGCTCTCTAATAATCCTCTATGTTTTTCTCTATTAGGCATCTGCCAATCCTGCAATATTTCTGTGGCATGTTCCAGCCATGGTTGTAAAAGCTTTCTTCTTTACCTTTACAAAGGAATGAAAATTCATCCCCTATTGCTCTCCAAACAAATGTCTAATAATCTACAGACTACTTTTGGGCTATAATGCTTTTTCTCAATCTGTCTCAAGAGACTATGCCTTTTTTGGACATTGGATCACTGACCATATGAGAATTTCCTACTTCCTAAGAGTGCCCTAATTTCTTCCATAATTCATTCTTACTTCTTGTGGAAGGGCTACTTCTTTCTTAGAAAGTCTTTGTTATAAGGGCTTAGTAACACATCTTCAAGGTTTTCCTTCTTTTGAAATATATTTGGAGATCTGAAATTACTCCACAGTTTCAAAGCAACTGGTTGATCACAGATCAAATAATTTATTCAGTCTTTCTATAAATTCCTACCTTTTCTCTCCTCTGCCCCCAGAAAAATGTAGGGCCCAAATATTTTGATATTTATTAAATGTTTTTTCAAGATGATGTTTACAAGACTTTATTTTTTTCATGTTAACATATTTTCATATTATTCATATTGCAAAAAAACCAAGAAAAATAAAGAAAATGAAAAAGTATTCTTCAGTCTATACTCAGAGGCCATCAGTGCTCTCTCTGGAGGTAGACAGCATTTTTCATTATGGGTGCTTTGGAATAGTCTTGGATCACTGTCTTGATCAGAGCAGCTAAGTCTTTCACAGGTTATCATCACTACAATGTTGCTGTTACTCTGTACAGTGTTCTCCTGATTCTGGTCACTTTTCTTTGCATCAGTTTATATAAAATTTCCCAAGTTTTTCTGATATCATCTTGCTTTTCATTTCTCATAACACAATAATATTTTGTCACAATCATATGCCACAACTTGTACAGCCATCCCTCAATTGATAAATATGATACACATTTTTTGTATATATGGGTCCTTTTCCCTTTTCTTTTTGTGATACAGACTTAGTAGCAGTATTACTGGGTTTAAGGGTATACACAATTTAAAATTAAGGCATAATTTTTCATATCTTTAGCCCACTTTTATCACCAACTTCTTCCTAGTAACTAAATTTTCACTTTTATGCATCACAGATTTGAGTAGTAAGAAACTGCTGCTTTCAAAGATAGCTCCCTTTTTGCTCCCACCTTAGGAAAACCACTGTTCTAAACAATCATCACCCTGATAATAGGTCTTAGAGTGATAATTTCAGCAATTTATTAAAGAAGAGAGCAAGGTAGGGATTCTACCCCCATTCTTTTTACTCTTCACCACTCTTGATAAAGTTATGACTCATATTTTAATATCACTGTAATTCCATTGTATAGAATATACAGGGTCTTACCTCCCTGAATCAAAACAAGGAAGAACCAAATATTAAAAGAGATGGAGCTCCAATTCAAAAGCCTTTACTCATTTTGGAGATCATCTATTGTTAACCTTTCTAGAGAAGAAAAAAATGAAAGAGATTCATTTTGTGGGATCCTGTGACTTCATGCATAGGGTCTTAACCTTACCATTTCATGAAATGGAATTGTGAAGACAAGCCTTAGTACATTGATAATGGGTTTGATTGGGCAGAGTGGTTTTTAAAACAACTTAAAAATTCTTGGACACCTTCTCTACTACTTTGCACTTCCTCAAAGAATTTAGAGCAGTGTGCAAAGTCCTTCCAATCTTGTTTTTATTATAATTCATAGGTGCTTCCCAAATCAATAGTGTTTGGTGAGTGTATACTATACATACACACAGCCTCTCAGTGAGTATATTATATATATGCTCATATGTATATATGTATATGTATTTATATATGCATACACACATACATACTACTTTAACAGTGTCCTAATTTCTTCCATAATTCATCCTTCTTTTTTGGAAGGATGTCATAAAAATATATATTTATAGTGTGACAGAGTACAGAGAAACTTTCACCACCTTATTCCTGAAAAGTATATATGTATGTATGCATGCATGTATGAACATATGTATGTGTATATATACATATGTGTGTATATATACACACACACACACTTTTAGAAAGGGGTATTTATTTAAGTAGTGTAATAAGGACAGTTGATACAAACAAGCTCCCAGGAGTCTAGACTTGAAATCAAGAAGACTCTGTGAGTTTAAACTTATTAGCTGTGTGACCCTGGGCAAGTCACATAATTCTCTTTGTCTCAGTCTCCTCATCTGTAAAATGAGTCCAATGTTCTAACCACTGTATCACTTTTTCCCTTCACTAGATTTACTTGTAGTTGCTTTGAAACATATATGGCAACTGTGTGTGTACCTTGGGTAAAAGTTAAAACTTTTAGACTGCAGGCATGATCTATTTGGAGCAAAAGAAAATACCTTATTTAACAGTTTCTTGCTGGTGTTTGTCATTAGTAAACGAAAATCACAATATCCTAATTATAGTCAAGTTTCCTTTATTCATTTTCAATTCAAGTTCAATTCAATTCAATTCAAAGAAACATTTATTGTGTTAGCTGTGGAAGGCACAATGCTAGGCACTGGTGATTAGAAGATAGATGACATAATTCCTGCTATCAAGAACCATTATTACCTGACATCTCATGGATAATTGAAAGCTACAAAATAGAAACTATCCTTATTTACCCATTATTTTTCATAATTTCCTTATCATATCTTTTCTTATTTGACATAGTTCTGGGTAGAAAAATGGACTCATTCCAATTTTACTTCTTTTTCATGCCTCTGACATAGTCTGTTAAAAGTATTAATTAAGAAAGAAATATAGCCAGAGGATACAAATGAGACATAGATGTGGAAATCAATGGCATAGATTATCCAGAAACTAAATAACAAAACATTTATCCTGAAAAATTGTGTAATTTATTGAAAATTTAAAGGATTTGGAGGTAGGTTTTACCATATTTGCAGATGTCCTATTAATTTTCCTGAGAAAAAGATAACCCTAAGATTTATGTGTGTGTTCATATATATATAAAATACACACACATAATATACACATATATATATATGCACACATCTATATGGCTCTATTCTGGGCCCATTTCTCTTTTCCCTGAATAATATTTTATTTTTTGATCTCATCAGTTTCCATAGTTTCCTATATTATCATACCTATACAGATAACTCATATTTTGTTGTCCAGTCCTAGCTTTATCCTGACCTTGAGTCTCATATCTCTAACTGCTTATTAGACATCCCACCCTGGATTATCTCATAGTCATTTTAAACTCAACATGTCAAAAACTGAACTAATTTCTACCCAAATCCTCTCCTCTTCCTAATTTCAATCAATCAGTCAATCAATATTTTTTAAATACCTGCTATGTACCATACATTTTGCTAAGCACTGGGGATATTAAAAAGGGGGAAAAGTCCTTGCCCTCAAGATGCTTATAATCCCATGGAGAAGAAAACATGCAACCAAATTTATTGTTTACCAGGCAAGCTAAAGAATGAATAGAAATAATTAAAATAAATAATTAAATAAATAGAAACATAATCAAAAGAAAGAAGTCATTGAGATTAAAGAGGGGTTGGGAAAGACATCCTGTAGAAGGTGAGATTTAATTGGGACTTACAGGAAGCTAATAGCTATGCCCTATGCCTGAAATGTCCTTCCTTCTCATTTTCCACATCCTAGCTTCCCCAGATTCCTTCAAGTCCCAGCTAAAAGTCCTACTTTCTGCAATCAGTCTTTCACAATCTTAGTTCCTTCCTTCTGAGACTACCTTTCAATTTATCCTGTAGATCTCTTATCTGTACATAGTTGTTTACTCATAGTTGTGAGCTTGAGAGCAAGGATAATTTTTTTGGTTTTTCTTTGCATCCCTAGCCTTAGTACAAGAGCTGGTATACAACAGGTACTTAATAAATGCTCACTGACCACATATACAAATGTGTACATACATTATATTTATATCTTCACACACACTCATATGAACCAATGTTATGTAGTGGATAAAGAATGGGCTACAAAGAAACAAAGACAAGTTCAAATTCTTCCTCTGACACACACTACATGTGCAGCCCTGGGTTTAAATAAAATCACTTAACCTCTCAGTGATCTACGCAACTGTATAGGCTTCTAAGTTGCACAGAAATCACCAGATTTCTTTGGAAAGAGAGAATTTCCTTGCCTGGGAGTTCCTATGCCAGTGAGATTTTGGGTTCAACTCCCTTCCTTCTTCCCCTCCCTCCTTTTCTTCCTTTCAACCTCTTTTAATGTATTCCTTCCCTCCTTCCCTCCTTCCTTCCCTCCTTCCTTCCCTCCTTTGTTCCTTCCTTCCTTCCTTCCTTCGTTCCTTCCTTCTTTCCTTCCTTCCTTCCTTCCTTCCTTTCTCTCTTCCTTCCTTCCTTCCTTTCTCTCTTCCTGATTGTCAACAAATGGGAGAAGGCTAGTTGAGAAAAAGGTTTACATAGTCTACTCTCCCATATGCTGGTGATATGATAATCTCCATTGACATCTGTTGAAATAATTTAGTCCTGAACATGCCAACCAATCAGCTTTGAGGATGATATTATATTGCTAACTTCCTAATGTAAATGAAAAAGATGGCCTTCATTTTAATGAAAGCTATAAAGTAGTTGTGCTTATTTTGTATTGCAAGGCCTAAATGTACTACTTATGCAATTTTTACTTTGAAAGAAAAAATGAGTGGATTTCATTTTATAACATTCAAAGCTATTGTCTTATGAAAGGAACATTTCTGCAATTTACTTGCCAAGAACATAGAAGGCATCTCCTAGAGATCATCCAAGAAAGGATTTTTAAAACTGACTTCAAAATCATCAGACCCTAATGACTAGATACATTGTTCATAATGGTGTATAAAATAAATCAACATTTGCCATAAGGGAATATGCACCTGGTCAGAGATATAATTTTCAAGGTTATTGCATATTTTTTTCAGATTGGTAAGTAATTCTATGGAAAAAGAGTTATACTTGCTAAATAATGCCTTTATTACAACAAAATGGTTTTTTTCCAATCATTTAAAACCCAAAGATATTGGAGTATTTTGTTTTGCATTCTCATTTGAAAATTCAATATTGTTATTTTGGCAGGATGCTATGTGACAGGCACAGGTGATTTCAAAATCTCTAAATTGGTAACAGCTATTCATTATGAAGTCAAGCATAGAAATCAGAAATCATTAATTGGAAATGTTTCATTTTTAAGTTTTTTCTTTAAAAAAAAGGAAAAGGAAATGAAATACTATAGTGAAAATGAATGGTACTCTTGCACTGGATAGGGACAATTATTTTGTGGCTACAAAGAGGGAGATGTAACATGTGAACAGCTTAAAATTTCCCTTTTAAAGCTGCCTATAGCTCTTTATCTGTTTTAAAAAAAACCCCAAGCCATTTATATTCTAGATACAATTAAATATAATGTTCTCCCTCTTTTAGAACATTAAGAACTTTGCAGAATCCAAATATTCTCTTTTTGAGTGCTTACTTTTACCCTTGAAATTAGAAAGACCATCAGAACATACAAGGATAGCAACATGTTAAAATCATTTGTTATTTTTTAAATCATCACAAGTACTAGATAACTTTAAAATAAACTCAACAAGTTATGAAACTGTATTTTATAAAAATAGATTAATGTAGTCCTTGTTATAGCACATACTTACCTTCAAATATTCAGATGATGTTCTAGGTGTCTCTTGGGAGAAATCATTTCTAGCAAGTATCTATCTCCATGCTACATATTGATTCTTCTGAAATGGTAAAGTGCCTTTTATGTAATAGGTACTCCATAAAATATATGTCATATTAATAAATACAATTTTCTGGGTTATGGCAATTTGACTGCATAATTTTTGGAAACTTCAAGGACATTAGCCATGAGATCAAGTTTCACCCAGGACTGAACTTTTCCCAGAGCAAGACACTCCCTTACTATAGAGGAGAGTGGACAGTATTCTAGCTCCTGGAAGCATTAAGAGATATATCATATAGAACACAAATTTGAGCTTAGTTTTGAAGGGAATCAGGAATACCAAGAGGTGAAGGGAAGAAGAGAGTACATTTGATGTAAAGGAGATGGGAACTGAAAAGACAAGAAAGGGAGTGTCCTGTACATCAAAGGGCAAGTAGGTCAAAATAACAAGATCACACAGTGTAGGAGAAGAATAATGTATTACAAAACCAAAATTATAGGAAGGGGTTAGTCTCTGAAAAGATTGAATTACTCAACATAGGTGCTTATAGGTGATCCTGGAGGTAATGTAGGGCTCCTGGAATTTATTTAAAAAGTGTATAGGGACATTATTAAATCTATGCTTTAGGAAAATCACTTCTGGAGCTGTTAAGAGAATGGATCGCTATTGAAAAAGTTTGAGGTAGAAAGACCAAAGAGAAAGTTATTGCGATAGTGCAGGTAAGAAGTGATGTGGTGGGCCTAAACTAGAGTGAAATTGTGTGTGATGATAGTAGGGGATGTACAAAAAATATATTGCAAGGATAGAAACAATGTTATTTGGCAAATGATTACATATGTGGAATGAGTGAGAGAGAAATTGAGGCAGATATACGGGTGACTGGAAGAATAATAGTGTCCTCTTCAGAAAGCAGCTTGGTGGCCTGGTAGATACAATGCAGAACTTGGAGTCAGGGAGACCTGAGTTCAAATCTAGGTTCAGATACTTATTAGTTGTGTGATTCTTTACCTCTCTATGTAATAGTTTCATCATTGGTAAAATGCGGATAATAACAGCATCTACCTTACAGGGTTGTTTTGAGGATCAAATCAGTTAACATGTTTAAAATACTTTGTGAACCCTAAAATGTTATATAAATACCAACTATTATCAGTCGTAGGTAAGTTGGGTGCAGAGCCAAGAGGGCAGCATAGAAGCAGCAAAGTTTCACAGCTCCCACACAGCCACCTTAAATACCCAGAAAATACGACTCTAAACAAATTTTAGGGCTCCAAAACTCACAAAAATACAGAAAACACATCTTTGGCTGAAGGCAGCTCAGCAGGTGGGGCTCATGGCAGCAGGCTAGGAGCCGAGGGCCAGCCCAGCCCAGCCCAGCCCAGCTCAAAATTGCCATCTGGCCCCAGAGTGTTTGGGAGAAGCCTCAGCTGGAGTCTACAGTAGAGTGGATCAGCAGCACCTGGGTGAGTCTCCACATTTATCAAGCCAGAAGAAATAAAGCTAAGAAAAAGATCAGTGGAATTCAAGCTAAAATTTGGAGGAAAAAAGTGGTCTGGCCTAACTGCCCCCAAGGCAAGGAAGCAGCCCAACCCAGCTGCTTCAGAGCTCCCAGCCTGCAGATTGCAGCTGGGGCGGGCAATCATTCAGAGGCCAAGTGCTCTTGAGTTGAGTAGCCTGGATCTGGATTGTAGTCTTGGGTGGTGGTCCTGGGGTGTGCTTTCAGCAAGTCAAAGCTGGTGGGGCTGCAGCACCCCCCATAATAGCTCTAGCAGCTATAAAAACTCCAGCAATTTGGGACAGACCTTTCCCCCCTGGAAGCAGAGGTCCACAGACCTAAAAAGTCAAGCAATTAATTGACTGCCAAAGATGAGGAAAAGGAAGCAAACTAAAAACAGCAATAAAACTCTAGAATCCTTTTTGGGGGACAAAATGGATCAAAACATGGAATGGGAGGAAGACAACACAGTCAGAACTCCCACACCAAATAGTTCCAAGAAACCTGAAGACTGTCTACAAGCCGTAGATCAGCTTAAATAGGACTTTGAAAACCAAATAAGAGAAGTGGAGGAAAAATTGGGAAGAAAAATGAGAATGATGCAAGAGTCAACAACCTGACTGAAGAGAATAACACCTTAAAAAACAGATTAACTCAAATGGCAAAGGAGGCCCAAAAAGCCAATGAGGAGAAGAATGCCTCAAAAAGTCAAATTTGCCAGATGGAAAAATATCAAAAGCATTCTGAAGACAAGAATTCGTTCAGAATTAGAGTGGAGCAAGTGGAAGCAAATAACTTTATGATAAACCAAGATACTATTAAACAGTTAAAAACAAATGAAAAAATAGAAAGCAATGTGAACTATCTCCTTGAAAAAACCCACTGACCTGGAAAATAGATCCAGGAGAGACAATTTGAAAATTATTGGTCTACCTAAAACCCATGACCAAAAAAAGAACTTGGAAAGCATCCTTCAAGAAATCCTCAAAGTAAATTGCCCGGATGTTTTAGAATCAGAGGGCAAAATAGAACATGAAAGAATTCATTGATCACCTCTTCTAAAAGATCCCCAAAACTCCTTGAAATGTTATAGTCAGGTTCCAGAACCCCCTCATTAATGAGAAAATATTACAGACTGCCAGGAGGAAACAATTTGAATACTGTGGAAACACAATTAGGATAATCCAGGATCTGGCAGCTTCTACACTGAGGGATCAAAGGGCTAGGAATATGATATTCTGGATGTCAAGGGAGCTGGGATTAAAACCAAGAATCTCTTATGCAGCAAAATTGAGTATAATGTTCCAGGGGAAAAAGAAGATCATTCAATGAGGTGGAGGACTTTCATGCATTCTTGCTGAAAAAACCAGAACTGAACAGAAAATTTGACATTCAAACACAAGAAGATTGAGAAGGTAAACATGGGAAAGAAACCATAAGGAACTTATCAAAGGTGAACTATTTACATGCCAATATGAAAAAACAATAATCGTAATTTATGAAACCTTTCTAAGTATGAGGATAGGTGAAGGGAATACAAATGTATATATATATATATATATATATATATATGCACACATATATGTATATATATATACACACATATATATGTATATATATATATATACATACACATATATCTATATAGGAGGGCAT
>CM053597.1:148642182-148660354 GCA_028646575.1 Pseudocheirus occidentalis | reverse complement strand
TCAGCTTAAAAAGGACTTTAAAAACCAAATAAGAGAAGTAGAACAAAAATTGGGAAGAGAAATGAGAATGATGCAAGACAATCATGAAAACAGAGTCAACAACCTGACTGAAGAAAATAACACCTAAAAGAACAAATAAGCTCAAATGGTAAAAGAGGCCCAAAAAGCCAGAAGAATGCTTTAAAAAGTTGAATTTGCTGGATGGAAAAAGAATCTCAAAAGCATTCTGAAGCCAATAATTCCTTCAGAATTAGAGTGGAGCAAATGGAAGCAAATGATTTTATGAGGAACCAAGATACTATTAAACAGATACAAACAAATGAAAAAATAGAAACCAATGTGAAATATCTCCTTGAAAAAACAACTGACTTGGAAAATAGATCCAGGAGAGACAATTTTAAAATTATTGGACTAGCTGAGAGCCATGATCAAAAAAAGAGCTTAGAAAGTATGCTTCAAGACATTATCAAGGAAAATTGCCCTGATATTTTAGAATCAGAGGGCAAAATAGAACTTGAAAGAATTCACCAATCACCTCTTCAAAAAGATCCCCAAAAGAAAACTCCTTGAAATGTTATAACCAGGTTCTGGAATCCCCACACCAAGGAGAAAATATTACAGGCTGCCAAGAGGAAATATTTTGAATACTGTGGAAATACAATTAGGATAACCCAGGATCTGGCAGCTTCTACAGTGAGGGATCAAAAGGCCTGGAATATGCTATTCCAGAGATCAAGGGAGCTAAGATTAAAACCAAAAATCACCTACCCAGCAAAATTGTGTATAATGTTCCAGGGGAAAATATGGTCATTCAGTGAGGTGGAAGACTTTCAACCATTCTTGCTGAAAAAAACCAGAACTGAATAGAAAATTTGACATTAAAATACAAGAAGCATGAGAATGTAAACATGGGAAAGAAATCATAAGGAATTTATCAAAGTTCAACAATTTACATGCCAATATGGAAAAACAATAGCAATAACTTATGAAACTTTTCTTAGTATGAGGATAAGAGAAGGGAATACAAATATATACATATATACATATATATGTATATATGTGTATACCTACACATATGTCTATATAGGAGGGTATATTTGCGTATGAATACATATCTGAGCATGTGTGTATATGTGTACATAGAGGGTACAGGATCAATTGAATATGAAGGGAAGATACTTTAAAATATGAAATTCTGAGGTGGGAGAGGACTAAAATGAGAGGACACAGGGAGACACAAAATGGGGTTAATCATCCCATGTAGAAGAGGCAAGGGATAACTATTACAACTTTACTTTCAATTACTCTCATTGAATTTGGCTTAGGGAAGGAATGACATAAACTGTAAACTGAGTATCTTGCTACACAGGAGAGTAGGAGGATAGGGATGAGGTGGGATGACAGACGGGAGGGCAGGGTCTGAGGTAGGGTTGCTGGAAGGACACACTTCAGTAAAGGGACAGGGACAGTGTAGAGAATACAACAAGGTTGGGGAGCAGGATAGGAAGGAGGGACATATAATCAGCCTCTCACAGTATGTCCACTGTGGAGATGTCCTGCGTAATTACACATGTATAGCCTCTATTCAATTGCTTGTCCTTCCAGTGGGGGTGGGTGACAAGGGAGGAACTGAAAGAATCTAGAATTTAAAGCTCTACAATCAAATGTTAAAGAAAAGATACACACACACATATGTATATATACTTATTATTAAGTACATGCAACTGGGAATTAAGATATACAGGTACTAAGGTAGGGAGACCCTCCCTGCCCTACCAAAAAGTTAGAGGGGCGTTGGAGGAGGACATAAAAGAGAGCAGATTGGGAGAGGGCCTTTACAGTGGGATTGCTGTTTTGCGGTTGGGGCTAGGGGAAAGGTGGGGAGAAAATTTGTAACTCAAAATCTTATGGAAATGAATGATGTAAACAAGAAAATAAATAAAATAATTAATTTAAAAATAAGTAAATAAATAAAATGTAAAAAAACACAAAACCTCAGTTCTTCAGTCTTGCAGCCCAGCTCCCAAATGCTGAGACAATCCTTCTTCTTCCAACAGGAGCCACCAGGAGGAACATTCCTGATTCTGTCTCTGTCTCTAGAACTCTTCTTATATACACACAGTGGCCTCCTCTCTCAGCCAGTCTCCTCCTACCACATCAGGCCGGAGAGTTCATGCCGTCTCAACAGAGGACAGAGCTCACACCTTCCATACTTAGCCCTAAGTTACTAAGTGCTAAGTGTCTGCTACATTGATTGCTGTTACAGTACATACAAAAATATTCTGGGGAGTAGGGAGAAGACTAACAACTAATGTGGCAAGAGACTAAAATAGAAAGGTCACATGTAGTAGGCAGCACTTGAGTTGAGCCAAGAAGGGAGCTTGGGATTACAAAAAATGAAGTTAGGACTGAGAACATTAAAGAAAGGCAAAATAGTAAGAGCATAAGGACAAAGGTGAGAAATGGAATGTTGGGTTTAAATATTATTAAGTAGACCAGTATGTATAAAATATCAAATTATGAAGGAGGGTACTGTTGAACACTAACTAATTTCTAGATTTCACATTGTTATATGTATAGATTCTGTGATTTGCGCAGAATAGGAAACTCCTTCCACCAACATAGATTATAACCCAACTGTGACTTAGCAGATAAGTCCTAGGTAGATGTTTGAAACAGATAGAATTAAGTGACCTGCCCAAGATCAAACACATATTAAATGGCAACATTTAGATACCAATGCAGCATCTCTGACTTTGAAGTTGAATTTGATTTCGACTGTACTCAGCTGCCATTGATAGTGAAATATTTCAATTTGTTCCAATGATCTTTAGAAATGTTTGATTAAAAAAACACATGTTATTGTTCTTCCCCATTATCAACCAACCCGCAATAGTACCCTTTCTTGTAAGATACACACACACACACACACACACACGCACCAAAAATCCTACCTTGAAATAAGTAATAATCAAGAAAAAAAACAGTCAATAATAGCAACCATATCTTTGTGTGTCTGTTACACAGAACATCCATAGAATTCCATCCTGCAACCTACTAAGAGGAGTGAGAAATATTTTCATCAACTTTTCATAAACTACTAGACATTTGTTTAGAGCCAGGTAGGTGGAGTAATACATAGAGCCCTAGGTCTGGAATCAGGAAGACCTGAATTCAAATATGACCTCAGACACTTTCTGGTTGTGTTATTTTAGGCAAATCATTTGACCTCTGTCTGCCTCCATTTCCTCAACTGTAAGATATGAATAATAATGGCATCTACCTCACAAATTTGTTTTGAGTCTATATTGAGATAATATTTATAGAGTTTAGCACAGTGCCTGGAATATAGTAAATGCATGATAAATGCTGACTCCCATTCCCTACCTTTCAAAATTTTAAAATATTATTTTATGTGACTATCTCTAAGATGTTTGAGTTATTTGTTTTGTTGCTAATTAATCTTCGTTACCATTTCTGTATTCCAAGTTAGATTCCTCCAAATCACAGTACCAGTGCCCCCTATTCTAATAAACAGAGAAAGAGAGCCAGAGCCAGAGAGCCAGAAAGACAGAGAGAGAGAGAGAGAGAGAGAGAGAGAGAGAGAGAGAGAGAGAGAGAGAGAGAGAGAGAGAGAGAGAGCTAATTTGGGGATGTAAAGAGGTTCTATGGAACTGAAACTTTACAAAAGATTTACAGAAAGGGGAAAAGGAGTTAAGAAGAATTAGAAATGAAAAACAAAATTAATTGACAATTCTTCCTTGGTTTCTTTTGGTTCCTCTTTGGGATTTTTAGATGTCTCATATCTTAGCAATTTATGGATTTCTTCATTAATGGGAACACAGAAACTCTATTCTAGGAAGATTGTGAAGTTGTCCTGTGTCATCACCGTTGCCAACATTATCACCAAAAACACTGATTCTAGTATAATAAGGACACTGATAAGCTATAAAGACTCCAGAGGAGGATAACCAGGATGGCAGAGGTCCTTTAGGCTATGTCACAAGAGAATTGGTTAAAAGAACTGAGTATGTTTTGCCTGGAGACGAGAAGACTTTCAAGGGTAACATAACTCTCCTTAAGAATTTCAAGGGCTGTCATGTAGAATAGGGTTTAACATTGTGCTATTCAGCTCCAGAATGGCAGAATCAGGAGCAATGGGCAGAATTAGATCTTGGAGAAAATTTTCTAGCAATTAAATTTGTCCTAAAGTAGAAAGGTCTGCCTCAGGAAGTGCTGAGTTCTTTCTCATTTGTGATCTTCAAGCAGAAGCTGAATTATCAGACTTGATGGAGATACAGTGGGGATTCATTTTGGACATGAGTTGAACTAGAAGGTTTATGAGGTGCTAAAATTATGCATTTTAAAAAAGAATACTAAGTATTTCTGATACTATACGAAACGAGTTAATTTGTTTTAATTGACGAATATGTCAGGTCTGGTCAAAGTGATTCATTTAAGGGAAAGGATAGGGGAAGGAAGTCTTTTGTAAAAGCTGGTATTTGAGCTGATTCTTGAAGGAAGTCAGGGAAGCCAGGAGGCAGAGACAAGGAGAAGCCATCTAGGTACAGGGGATAGCCACTGAAACAGTATGGTTAGGAATGAAATATTGTATTTAAAGAATAATAGAGACCAGTGGAGCTGGATCACATACTATGTTGAGGTTCCCAAAACTTATTTGGTCTATTGCCCCCTTTTAAAGAAAAAATTACTCAGCACCCCCCTGGGATTATTTTAACCTTTTAGTTTTATTCAACACTCCCCCCGCAATTGCACCCAAAGCTGTTGCTACCACCTCCAACACCCTCCCTCAATGTTCCAGCAGCTGCAGGCGGCAGTATTGCCCACTTTGGTAACCTAGAATAGTAAATGGATTGTTGTAACATATAAAAAGATTGAAAGGATATTATTTAGCTAGGTTGTAAAGAGCTTTTAAAGCTAATCAGTGCATTTTACATTTGATCCTGGAGGTAAGAGAAAGTCACTGGAGTTTTATGAGTGGGAGTGGTGGTGACATGGTCAGACTTACACTGTAACTAGATCACTTTGGTAGATGACTGGAGGATAGATTCCAGTTGGAGAAGGCTTGAGACAGAGAGACCAATTAGATACCTAGTGCAAGAGTCCAAGTATGAGGTGACAAACACTTTTACCAGGGTAGCAGCAGCGTCAGAGGAAAGATGTTGTGAAGGTACAAACAACTTGATCAAAGATTCAGTGTATGAGGTGAGTATGAATGAGGAATAAAGGCTTACACTGAGGTTGCAAGTTTGGATGAGTTGGGAAGATGGTGATGTCTTTGACGGTAATAAGAAAATAATAAAAGGCAAGAAAAAGCAAGAAAAGGCTGAGGTTTGGGGGAAAAGGAAATAAATTCTGTGTCATATATGTTGAGTTTAAGATAAAAATTGATGTCTAGTTCAAGATGATGTCTAGTAGGCTGTTGATGTGAGACTGGAAGTCAGGAGAGAGGTTAGAGGGGGATAAATAAATATGATAATCATCTATAAAGAGATCATAATTGAACTCATGAGAACTAATAAATTTATCAATAAAGATAGTATTTGTAGAGAAGAAAAGAGAGCCACAGACAGTCCTTCTGGGTGACACTTATTCATTGTGAGAGCATATGACCGAATTTAAATATAGAAATGGTGGCTGATGAACAGCTATCAGACAGGTAGGAGGGTGAATAAGAGAAAGCAAAATCACAAAAACTTAGAGACAAGAGAATATACAAGAAAAAGGTGGTGACCAATAGTGTCAAAGGGCACAGAGAGGTCCAGAAAGATAAGAATTGAGAAAAAGCCATTAGATCTGGCAATTAAGACCATTTATAAATTTATGGTGAACAATTCTAGTCAAATGATGAAGATGGAAGTGAGACTACAGAGAGTTTAGAAATGAATTAGAGAAGAGCAAATATCCCTTTTTGAATTTATACCATGATTTATTTTTCTCATTTAAGGACTATTGAATTTTAAAACCCACTAACATTTTAGTTCAGTAAAAATAAGAATAGAGCTGAAATCCTGAAATGTTATAAATAGGTTTGTGGTAAGTGGAATTGAATTGTTCCATTAAAAGGGTATTAAATAAGTCTTTATTAAATTGTATGTCCTTCAATGATCAAGAATGAAGGAAAGGAAAGAAAATATTAAGGAAGGAGTCATTTGCATTTCCTGGGAAAAAAGTAGTACAAGAAATACTCTTCTCTGAGCAACCATTGTGGCATGCTGGTGACCCTGAGTTCTTGAAGAGTTCAAGTTCTGTAAGGATCATGCTGGGAAGGTTTTCATAACCAGTCCAACAACATAAAATGTTTGATTGGGAAAGACCAGTGTACAGAAAATAGCATGACAATCATTATATGTAAGTTAGCCACATGATGATGAATTATTTATTTAGAGCAATAGATTAAACAAAGAAAAAGTCATAATGACCTTTCAGTCTGTGAACCCTTTCTTCCCCACTTATGTAATGACAAGGGTGGAGATAAGAGATTAAAAAGGTGTCAAGAATCACGGTTTTTACATCATCTATAAATATTAATTTAATGATTAGAACTCTTAATGTGAGATCCTTGTCCAAAGACCAAGAAATGGATGTAGGATAGAAGGAACTAAATACTATACATTTTATATTCTCACTATAAATTAAACCAGAAAACAGATGGAAATTGTAGGTAAATCTTAAGATAATTCATATGGTCTCATTGGAGAGGTAAAGGAGTTAATTTTATTATGTGTTCAAAAGCAAAAGGAAAAATTATTTCATGGGATATTTGGTCAAGTTGTATTGATAAGTATTTCTATAAAGACCACTTTGAAAAACTTGCAGTTTATGAGCCAATATCTGTTGCAGAGGATGAAGGGGGTAGATGAATTCTATTGAGAACTCAGGATCCAACTAATTAGATCAACATGTACATTGACACTCAGTGACTTTAATATAACAGTGGGCGTAGATGAGGATGGTGAAACATATGCTGAAAAATATGGTTCAGAAATGAGAGAGAACAAAAATTTAGCCTACACAGAATCTTCCCCTCAAATATAACATTAATACTTTAATAAAATCTAAAGGTACTGTACATGTTCTACATGCAATGATATCATAAAAATGAAATTGGTTTTAATTTTAACAGATGGATAATTATTCATTATTGATATGGAATAAATTCCTGAATCAGTTGTTCATGTTTGGTCAGACCATTGCTTATTAGAACAAAGATCCAAACTGATAGAAAATTAAAAGAATAAAAAATAATAAAATGATATAATATGCCATTAAAAGAACTCCAAAGTCTTTAAATGAAATTATTAATGACAAAAGGGTAATAGTTGGAGGAATGGGTGCCAGCATCAATTACAACTATTTCAGGCAGGAATTTACAGATATAATTCATCTAACAGTATGAGGGAAACAAAAGAACCTGAAAACTATCTTAGTTGGCAAACTCATCAAATGATCTCTTTCTGAAGCAGAAAGAAATAGCAGCCAAGAGAAACACTGGTTTAAAATGTAAATTTCTTGGTAGTGAAGCATGGAGGAGAATGGTAGAACATTTTGAGTGGTATCACTTCATAAAATGAGAAACAGTGGGAGAAAAAATGGGCTTTAAGAAAGCTTGGCAAGAGACTCAACTATAAAAAGACAACTTGTGAACATTTAAGGATGAAGATAAAGAAAGTTAACAAATAGATAAAGGATGGAAAAGGATAATGAAGATATTTATAACTAACTCTTTTTAGCATTAAGTAAGTGGAGCCACCACATTTGAACTTGAACATAATAGTTCTACAAGTGTCTTTGAGGAATAATATATGGAGCATTAAAAAAGAAAATAGGAATAACAGAATAAATCAAGTAAATGCTGAGATTCATGTATGAAGTATGATTTTGAGGCCATTGAGATATCAATTCTCAAAGTTTCTGAAGGTGGGCAAAATACCAAATCCATGGACAAAATCACAGACCTTATAATCATCATCCTTGAGGAGGTGATGGAAAAAATCCATTCTTACTCCTGTTTTCACATCTACACAAAATTTTACAAGAGCAATCTACATAACCATTAAGGGCATCTTTGATGATGCTCTTGTTTAGAAAGATGTTTAGATGTTTAGAATGTTTGTTTGATGTTTAGATGTTTAGAAAGAAATGTTTATGATGATGTTTAGAAAGAAATAATCATTACTTGTAATAGACATTCACAAGCTATCTTCCATAGTAGTCCCCATCTTTGCATCCTACAATTGACTGAAGGGTAAAGGGAATCCATGGCCATATTGTAATGATAATAAAAACAACAATATTTGAACTGTTGGAGCAAAACATTGTCTTGAAGGCTCTCCTCTAACAAAGTGTCTCTTATACTTAAGTCAAATTCATACAAAATAATAGGAGAGATTAGATTTTGGTTGTGTTATGGCATTATTCCACTCATGTGTGAAAGCTATTCCATCGCTGAGATAATTGTTTGAAGACCCTTTGGTTGTTAATGTTAAACTAGATGGAGAGTCGATAAAGATAGTATAGTAGTAGCTACAGTGCAACATTTAAAATTAAGATGAACTGATTTCAACTTCTACTTTAGACACTTATCAGTTGCTTAATTTAGGCAAGTCACAGTCTGACTACAATTTTCTCACCTGGGATAATAGGAATAATCTTACAGTACCTACTTTACAAGGGTGTTGTGAGGACCTAATCAAAGAACATCTGTAAAGACTTGCCGAACCTTAAGACACTATATACACGTAAGCTATTAAGCAAGGCGTACAACAGTTAGACTGTTTGCTTGTCAAAGACGTTTGTCATTGACATGGAAGTTGTCCAGTGAAGAGTCTATATAAAAGATGAATTCCTTTTATATGGTGAGGTTCTCTAGATGCTACTTTTTAAATGATATATTTATTAGACCATATCCTGGGACATTAGAGAAACTTCTAAATGAAATACATCGTCTCTCAAACAAGTTCAGCCTAACTATCCACACACACACACACAAAGGAACTAAAGAATGTCTATTGTCCGTACGGAGGATGATATGCTGTTGAATGCAAAAACCTTGGACAGACACTACAAACTAAGAACAAAAATGAATGGGAGCTGGTGAGCAGGCTAGATTGCTTTGGGGATTTTTACAATCCTTTTAATGATTTTGTGAAAGAAAACTTTACTTTTAGAAATACCAGTGTTCACCTAGTTGTGTTATATGGCTGTAAATTGTAAAATATCATGCTCTCTTAAAAATTATTGATTGATTGATTTTTGGAGGGGGAAGGGCGGGGCAATTGGGGTTAAGTGACTCGCCCAATGTCACATGGCTAGTATGTGTTAAGTGTCTGAGGCCAGATTTGAACACAGGTCCTCCTGACTCCAGGGCTGGTGCTCTATTCGCTGCACCACCTATCTGCCCCACATACTCTCTTAAAGTCCAAAGTTTGGGGTAGCCTGAAGGGAAGTAGGTTGATGCATGGCAGGAGTGAGTGTTGGATACAGAGTCTGGAAGACCTGAGTTCAAATGTGGCCTCAGTCATTTATTACTTGTATGACCAAATCACTTGTATGAGCAAATCACTTCACTCTGATCTGCCTCAATTTTCTCATCTATGAAATGGAGATATCATATCTACCTCCCAGGGTTGTGAGGGTAAACTGAGATCATATTTGAGAGATTATTTTGCAAACCTTAAACTTCAATATAAATGCTAGCCATCACCATTATCAAAAACACAACTATATTCCCAGGTGGTTGTGAGGATAAAATAAGATTTTTGTAAAGCGCTTTACAAATCTTGCAACATTCTATAAATGTTACCACTACTGCTACTACTACTACTACTGTTTTTGTTGTCATTGTTATTATTACTTATTATTATTAGAAGTTGTATCAAAGATATCACTAGGGAAAAAAAAAGAAGGAACTAGGTAATATATTCAGGGAACCAATAAACAGCGGTGGCCTGCATAACCCACTTCAATTCAATGTGGAGAGATTAAAAGAAAGGATCTGTTCAGGAGATAGGTTAAAGATGTTACAATGGGAGCATATGGATAGGAGTTGAAGAGGATAAGAAGATGGGAATGGGCTGTCTTCTAAACCATTGGAAGGAACACTCACATAGATACATCAAAGGTTGTTGTTGAGGAAGACAATTTTCTGCTGTGGATAGGTGTTTTATTTAGTAGTCATTTCAAGAGACCTCCTTTTCTTACATATTTTCAGAATGTTACTGCCCTAAGACTGAATAAATATTCGACTACTTTCTTTATTAACTGAATATAAGTTCATGGTAATAACAAGAGCGGTTTGATATTTCTTTAAGAAGAGTCCTCGTTATGTTCCAAAGAACCTAATGACTCCTTTTCCCTCAAGGAAGTATTTACAGTATTGGCAGATATAAGGTGCATTGAGTTATTAGGATTGGATAGCATGGCTAACACTCTTTACATCCCACATTTGCTTTGGTTTGAGAAGTCTTCAGGAACTTCAGACTAAATGTCACCATAAAAGTTTAGTAAATACATTTGGGGGATACATATGATACCGTGTCAAGCTCTGAGAGAGGTAAAGAATATAGAAATCTTGTTCATTAGCAGTTCATCACAATCCAACTATGGGCTTTCATAAACCATCACAGAAAATTCTTCATAAAAAAAAAATGAACAAACCTAGTATTGTATACTATGTATTTTCCTCTTTCTGTAGCAACTGAGTATGAGGCAAGAGGGTGAGGGTAGATGATAGTTTCAGAATGTATTAGAAATTCTAAACTACGCAATGCCATGTTGTTAAACGTTTAAGGTTTACACAGAACAGCATCAGGCTGCAGCAGTCACATTCCAAAGTGATTTTTCTGCAATCAGAAATTCATTCATTACCCAATTTTCATGCAACTCCCCTGGCATTTGAAATATGTTTCAAGGTAATGTCCCCAAGGGCTTTTCCCCTCCCATAATAACTGATCTGCACTGTCCAAAGATAGATCTAAATATCTTTGGTGCAAATTACTTCAGGCCTGCAGAGCATAATTCTCTGTCATCTTCATCACATTTCACACCTACAGAACTGATAACAGATTAATATCTTGGCTGAAAATATTTCATCAGCGTCTCTGACTAAGGCACCTTGCATTATTTTATTTGGGGCACCAATAAATGGGAGGGGATAAGGGGAATGAAAGAGAAAAATTTGTTTGCTCTCACAGAGGAGGTGGAGAAAAAGAATTTCCTTTAGTATTATGAGAAAGGCAACAAAGCTGGTCCTGGCAAAGTTCTCTGCTCCGATTATGTATACCCTTTTATTCAATCATTGTATCGCTCTGCGTCTGACATTTGGTCAATAATGCAATCTACCACTGATCAGAATAAAACAGCCACCCCAGAGCACCTTGGAATTTCATTAGTTTCCTTTCAATGTGGTCCTTATAAGTAGGGGTTTATTTGGAAACACAAATTTAAAGTTCAATTTTGTGCCCTGTCAATATTAGTAGAAAATCAGGGGTTCTAAACACTACTGTAAACCTGATGCCTTTATAGGAAGAAGGATCCAAGGAATGAAGGTTTTAGATGAGAAAGAAAAAAAGTTATTTTAAAAAATAAAAACAGGAACAAATATCTTTAGCTTGTTAAAAGTTTCTCCTGCAATCATTTGAGGTTAGAAGAAGCTAACTTTTGAAATAAATTTACAGCAGAATATTTTTCCTCCTCTATTTTTAGTCTCCTATTTAATGGAAGTTTAAAATGAGGGTTGGGGAGAAATACTGGTACCAGGACATAATTATCATACTTTACTTCAACAACTAGAACACAAATTATTCTGAATAGATACATTTTATACATATGTGTATATATATATAATCTTATATATATATATACATAGTATTATTTTTAATTTCATAAACAAAAGATCATCCTCTGTCAGCACATAAATGAAGAACTGCCAAGGGAAACTAAATGAGTTTGGTTAGTGATTAGACTGGATTAAAATTCTAACAATGTTTAGTGAATATGATCAGATCACTTTTGGTAAGTAAAAATCTTATAAAAACCATCATCTTTCAGATAAAAACAAAGCCTAAAAACTTGTAAAAAAAAAAGAGATAGACTGATTTGGTAAAATGATAAATACATTTATACGTTCATCAAAAAAGTTATTAGGTTCATAATATTGAATCTGTAATTTTTCAGGTTTGGGAAATTCCCTCCATCAAAACAGATCTCAACCTTTCAACCAAGGTAAGTATATAAGTCTTAGGGAATTGTCTTAGGTGCATATATTTAAAGTGACTTGTACAGGGTTACTATGATAAGGTTGCCATCTAATGTGGCTGGGAACAAAGGAACTAGAGCCCCTTCAAAGCTGGCAATTTAGCACACAAGTTAAAAAAATTTCTTAAAAGTCAAAGGAATTTTCCTTAAGACTTGATCAGGGAAACAGATACAGAGGACACTAGGGCTTGAACCACTGACTTAAATTCCCCAATACCTTGGGCACAAAGGAACCTGTCAAGTACACTGTGTCTCTCAGGCTTAATTAGATTCCCATTGTTATGCAAGTCAACACCCACTTCAGAAAATCAACTCACAATTGACTTGGTAGGGGAAAGGGAGTCTGAAGTTCAACTGAACCAGTTCTGCAGCCTTATGAATATCCTGTATATGAAATTTTTGAGTAAATTTTTGTCATATATTATATCGTATAAAGCTATCTCAAATCATTCTGTGCCTGAGCCTGAACTATGATACTAGCCCGAGTTGGGCCTGACCCTGGCTAGTCACAAAGCTAATAAATAACGGGGTTAGTAGGATTTGAAACCAGCCTTTCCTAATTCTGAGGTCAGTATTCTGTCTCTTAAAACAGGCTGCTTAAAAAAAAATAATACTATCTACATATATTTGTACAAACTTTCAAATGAAGATGCTTCAATTAGGATAAGGGCTTCTTGAGGTCAGGGACTCTTTTTGCTTTTACTTTGCATTACCAGCACTCAATACAGTGTTTAACACATAAGGAGTACTTAATAAATGCATACTGATTGATTGATACTTTTCATATCATCTTACCTATTTCTATTTTTTTAGTTGTTGACAATCAGTAAATAGTTATCTTATTTTTCTTAGAATTTCAAGGGAGAAATGCCCTCCAAAACTTTTGGATAGTACCAAGTATTATACTGAACTTCATATATATGCATTTGTTTACATTCTAAATTGTTCTCAGTTTGAGATGCTTTAGATTGGTTCAGAGTTTTCTTGTGCTTGACTAAGTTCAGCAGTGACTACTGAATGGGAATTGAAAAGGAATATACCTATTTCTAGGAAATTATGGAATAGATAAGTTTATTTCTAGTGTTTTCCTTTTCTCTGTCTTTGGAGGATATTCAACTCTCCTCACTTTTTCAGGGAATTAGAACCTTCTACAATCTTAAAATCTAAATAAAATATCTAGGTGATAAGACCAAAATCTCATTGTGACCCATGGCAATAGGGCATGTTAAATAGCATTTTTTTTTTAATCTGAGAAGAAAATGAAACTATCCTTGGGATTTAACTGTTCCCAGGAACTAAGGCGGGAACTTTTGATCTAGTTTTCTGGTCTTCTAAATCCAGTCCATAAGTATCCATGGCTCCGTGAAATAAGTGGGCATATGGTCAAGGCAAATGGCCAGAGAGTTAACTACAGTTTAACTGAGGCAGTAACTATATTTTTGTGGAATATCTCCATCGTGATATTGTAGAGTGAGCATTCTTTTGTTAAATGATTTAAAATAATGATAGTAATTGAATTGTAAGAAAGCAGTTTCAATTGATCTTGGGAATGTTTACAATGCTTTTTTGTGACCCTAAGTTTCTTTCAAAAAACAAAAGCCCAAATTTCTAGCACTAATAACCTTTTTGAAATGCTATTTGTCTTCAGGTATTGGTATATAAATTGCCCATCTTCAAAAAATTAAAGTCATGGGTACTCCAAAAGGAACCATCAGAGAGGTAGATTTTAGAAGCTATTAAGCTTCTGCATATGACCTATGGAGAACTAGGTAGGAGAAGTGAATTGAAGAACATCATCAAACAGTAAAAACATGGGCAAATCATATATTAGAGTGAAGGATAAATGAGGAACAACCTGCATGATCCATTCACAACTCGGCAATAAGCAAGACACCTAAAGGTTCTACTTCCTGTGGATGAAGGCAAGAGTTGAATATGATGAAACAGTATGTATGGATTTTAATTTGCTCCCTTAGAAAGATTACCCATATCAACTTGATCAGAGGTTAAATACATCATAAAAATATCTACAGTTTCAGTGATCTTTAAGAAGAATCTAAAATTGGAGAATCCTTTATAAAATAAAGCACTTTGAGAGTAATTCTATATATTAGGTATCTTAAAAATGTTTAACTATTAACTAATTCCTTTTCATCTTCAAAAAACTCAAAAGAAAACCACCCTATCCCAAATGTGTCCAAATGTATGTTTGTAGATTAATAGATAGATGCAGATAGATAGACAGAGACAGACAAATAATATGGAGTGTTTAATTTTTTTCCTAAAAAGTATCATTTGTACTGGTTGAATATTTCACATAGCAATGTTAACCTAAGTTCAGAAAATAAACCTTGCGAACAGTTGCTTGACAGTGGCTGAGATGACAAAAAAAAATTCAATCAGTAATAAAACAGCAGCAACAACAACAGAATTAAATGGTAATACAACAATTCAAGCCCTTTCTTTCAAATAAATGATTAAAAAAGGGTAAATCATTCAGAGGGGGAGGAAGAAAAATACCCATTAGGTACAGCACAAAGTCTCAGCCAACTGCAGTAGGTTATTTACAAAAGCTAGTTACAGTGCATCTTTTGTCCTTACCAGCAGGTGCAGCTATTAAGCAGGAAACATTCAAATATAAACTGGCCTTGAGGGGGAAAAATAAATTGAAGGTTTCCTTTCCTTTCCATTACAAATGGCTAACACCAGCATGATCATTTAATAATTCAATTACATTTGCTAGGAAAAATTAGCCATTTATTTGGAGTCTGGAAATCACTGACCGACGATATGTGAGGGGCAACTCTGAACATTTGAGTGTGAGCAATCTTATGTTAGTTCCCCATTCTGAAAGCAGGAGTGAATGACTGTAAATGATGGGCTATTCATATATAAGCTAAACACTTCATTTTTAATGAAATGATAAAAAGTAATTCGTGTGTGCTCTGCAACTGCTAAGAATCACCCAGCATATATGAGTATAAGTATATTGTGTGTGTGTGTGTGTGTGTGTGTGCAACACAGTAACTAGGATAGGATGCTAGAGGGATCCTAGATTTTCCAGAGGGAGAAAGGGTGTTGAATGAGACAGACAGCATTTGTAGTCTTTCAACAAACAGCTAGAGGCAATAGAGATAAGCATATAGCTAGCAAGAAAAAAAAAGTTAAAATAGAGAGCTGCCAGAGGTCAGGGTGGGGTGAGATACTTTTTGCCCTTCATTTGCTACTCAGTCAATAGTTCTCCAAGCATTGGTTATCACCTGTGTCCCAAGGCCTCTGTCTTCCTTCTGGAAGTCCTCCCCCACTCTCTCATTTAATTGAATTCATATTTTATGCCATTTGTCATGATCGTGGTGTGTAGTACTTGTCCTGTGCACAAATATTCCTAGTTCCTACTCTGTGTCTATGAGCCCATTTAAATGAAGACTAGAAGGCCTTGATAATCAGATTTATTAGGGGAAATGCCCTATTAAATTAGAAACATTGAGGAAGGTGTGAGGGTGAGACATAATCATGTATCAACTAACCAATCAACAAGAATAGTTCAACATGTGGTACAAGGCAAGTATAAGACTGCCATAGAGGAGTTTACAATGTAATTGTAATACACAGCTACAAAACAATTAAATGTTTTGCTATCTGGTCAGCCTTAAAAATTGTGTTAAGAATTGAGGAATCATAGAGAATAATATTGACCAATAGAGTAAGAAAAAATCTTAATGGAGGTGGAATTTGAATTAAGGAATTGAGCATTGAATGATTTAGAAAGGAGAAGACCCTGAACAAAAGTACAAAGAGGAAAATGAATATAGAATAATGAAAAGATGAGCTTAAAGGAGCATATGTGCATTTTAGGAAGTATTGGGAACTTAGACTGCATAAAAATGATTTCCTGCCTACAGAGGTTCTTGAAAACCTGAGTCTAGATTTGCTGCCATACATAATGGAAAATTTTTGTGTATTTTTGAGTATGGGACTGACATGGCTGGAATAGATGAACACTGAGAAGATCCCTTCCAAATCTTGAATGCTGTGATTCTGTAAAAGAAGTGGTCAAGGAGGATCAATGTAAATATAATAAGCACTTAATAAATTATTAATGATTGATTTACTGATACATGATGGTATGGAGAGTGAAAAGAGAGGAGACAAGTATATCATCTAAGAATTTCTCATCTAAGAGATATTCACTATAATTTAAGAATGTGACAAAATGGGGGGGGGATTCTTAGTGGGAACAAAGAATAACAAATCTGAGGAAGGTAATATTTCAAAGGAAGAGATGATAAACTTAGGGACTCTATGATGAGGATGACAGAATGAGAAAAGGCCATGATACTCCAATGCTTCTAAGTTGTGTGACTGGAAAAATGGTGGTGATAGAATGGAGAAGTGGAAAAAGGAGTCAATGAAGAAGGCAATGATTCATTCAATTTGAGAATTGCTGAGTTAAAAATGATGTGCTGACATTCTCAATGATATTTCCTCTAGATAGTTAAAATTTTAGAACTAGAGATATAGATTTCAGTGAATTGGTAGAGACATAAGAGTTGAAAACATAAGAACTCGCTGAAAGAAAACAGAAGGAAGAGGCAGGATCTGAGGGGAATACTAGAAGATTGCAAGTAAAAGAGGAACTGTCAGAAGAATTAGAGGGCTGGTCAGAAAGGTAGATTTGGGAAAATATAGCGCTATGGATATGGGTACTTTGGGGATGATGAAACTGATTAATACTACTAAATGCTGTAGAGAAATGAAAGAGAATGAAAACTAAGGTAAAAATATGTGAGGTTGGGCAAAAGAAGATTATTGATAAATTCAAGGGTAGACATTTTAATGTTGAAGGTCTGGAATTTTAGTCAATTGACGTCATTCTAAACATTCCCTTTTCTACACAGAAGTTACTGGAAGGTCAAAATTGTTCTAATCATATATGTACAGCTCCCAGGGAATTCCTTATCATAATGCACAGAAATTTTAGATATCCTACATGAAAAAAATGGACATTTGACAAACTGAAAGACTTTCAGGTATTTGTAGCAAAAAGACCAGAACTCAATGGAAAATTTGATATAAAATATCCAGAAGGAAAAAAAGAAAGGAAAATATTAAAGACTAGTAATAAGGGCCTCATGGAGTTAATCACTGGTAACCATGATCTGTAAACTCTCCAGTCAGGGTATATAGGAAGTGAGCTACTGTAACAGTAATGAGATTTAAAGTTCCTTTTGTATCACCAAGCTAAGATTTACTTAGCACCTAGTTCAGATTAAGCCTCTGTTAAAGAAACAGAAGGCATAAACTCCTGTCTCCTGTTGCTGATATAACAGGAAGGGGCTCAACAGGGAGAAGAAATACTGTATATAAGGAAAAACACAGAGAGGGAGAGTCAGATCTTCTTGGAGTAACCCTCTTGTAGGCAGAAGCAGCTGCTGTCAAGGAAGCTGAAGAGGAAGGACACAGGCTGGAGAGAATGATTTTGATTTAGGGAACTGTAATATCGAGCAAAAGCAACTTCCAGGTTTAGATTATGAGCATTGCACACTCTATTTATTCAGTGACAGAATGTATCAATAATGACATATTCACAACACCCATGATGGTTATGAATATGCTGATATAGTTTTGGATCACAAAATGTAGCAAACTCTCCACATGGAAGGCAGAAGCAAGGTCTTTATTCAGAAAACAGAACACTGAGTCCCAAAACCAGAAGGACAAGTCCCAAAACCAGAAAGCCAAAGTCATTATAGTGGTCACAAAGTTGATACACATAATTAATGCAGTGGACACCCACATTTCCAAACCTCCACAAATAGAACAGGCTCCCTCAAGCAGGGATCCCTCTCAGACTCACGATAGTTCCTCAGCCTGGTCCTTGGAAGTTCTCAGT
>CM053597.1:148622862-148641682 GCA_028646575.1 Pseudocheirus occidentalis | reverse complement strand
TGAGAAAACTTTCATAAGTTACAATTATCGTTTTTCAATGTTGGCATGTAAATAGTTCAACTTTGATAAGTTCCTTATGATTTCTTTTCCATGTTTACCTTCTCATGCTTCTTGTATTTGAGTGTCAAATTTTCTTTTCAGTCCTGGTTTTTTTTAGCAAGAATGTTTGAAAGTTCTCCACCTCATTGACCATATTTTCCCCTGGAACATTATGCTCAATTTTGTTAGGTAGGTGATTCTTTTAATCCTAGCTGCCTTCATCTCCAGAATATCTTATTCCAGGCCTTTTGACCCCTTACTGTAGAAGCTGCCAGATCCTGGGTTATACTGATTGTGTTTCCACAGTATTCATATTGTTTCTTCTTAGCAGCTTGTAATATTTTCTCCTTGATCTGGGGGCTCCAGAACCTGACTATAACATTCCTAGGAGTTTTCTTTAGGGGATCTTTTTCAAGAGGTGATCACTGAATTCTTTCAAGTTCTATTTTGCCCCCTGGTTCTAAAATATCAGGGCAATTTTCTTCAGATTTTTTTTTTGCTTTTTGGAGGGCACTTGGGGTTAAGTGACTTGCCCAAAGTCACATGGCTAATAAGTACGTCAAGTGTCTGAGGCCAGATTTGAACTCAGGTCCTCCTGACTTCAGAGCCAGTCCTCTATTCATTGTGGCACCCAGCCTGCCTGAGAATTTCTTGAAGGATGCTTTCTAAGTTCTTTTTTTGATCATGGCTTTCAGATCATCCAGTAATTTTTAAATTGTCTCTCCTGGGTCTATTTTCCAGGTCAGTGGTTTTTTTCAAGAAGATATTTCACCTTGCCTTCTATTTTTTCATTTGTTTGGATCTGTTTAATAGTATCTTGATTTCTCATAAAGTCATTTGCTTCCATTTGCTCCACTCTAATTTCGAAGTAATGATTCTCTTCAGAGAACTTTTTAGCTTCTTTTTCCATCTGGCAAATTTGATTTTTAAAGGCATTCTTCTCCTCATTGGCTTTTTGGACCTCTTTTGCCATTTGAGTTAATTCATGTTTTAAGGTGTTATTTCCTTCAGTCAGGTTGTTGCCTCTCTTTTCATGATTTTCTTGCATCATTCTCATTTCTCTTCCCAATTTTTCCTCCACTTCTCTTACTTGGTTTTCAAAATTCTTCTTAAGCTAATGTGTGGCTTGTAGGCAATCTTCATATTTCTTGGAAGCTTTTGGTGTGGGAGTTCTGACTGCGTTGTCTTCCTCCTGTTCCATGCTTTGATCCTTTTTGTCCGCAAAGAAGGAATCTAAAGTTCGATTGCTGTTCTTACTTTGCTTCCTTTGCCTGCTCATGTTCCCAGTGAATTATTTGATTTTTTAGCTCTGTGGAACTCTGCTTCCAGGAGGGGAAAGAGGGGTGGGATTTGTCCCAAATTGCTGGGGTTTTTGCAGCTGCCAGAGCTTTTGGGAGGGCACTGGTTTTTGTTTTGTTTGTTTGTTTGTTTTTGCTTTGGGGGCGTTTTTTGCCAGCCCCACCAGCTTTGACTCACTGAAAACACTCCCCAGGATCACCACCCAAGACCACAACGTGGATCCGGGCTGTTCAATGCAAGAACACTTAGCCTCTGAGCAATCTCTTGGCCCCACTGCAGTCTGTAGGCTGGGAGCTCTGAAGCAGACATATGGAGGCATCTGCAGGGCCACCGCTTCTGCCAGTTCCTTGGCCTGGAGGCAGTTTTGTCAGACTGCTTTTCTTCCCCAAATTTAGCTGAGTTCCACTGACCTTTCCCTTAGACCTTGTTTCTTATGGCTTGATATGTTACAGTTTTGGGGGGTCAGGCTGTATAAGTTTCACCTATACCCTTCCTCAACAGGCTTCGGGTGTCCCCGGCTCCCGGCTTCTGCTTTCTCCGGGAGAAACAGCTGCACAGAAAACTTAAGACACAGGGCTTGCTTCTTGTACATTCTCTTAGGCTTGGCATGGCTGGAACTCCCTCTCATTCTCTAAGCTTGGCGTAGGACTGGAACTCTTCTTCAGAACACAACACTTGCTTCTAGCTCTCTAAGCTTGGCATACCTAGACTTTCTTCTGCCTCTGGGTAGCCTGTATTTAAGTCCTTTCTTCAGGGCCCCGTACGGCCCCTCCCCTGGCCTTGCCCTAGCCAGAGCAAGCCAGGTGATGCAGAGACATAATCCTGCTTATTGCAAACAGGTGCAACCTTCGCATTCTGCCCTGAGGTGATCACATGCTTGTTAGTTGAGGACGGTTCAACACATTACCAACAAGAGACCCAACATTGATAATTCTAGAAACTGCCACAGCTGCCGCTGATCCACTCTCCTGAAGGCTCCAGCTGCAGCTTGTCCTGGCCACCCTAGGTCCAAACTGAAGTTTCAGGCTGGACTGGCTTTTGGCTCCCAACATGCCAAGCAGCCTCTAGTGGGAGATGTGTTTTTCTGTATTTTAGCGTGACTTTTGGAGCCCTAAAATTTGTTTAGAGCCATATTTTATAGGTATTTGAGGTGGCTATTGGGAGCTGTGGAACTTTGTTGTGTCTATGCTGCCATCTTGGCTTCCCCTCCTACACCCTGCCTTTGCCATTTGACTTCTCTTATTTTCCCAGCTGGTCTAGAGTGGGAAGGGGAGAAAGTATATACTCAATTCTAAAAATAAATTAAAATAAAATAATTTTTAAAATACGAAGTGAAGTAAGCAGAAACACAGATGTTGTTTCTCCATCATATCTGACACTTTATGACCCCTTTTGGATTTTTCTGGTAAAGCTTCTGTAGTTGCTTGCTATTTCCTTCTTCAGCTCATTTTACAGATGAGGAAACTGAGGCAAACAGTGTTACGTGATGTAATGATAATGGGATTTAAGATCTTCCCTGCCCATTAATAGGCCTCACATTAAACCCATTAAGGGAAGCTTGTTTGTAGGAAGGCTTTCTCACCTTTTGCTAATTTCTAATTGGGCATTTAGTCAGGAGGGTTGTGATGCCTTCTGGCTCTGAGAAGTGTATGCATAAATATATATATTCTGAGTTGACATTTTGCTTTGGAGGTACACTTTTGAGAAGGATCTTGTGATTCCCTAGTCAAGATTCTGAGTGGCCATATATATGTTCAGAGCTCCCCAACTGCTCAGATGTAAAGGCTCTTTCAATCTAGCAATATATGTTGTATATAGTTCATTCAGGAAGTCAGAGACCTATCTGTTGGTCTTTCTTTCTCTGCTTGTATTTTCTCTGAAGTTCTGGGTACTGACTTTTCCCCTGAACTAGTGAATATAATTTAAAGAAATTGTTGACCCCTTAAACACCTATCTTTCCCTAGTAAAGCAGATTTAAGAACCTGTGCTTGCAACCATTTGGGGTATGCTAGTGTGGTTGCTGTTATAAGTGATGTGCCCAGAATTATACAGACAGTATATACTTGAGACTGGATTTGAACTCAAATTGTCCTAAATCCAGGCCTGGTACTCTGTCCACTATACCACCTACATGCCCCAGAACAATGGATAAAATAACTTTGATAGTGTAAATGAAAACAATAATAAAAGACAGATTAATTGCCATCGTAATTCCTCCCTGAGAACAAATGATGGAACACTGATAGATTCTCTCAGAAGAAAGATGGGGTACTATAAATATTGCAAGTTTTGTCAGACATGACTGTTTTGTTGTTTGGCTTTGCTTATTTCTTCTGATATAAATAAATTTATATATAATATAATATATGTTATATATAAATGTATAAAACAACATATAATTGAGGACAATTAGCAGGGGTATATGGAGAAAAGATGCTGAACAAGTCCTCAATTAAGCTTTAACAGGTCTCTAGCCAAAGTTTCTTAGTAAATAAATCTAAATGGTACCTAAAAATTTTCCTTTAATTAGATGTACCACTCAGTTAGATACAGTAACTCTTATGCTTCTATAGCTATTTTCTGAATTGAATATATTGGTAATATTGCTAGGAATGAAAAAAAGATACGGAATATGTGAAAAAATATACTTGAGGTTAGCATGGAAGGGACTAGACTAAGAGTATTTGCAAAGAGGTGCCTAATGACAGAAAGAGAGATCAATGTGCATTTGAATTTAGAGGACATGATGTCAAATCTCAACTCTCCTATTTCCTACAGCTAAGTTGCTTAACACATTTGGGTGTCACTTTCCTCCAGGTCCAAGCCTTTGAGCCTATGAAGACAAGCTCAGGCATGGAAGGGACTTAAAGGTGACCTTTGCTAAACTGTACTGGAATATTCTTTGCTATCTATCCAACATATGATTCATCCTTTGCTTCAAAAACTCCAGTGAGATGAAGCTTAACTACCTACTTCAAGAAGCAGTATGATATCTGAGTAATTCCTTTCCCTCCTCTCCCCTATCTCCAAATTTCCAATCAGTTATTAAGACACTGTGATGGAGCTGGGAATATATAAGGAAGAGGGACTGAAACTAATTTCATTGGTATAGAGAATACCAGATGAGGAAATTCCCCTTACTGATATAGGTCAGCACCTTCTTTGTAACTTAAAGTCTTATCTAGTTGCTTGGAACACTGTAATGTTAAGTAACTTACCTCAAGTCAAACAGTCAGAATTTGTCTTTATCAGGAGGATAGAATTACACACAGTTCTTCCTGGTTGGATGCTGGCTCACTATTTATTGCTCCTGAATGCTCCTAGATACAAAAGTGAAAATAAAACAACCACTTATCTAAAGTATCTTACAAAATATAAAATTTAAACCTTTGGGGGAGATTAATGGGAGATTAATCAGGGGAACCCCTTGAACAATTTGATGAGTTCTCCCAGTCAATTTGAGGATATTATAGAAACTGGCTATTTCTCTAGAGGCACTAAATACCACGTCTCTTGGAAGAAGGCATATTTTCTGCCACCTTGATTGGAGAACACAATGATTGGTCCTCAGTGACTAAGGATACCTCCAAGATGATTGATGACAAAAAGCTACAGGTCACAGATTCTAGTGAGAAAAACTTACCTTCCTTTGTGGTCTGTCAAATCTGGTAGGTCCTTTCATGCAAGCATTCTTCCTTGGACTTCTAGAAGTTTCAGAATAGATTTTCAAATCTGTGGTAAGGGAGAAAATGTCTTCCTCTTCCTTACCCAGAAAGGGAACTTAATGTTCCCTTCAGAATGATTAGATGTTATACTAGTTTTATTTACTTGTCCAGGTGGCTTGAGTCATATGTATCTCAAATTCCTAAAGTCTTCTACCTTTCCATTTTCTTTTGTAAGTTACAGAATTAATATAGGTAGGTAGATTGTATAATAAGATAGATAGATGGAAAGATAGATAGATAGATAGATAGATGATATATTAAGTGATCACTATTTAACAATGATTCTGTATGAGGCACTTTGATACACATTCAAGTAAGCAAGATAATCCCTGCCCTCAAGGAGCTTTCCACAACATTAAAGGAAGAAAATACAAAAAGGGGAGCTAGAAAAGGAGAGAATTATGGAGACACCATGGCTTAGAATTGATGGCTGTAAAGTGATGTAGAGGCTCAGTTTGACCAAGACAAGGTCAAAGCTTACATATCTGAGCCCAGGGAGGTTCCTTGGGAAGAGTTTGAATTTTTATCAATGATTTTCCCTACATGTAGGTTAAGTTGGTGGGTGTCTGGGGTAAGACAAACAATCCAGATTCTAAAGGTTCATAAATGGAAAACTATGGTTTCTGAAATTTTTTCCTAAGCAAAATGAAATGAATGAAGCTTTTTGAACAGAGGAGCAGCAAACTTTAGAATGATTAATCCCTAAGAATTAGATGATATAAATTTTGAGTAGACTTATGACAGACAAGTTCTGATGTCACTGGGGTAACCTGTTGTTGTTCAGTCATTTTCAATCATGTCTGATTCTTTGTTTTGCCTGTTGACAAACATACTCATTTTACAATTGAGGAAACTGAGGCAAACAGTGATAAGTGATTTGCCCAGAGTCACACAACTTGTGTCTGAGGACAGATTTGAACTCAGGGAGATTAGTCTTCCTGACTCCAGGCCTAGCACACTATCCACTATGCCACCTAACTGAAGTAGTCTAGGTGTGCAATACAATGAAAGGGTGCTATATTAACATTATGGCAATCAGAATTTAAGAAAAGTGATGTCCATGAGAGACAATGTGGGGAAAAAAACTCAACAGGACGTACTGGCTTGTTGAATTTGGGGGACTATGTGGAAGAGACAGGAATGATTTAAATAATGTGTAGAATGTAGAGTAAGGAAGACCCAGGTTCAAATTCTCCTGCCAACTTTTACTAGCTGTGCATCCCTAGGCAAGTCACTTAACCACTCTTGAAGCTCAGTTTCCTCATCTGGAAAGGGAGAGAGATTGGACGCAACAGCTTTTAAATTCCCTAATCTCTAATTCTAAGACTGTGAACTTCTAAGTCTATAACCCTTACTGAAACAAAACAATTGGCCTTACTGAAAATAAGGAAGCCAGTAAGAGAGTCATTTTGAGAGACAGCATGATGAAACCTTTGGTTTTATAAATGTGGAGCTGATCTGAAAGCTTCGTTTTGGAAAGAACACTTTTTACTCGAGTCAAAAAATGTGGGGTCTAGTTCTGACTTCACATGTCCTAGCCTCCAGCAAATGACTCAAACTCTCAGAGGCTCTTTTCTCATTCACAAACTGGATAGCAATATCTATTCTGCCTGTCTCACAGGGTTGTTGTAAGGATTAAATAAAGTGACAAAACTGAAAACACTTTTAAAACTATCAAGTGTTATAAAAATGTAAAATGTTATTAAGGAGAAACACATCACTAAGACCATTTCTCTCTGTCTTGACTCCAAAGACTACACTGAGATTGGGGTTATGGAGGCGACTCTAGAGTGACATTAGGAATGGCTACCTTAGCTATGTGGTTTTCTTCATTCATTTCATTCTATTAGGCTTGAATTAGAGGGTAGGTCAACAATTCCAGCAGCAAAATTGGTCCAAATGAAAGCGTCAGCAGATCCTGATTAACTGAGCAAGAGCAGGAACAAGAAGACTGACACACAAGCACCAGAGCCTGGCTGCTCACTCTGCCCTAGAGGCTTTGGGTAGCAAAATGAAACTCCAGAATATTCCATCTAGAGAAGTCCTACCCCTGAATATGTAACTCTACTAGGAAATAGCAATATGAAACACTATAATATTAACATTATGGCAATCAGAATTTAAGAAAAGTGATGTCCATGAGAGACAATGTGGGGAAAAAAACTCAACAGGACGTACTGGCTTGTTGAATTTGGGGGACTATGTGGAAGAGACAGGAATGATTTAAATAATGTGTAGAATGTAGAGTAAGGAAGACCCAGTGAGGATGCAAATTTTTAAGTGAAAAAATCAAAAGGGTAAAGGACACAGGAGATTAAGTAACAAAATAAATAAAACAGTAGGAGTGGAATATAAACATAGGAGAGTCTAAGGCACGGTGAAAAATAAAAATAAGGCCTTATAGACTTAGGGAGTCCAATATTTCCCTGAGCCAATGTTTAATAATGATTCCCTCCCCCATCCCCCCCACAAAAACATAAGCAACAAACTTTTAAGAATAATTTATAGCATCAACATTTTCTCTATTGTTTTCTTAAGTCTGAAAATCAAAAAAACAATTGATCAAGGCCAAATTTGTAGCTTCCTATTTCCAAAGTATAAATGTTCACCATGAAAATTTAATAATTGGCTCTTACAAGCCAATTCAAGTTGGCTCTAGCTTATTACCCTAGTCTGGTAAACACAAAGATAACATGGAAGAGGGATTAGAATTGTGTTGTTTGGCCCAAATGGCCAGAAACAGGCACAATGAGTTAAAGTTGCAAAGGAGCAAATTGGGTAGACAGCAAGTGCATACATAAATATATGCAGCATAAACATAATATGAATAAATGAAAATATATAGGAGGTAAAATACAAAGTAGTTTGGGAAGGAGGATGCTTGTAGCTGGAGATGTATGAAAACCTTACGCCAAAACATTTACCTAATCTGTATCCAGAAAGGAGAAATGATGCTAAGAAGTAAAGATAATGGAGGGAGTGTATTCAAGACAAGGGGATGGATGATGAGTGATACTATCCAGGTACAAAAGATGGAGTGTCATGTATAAGAAACAGAGAAGAAGCCAGTTGGGTTGACTCACAGAGTACAAGCAGAAGAGTGATGTCCATTGAGGAGAAAACGGTGGGTTGAAGGAGCTAATGTTTGTCCTAGAGCCCTTAGGAACTTTATTGAGAAGGTAATGACATGATCATATCCATACTTAAGGAGAAACACTTTGTTGGCAGTGTGTAGGATGAGACTAAAAGCAGGGAGACTAATTAGGAGGAAGTTTGAATAATCTAGTTATAAGGTTATAGGGGCCTAAAATAAGCAAGTAGTTGTGTAAATGGAGAGAAGGATTCAGATGAAAGAAAGGATGTGAAGGTAGAATAAGCAAGTTCTGACATCTGACTGGACATATAGCATGAGAGAAGGTGAGGAGTCAAGACCAATTCCATGGTGACAATTCTGGGAGATTGAAAGGATGGTAGACTCCTTGATACATTTGAGAAGCATGTTATGCTTTTAAATTCAAAGTTATATGACATACAAATCAAGTCAGATAGAATTTCTAAGGATGTCAGGAAATTTTACTTCCCTTCTCATCTTTGGAATATTATATATTCAAAAAATCAAGTCTTTTACCCTACAGGCTGGTAGATAAATATTATCTGGGTTGTTTTATACCATAGAATAAATGTAAATGGATATATAAAGCATTGTATCATCATATTACATCAAGTCACTGTGCTAAGTAGTGAGGATGCAAATTTTTAAGTGAGACAGACCCTATCCACAAGGAACTTACATTCAGAAAGGACAAGACAATAGGAGAGCAGTGTTCAAAGAACAGTCTAGTGAGTCACAGGAATGAGACAAGAGCTGATTAGATAAGACTGACTAGGTGAATTTATACTCAATCACTCATCAGGACAGATCTGTTCCAGGTTTGGCACCCTAAAGTTACATACATTAACACATGTAATGCTAATTAATTTGAATTTGAAAACCCCTTTTTGTATTGGCAAATAAGTAGGTACTTAGCCCTTAGTAACTAATCAAACCTCTGTGAAAGAAACAGAAGGTGTGAATTCCTGTCTCCTGTTGCTGACATAACAGGAAAGGGTTGGCTGAAACAAGAAGCAGCTGATGCTGTGTGTATATAAGAAAAGCCCCAGACAGGCATGGTCAGAATTTCTTGAGACCAGAATCTCTTCTGCTGAAGAAAGAGAGAGTTTCTCTCAGCAGCATTTGGAGGCTGGGCTGCTACTGCTGAACTGAGAACTAAGTTAGAATTTTCTAAGAACAAGAATTATGGAGGCTGAAGTTCCTGCCTTCAGGAAGGCAGAAGAGGAAAGCTCCCTCCCCTCCCCCCTAGGCTGGAGAAAACAGTTTTGATTTTGAAAACTTGGGAGGACTGATTTTGTTTCTAGGAGCCAACTGAGATTTCTTCTGGTTCCTAGGGCCAGCTGAACTGCTGAAGGACTGAGGAGGCATGGCTGTGGTGCCCTTATTCTGTCTGTCTGTTTTGATGTTGTTTTGTCAGATCTATCTGCTGGTGAAGGACAGTGCCATTGTTGCAGAAGTTCTGGAACATATCTATTGGCTCAGAAGCCCTGAAGAAGGATTTTCTTGTTGTATATTTCCAGAAATCCTGAAAGAGGGTCTTGATCGTGTTTTCAGGGGTCCTGAGACACTGGAAATGAATATTGTGGCTTTGTTAAGCTTTATTTCCCAAGGAACAGAGATTGCTGAGAATTTGCCTTGGGTCAGGATGAAGAAAAGACCTGTCCTTGTGTATCGAATGGTGTAATGATAATGTGGTTTACTAGTGACCTAGGGGTGGAGGGTTTGCAAATTTTCTAATGATTGTACTTAGTTATTAATGACACTTAGTAACTGATTGCTGAAAAGTGTCTGATTGAGTTAACCTAATGTGCCCCATAAGTGGAAGACTGACTATTGGACTCTGAGATGACTGAATGACTGAGTAAGGAGGCAAACCTCCTTAGGGATGATTGAATGTACTAAATGACTGTACTTTGTTGAAAACTATTGTGACCACTTTGGCGGAAAACTATATGGCCATTTTAATGATAAACTGTTGTGAATATTATATTGTGATTTTCTGTTTATAAGTTGTAATATTGTGAATGCTGTACCTTGACTTTCTGTGAATGTTTTGCTTTGATTTGTTATGGAATAAATAGAGTGTTCACTATACTGTATAATCAGAACATTGAAAGCTGTTAACAGTAGTATTCTTCTTGAAAGCTGATTGTACATGGCATTACAATACACCTTAGGGATTAGCCACTTTGTTTCCAAAGGTGTGAGGATGCTATTCTAGATGAAGAGAGAGAAACAATGGCATAGAAGAATGCAAATTACCTGTTGTGGATTGTTGAATGGTATAGCCATCTAGGAGTAGCTAGATATCACAGTGACTAGAGGACTGGACCTGAAGTTAGGAAGAACTTAGTACAAATAAGGCCGTAGACATTTCCTAGCTGAATGACATTGGGCAAGTAACTTCATTTCTCTCTTCCTCAGTTTTCTCAAATGTAAAAAGGGGATAATAATAGTACCTATTTCCCAAAATTGTTGCAAGGATTAAATGAAATATTTGTAAAGCATTTAGCACAGTGCCTAGCAAATGATAGGCTCTTAATAAATATATAGTGAATTGGTTTTGAATGAGGAAACCTCATAGAGAAAGGGCTTTCTTTCATTAAATAAGAGGGATTAGATTAGAAGAGATGAGAGACCATAAGGATATTTCAGAACCAAGAAGAGATAGTCAACAATATTTAAGTTATTTTATTTAGTTGTAAATTGCAGCTGGTTTAATTTTTTGAAATTCTGATTATTTCTAACCACTAATGAAAGATCTATCACCTATCTATCTGTATGTCTGTCTATCTATCTGTCTATCTATCTGTCTGTCTGTCTGTCTGTACACACACACATATCACTATGATTATGCATGTCACTATATGACATTAAAGTATGTGTACAGTGCAGTAATTTGTCCATGTTCCTGCAGCAATGGAAGATTTAAGATACAAACCTCACCACAAGACAGTTACTTCTATGGTACTTAATTCTTTCCTTTGCCAAATAGAGATTTGTACTCCTGTAGAGTTAACATGTTTTGTGGGGAGAATGGAATTGCCCATCTGTATTCATGTGGAAACTACCTTAGCTATGAAGTCAATTTTTAGCTTCATTTATATATTTATTTGCTACTATTCAGTTATAGTTTTGATTTTTAATCTGACCATAAAGTTCCCATACTGAACTTCTGTGCTGATTAAAAGTAACAGCAGTATGTTTATTAAAGTCAGCAAATCTGTGATTCAAAAAAAGGAAACCTTACTAAAGGGTCAGGATTTTATATTAAGAGAGAATGTCTGACAGTATGCTACTCTTTGGGTAAAGATATTCTATTGCTGTGAAAATCAGGCATTAATAATTCATTTTTCATAGACTCTATACTCTATGGCTCTAAGAAGGCAGAATAGTTTGAAAGGGCTACTAAGATGAGAAAAAGCATACTGTGCCTACCTGAGGCACATTTTTAAAGTTAACTGAAGTCTCTGTACTTGGATGCAGGAAGCAACCTTTGGCACCCAGTTTAGTGGACAACAATTTAAAATTGTTCTGAATTAATGTTGTGTGTAACCTGATGGAAATGACAACTTTACAAAAATCTATGTTGAATTACTGAAACACTGTTGAAGTGAAAAGAGTGAATCAAGTAGGAAAGAAATGGGTATCTGAAGAAATTTACTCCAGGTTTAACATAAGAAATGAATAATCCATTCACAATCATGATTTGGGAAAATCTTAGGATGTACCACAACTTTCTATCCCTAATGTACACGTGGGACAGAAACTAAAATTTATTCATTATTAATGAACAAAGTATTCATTAACAAATGTATTCTATTAAGGGTTTACCGTGTGTAGCATTGTGTTTGGTGTGGAAAGGAAGACAGAGAAGATTCAGCATCTATCAAGCAAAACTTGTATTTTATTTGATGACATAAGATCTGTACCCATGAAACAAAGGCAAAATTGCAAAACACTTCACAAATATCAAAGCGTATGGTAAAGAAAATAAGAGCATTTGTTTAAAGGAGTTAGTGCTACATGCCTGGAGTGATCCTGCCAAGCCTCCAGGATGAACTCTAGTCAATTTTTTTTCCTCCAGATCCTTTTCTGACCTGATCGCTCTTGTACCCTCTTCTCTTGCTCCTTATCCAGCATTTAAAAAAATTACTGTCATCATTTTAAAAATCACTGTAACCAAGAAGATTTGACTAATAGTTATCCCATTTTTCTGTGCCACTGATACATGTTACTCTCCAAATTCCTTCTATATTCATCCACACATTAATTACCAGATCCAAAGAATAAAGATACTTGCTAATGGAAAAAAAAGAAATAGAACTATACCAACAAATTTCCATGATGTCTCATGGCATGGCAGTAACCCTGAGGTATCAAAAGCTATGCCAGCAAGGTTTAACATCTGAAAAGTTCTACCATGCTCGAAAGGCTTTAAGTGCAATTCCAGAAATATACTTTACCTACCTTCTAAGACCTAGTCTAGGTAAGGATATAGAGCCTCATCCCCATTTTTCACCACTTGACAAAAAGTGTTTTATCCATGGCTGCCTAACAAAGGAAAAGATGAAACATCCTTCAGTCCTTTACTTCTCCCTTTACTTCTATATTGCAATTAGTAGAGTAATAGAAACAAGTACAGAGGGCACTAAGAATATTACTTGTTTTGAATGCTAATCATTATTATATTAGTTATTTGTACTCTCAGTGTCTAGTTATAGAGTAGATGGTATGTTAGAGAATTATATCAATTTTTAAAACATTTTTTCACTATAAGTTATATCAGAAAACAAAATGAAATTACAGGTAAATACAAAGATGGCTCATATATTTTCCTTAGACAAGCAAAGAAATGTGTGAGTGAGCAGAGTTGGTTTTATCTTGCTTCTGTAGAGAACAAGAAATATTAGTTCATACATATACATATATATACACATAATTATATACATATAATATGCATATATACATATATATGGTCATATTACAGTGCTTATAAAAAGCATTTTTTTAAAATCTACTATAAAGGTAATTGTAGTTTATGTGCTAACATTTGTTGCAGAAATTGTATTACAGAAATTTCATGCACTAAGGCAATGCAAGAAAGTATTTATTAAGTGCTTTCTGTATGCTAGGCACTGTGTTAGGCACTGGGTTTTTGAATATGAACAAAAAAGAGAGACAGTCCTCGTCTCAGAAAGCTTATATTCTAAGAAAGTAAGAAAACTCAAAAGGAAGCAGGAAGGGAAAGAGTGGTTTGAAGGAGTTTGAAAGATAAGAGCATGAAGTTGAAAACCAGAAAATCCAAAGTAGAGCAAGAAGAATGAAGGTTAGCTGGCCTGGGTTCCTACCCCAAACGGAGGTACTAGCAGAAGCTCACCAGTGAAAGAAGCAAGACCGGATAGTAGAAGGAAGTTCCAAGGTAAAAGTGAAGCTAAAGCATAGTGTTGAGGTCTGGCAATAAGAAGTAAACCTCCTTCCCCCGCAAATTGAATCAACGTATATTTGAATCCTAGTTACTTCAATTTTATTTTTTTTTTGAATGGCTATGGTGAAAGTAATATCCTAAACCCAGCTTTCATGTAACTTATGCTAGATTTTCCTTAAAAGGCATTGAAACCATCTTCAAATCTTGGTTGCATCAGATGATTAAAGGAATAGGCCCCTATGTTGACATAGTTTCCTGGTTGCCTAAGTACAAATCAAATGTGAGAAGCTTCAGGACTTCTCTCTGATGCATGTCTGGCAGATTATGATGAGCATCTAAGGCAAGAAATCTTCATTTAGCTGAATCAAATCATGTCCATTCTTGTTGAAAATCCTTTTTCCTATTATGGATAGTAAAATGGATAAGTAAAATATTATTATTATGGATAAGTAAAATCTCTATTTAATTTTCTATGACTTTTAATTGTTTTATTTTTATCCATTATTGAATCTACACTACCCAGGAACTGGCCTGAGGTGGATGCAATCAGAAAAAAGGTAGACACAGAAGAGGATGACGTCTTATGGCTATGTGAATGTGTAAGAACTAAATATAGTCATGCAAACAAATACAAACATGAGAAAATAATTGAAAATTACTTTATCAATGTATTAGTTACTTGAAAATCAGCTGTTTGGGCATAGTCAAATCATTTAGCAAAAATGTATAGCAGTGCCAAATTAGAAGAAAGCATGAAAATTATAAGGCAGCTATTAACAAGCTTTTGACACTGACAAAAAATGGATAGAAGAATAGACATCAACACAGGCTATCATAATTTTCTGAAATTTAATGGCTATAAAACAAGGAAGTGAAAAGAGCCAGGGATTTATATTGACCATCACCAATTTGATTGTTTTGCCAAGCTTAAACAAACAATAACCAAGAGCAACACCAGTTTAGAATATTAAATAATGAATAAAATGTTAAGAAGAATGGTACATGATTTTTAGCAGTATTACATTGTAAAAGAGTGAAAAGCAATAGAATTTAAAAAGTAATAAAAAGCCTGACAAAGGTACTCAATTAATTATTCTGAGGGTAGAGAGAAGATCAAAGATAAAAAATGAAAGATATCTTTTCATATTTTTATAACAATTTCTTTTCACTATGAGAGATAGTAGAGCCACCACATTTAGACTAGGAATCATGGTCTTAATGTGCTGCGCAAAGAAGTACAAATGGCATCAAGGAAATCAAGGATGGGGAAAATGAAATGAAATAGATCAATTATACATAGGAAGTCTAAGGTACAAGTGACATAATTTTATAATTCTGAGAGCCTCAAGAGAACAAATATCTCTCTTTCTGTCTCTGTCTGTCTCTCTCTCTCTGTCTCTGTCTGTCTCTCTCTGTATATATGTATGTATGTATATATATATATATATATATATATATATACACACACATATATACATACATATAGGAGGAAAGGAAGGCAGAATAGAATACTGGAAAGAGTTCTGAATTTGCAGTCAAATGACATGGTTAAAAAACTAAGCTCCACCACTTGCTATCTGTGATCTAGCTAGCTTCTCTGTGAGATAATTACTTATCTACAAAATGAAGGAGTTGTATTAGATGATTTCCAAGATTCCTTCAAATTCTAAATCTATGCTCCTACCCCAAGTTTATAGAAAAAAATTGACGCCTTATCATTTTTTTCCAAAAGCAGAGTGAGAAAATACAGCTGTAAACTGAAATGTCTACCTCCCAGTCTTTACAAAAAGTTTTATGACAATAAAATATGCCAGCTCCAAAGATGTTTTTAATGAAGATATGAGAAAGATACAGGTAAGCATTTGCAGATGATATTCTCTGTACTCCAGAGTTGCACAACTGACTGAGAAATGTAGAAAATACAAGACTAGACTATTTGGGGGCAGAAAGGAAGGTCATGCAAAAAGAAGCATTTGATTAGAAAAAATAACTTTAAAATCTTCCCAACAAAAAGCTCTCCAATATTATTAAAATCATTGAAGATTTTTTAAGCACCTAACAACAGAGGTAATTTAGACTCCTTTACACTGCTCTGCTCCTCCTCCATCTCCCCCAGAGGAGAAAAATCTGCACCAACAAGCTTGAAAAGACTCAGACCAAGGCCAGGCCTAATACATGCTGCAATACATCTTAGGTATAGTGAATTTCAACTCCTGTGATTATACCAAGGGACTTCTTTATTCATGTTGATACTGCCTTGAATTCCTTAACTTCCCAAATAATACCTCAGACTCCTTAAATCCCACAACCTACTCCTATATTCCATTTTGATCATGCATCAAGATGTTCACATGCTAGATCTTACCATTACGCCCTATGTCTTCCATTTCATTAATTAGAAACTTTTACTTTTTTCTGACTATAAACTATTATTTCATCATTCAGTTCAAGTGGATGAAGAATGTGTGTCGCCTACAGGACAGTATATATAGCTTGGATGGACAAACCATATAAAGGATCATTAACTTCTGCAGTTGGGATATACACTATGACGTGTCCCAATTAATAGAGTAGAAGGATGAGAGTATTTGGGATATATTGTAAAAATCAAATTTGTGACTTCAGATCTGTGTTCTCTCTGTTCTACACACATGGATCTATATTTTCTATGAAAGTTAAGAAAAATGAATCTGGTATTATATAATATGATGCTTTTAGGTTATAATCCTTTAATTGTTGTTTTAAGTGAAATTCTTAGTTGCTTTCTTTTTTGTTTATTCCTTCAACAAATATATATATATTAAGTTTGTTATCTAACAAATTACAGAATAATATTTTGATGTAGTATCACCACTATAATATACCCACAGTGTCTTACAGTCCAAATTATACTGTATGTCTGTAAAATATGTATATTTTCTGAGGCAGACTGATTCCATCTTATGGAGACACACTGAAGTAGTTGTTGGCACGTAGTTAAGAAAGAAGAAAACTGGAATGAGATTGGAAAGCAGATAAAAGAAAGAGTTAATCAATAGATTTTGAGTAGTTAACACCTTTTAATACTGAGATTTTGGTGAATCTGTAAAAAATTTTCTGTAAGCAGATATTAGAAAACACTGGCCTAAATGTAGTAAACTTTAGGGCTTTGGTAACCTTTTTAATGGGGATTTTGGAATAATATTTCATATTAGATATAAGGAAAATGGGATTTAGGGTCAACAGATACAGTAGTATAATGCCATGCATGAGCAACTTTCTGGAAGAATGCTACTGTGAACAGCTTTTAAGGTTCTGATTACTCTATTCCATAACAAATCAGAGCAAAACATTCACAGAAAATCAAGGCACAGCATTCACAATGTTACAACTTATCACAGAAAATCAAAACATAGCATTCACAACATCTTATCACAGAAAATGGCCACAATTTCCTCCAGAGTGGTCACAAAGTTTTGAACAAACAATAATCATTTAGTAACTGAATCATCCAGTCATCTCAGTTATTCAATAATCCTTAAGAAGGTTTGCCTACTCATGGGGCACACTATTTAAAAAAGTTACTTATTCAGTCATCATTCACTTAGTACAATCATTTAGTCAATCAATCATTCTATCAACTAAAACATTCAATCATCCTTCATCATTCACTGTTCAGTCATGAGAAAACACCCATAGCCTCCACCCCTAGGTCACTAGTAAATTTACAATTTCTCAGTCAGTATACAGTTTCCAAGTGAAGTCTTCTTTCAGCTTGATTCAGCGTGGTTTCTCAGATTCTCTGGATGCCCTTCCATGGTCCCAGATCCTACCTGGATTCACCAAACTGTCACCTGGGTTCAAAAGCAGACAGGTCCCAGGTCCTTGTTCAGCTGTCTGTACAATTCCTGCTCCAAATTGGAGCTCAGAGTGTCCAATCCATTTCAAATCCTTCATAGTCTCAGTTCTCAGGAAGTCAAGGCTTAACAAAGTCACATACAAGTTCATACAAAGTATCAGCATCAAAGTCATGTTTCCTCAGTCTTTTGGCATCTCTGGCTGGCCCTCAGACTCAGCAGAAGTTTCAGCTGGGTCCCAGAATCAAAATCACTCCATCCAGGTTTTCAAAATCAAAATCATTCTCTCCAGGCTGGGAGGGGAGGGGACCTTTCCTCTTCAGCCTCCTGCAAGCAGCAGCTTCTGCCTCCAGGGGTCTTGCTCCATGAAAATCTGTCTCTCCCTCTCTAAATCACTTCACCCAGATTCCTGCCTGTAATGGTAATGGAATTTAAAGATTCCCCGTGTATTGGCTTGGTTTTCAGGTTGAGTGTTGAAACCCAGAGCTTGTGAATCCCACTTGTGGGATGGACTTATTGACATGAAGAGAGAGGGCTGAACTGGAGGAACTGGTGCCATGGATTTAAAGAGAAGCCCAAGCAGAGAGAGGACCCAAGCATAGGAAGGCAGAAGAATTTTGGGGCAGCAGTATTGTGGAGGCAGAGACAGAGGAGAATTGCAGGGGCCAGAGTTACTGAGAGAGAGACTGCTGAGGACCAGTTGGAGCTGCCCAGGACTTTTGAGAACTGCCACCTGGAGTGCTGAGGACTGAGGAGGCATGGCTGTGATGCTGGTATTTTTTCTGTCTGTTTTGATTTTGTTTCACCAGATTTGTCTGCTGGTAAAGGACAATGCTGTTGTTTCAGAGGTCCTGGAACCTTGCTGTTGGTTCAGAAACCATGAAGGATTTTCTAGTTGTCAGAATTCCTGGAAGAGCGTGTTGGTGGTGGTTTAGGGGTTCTGGGACTGTTCTGCAGGCAGAGAGTGAATTAATGAGGACACTGGCAATGTATGTTGGAGCTTTGTTAAGCTTTGTCTCCCCAGGAGCAGAGATTGCTGAGAACTTGCCTCCATCAAGATGAAGAAAAGACCTTTCCTTGAGTATTAAATGCTGTGATAATATCTTAACCTTGTTGTACCTCAAGGGTGGATGGCCTTTTGTGCTCTCCTGCCACTTTTGAGAAAGTGCTTGGTGTTAATGGATAGTATTGTAATTCAGTTGTGATTGGTGAATTCTTTCAAGTTCTATTTTGCCCTCTGACTCTAAAACATCAGTGAAATTTTCTTTGAGGATTTTTTGAAGGATGCTTTCCATGTTCTTTTTCTGGTCATGGGTTTCAGGTAGACCAATGATTTTCAAATTGTCTCTCCTGGATCTATTTTCCAGATCAGTGTTTTTTT
>CM053597.1:148619739-148622362 GCA_028646575.1 Pseudocheirus occidentalis | reverse complement strand
ACCCAGCCAGGGTTTCAGCTGGGGCTCCCAGACTGCTGCAAAGAGCCCCACCCATTGAGCTGCCTGTAGCAACAGATGTGTTTTCTGTCTTTGGACAGTTTTGGAGCTTGAAAATCTGTTTTAGAGTCCCATTTTATGAGTTGTTAGCATGTTTGTGTGGGAGCTGCCATGCTTTGCTGCTTCTATGCCACCATCTTGGCTCTGCCCCCTGAGGAAGGATTTTAACTCATGAAAATGATTCTTTCTGATTCTGAGCTCGGTGCCAAATCCACTGTGCTATCACCATTTAATTATAATTGAGGAGAATGGCTGTTTTTTGCCTTTAAAACAAATCTCCTTCACAGTGCCTACTACATGGTAGGTATGAATAAATATTTATTAGTTGGTTGATTGATTGGTTGGCTGAACCTAAGCCTCTTGTGGAATATAGCCATGTGCCAAGATGTGGTTATACCATGCAATATTTTTGAAAAAGGAATCAAAAGATTGCAAAGGTATCTCCTGATTCAGCTAATTTCTACCTCCCTGGATTGCTTTGAAGAGCAAATCTAAAGCACTTAACACAGTGTCTGCCAGACAGTAGAAAATTAATCCAATGTTTATTTCTTTTGTTGATTAAACTCCAGTGGCTCCCTACTACCTATGGTATTAAATACAAAGTACTGTCTGGCGGTGATTGTTCTTCATAACTTCCCTCTTTCCTATCTTTCAAGTCTTCCTACACTTTATTTTTTCACATTCCAGCTACACTAGAACTATTTTTAGTTGTATAACACCTCCATCCATCTCCTGATTCTATTGTCTTTTCATTAGCTCTTTCCTGTGCCTGGAATGTCTTCCCTCTTAACCAGTGAATCTTGACTTTTCCAGGTTCTTTCAAGTCTCAATTTGAATTTCTCCCTCTGGTTGTGTATGGTTGTACAAGGCTGTTGTCCCTCCTGCTGGAGATGCTGAGGCTAGTGGATCATTTGTATATGAGAGTTCTGAGTTGCAGCAGCACTAAAGCCAACTGAGTGTTGGTACTAAGTCTAAGGCCAATATGGTTATTCCCTTGCCCTTGCAATGGAGACCTACCAAACTGATTAAGGAGGGACAGGTTCAAGTTGGTTAGTACTGGAACTGGGTAGTAAGTGACTACTATACTTTGGGATTTGGCAAGATGTGGAGAGACAGTCTCAAAAAGAAACATAAAAGCAATTGATCCCCTCCAAATTTTCCCATTCCACAGGAAGCCTTTCCATCAATTTACAATAAATTCTCTCTGACATTTCCTACCATTTACATTGATTTTATCATATACATATATGTATGTGTATACACATACACATATAAACATACACATGTATATAAATATGTTTCTCCCATTGGAATGTGAGCTACTTCAGAGCAAGGACCATGATTTTTCCTTTCTTTTTATCCCTGATGCTTAGCACTGTATAATCAAGTAATCAATGCTTGTTGACTGATTGGGAAAATTGAGACCATCTTCAAGAACTTTCTTATCTCCACTATTCTACATATCAAAACCCCTGTTATCTTGAGCTACTCTTTGTTTTTCTCTCATCTCCAAGGCAGAGGTAGGCTTCTGCTTGTCAAGGCCAACCTCTCTCTATACTTATACCCTTGATTCCATTCTTTCCTATCTCCTGTGGGAGGTTGTCTTAGCAACAATTTCCTCTCTTTATTTTTTCTTTAATTTTTCTCTTTCTCTAATACTTGCTTACAAATTTTACCAGGTCTCACTCAACCTTAAATATACTCCAGCCCCACCCCCATCCTACCCCTACCCACCCCTTAACTTTGTATTAGTATCATTTCCACTCTAGTTGTATATATCTCTTTTCCTTTCAGGGGCTTGTAAAGTGTGTGCAGAAAAATTTAGAATGGCTCCCTCAGGGAGTGTGATAGGGTCAAAGAAGAGTAAAATGATTGCTATGCTTTAGTGAGAATATAGTTAAGAACAGATAACATGAATTTGTAAGGGACCCAGGTGGCTTTGCAACTTTTTTCACTAGCATCAAATGATTGACTATATGTGGATGACTCTCAATTCAACATCTGCAGCTTCTCCTGAGACCCACACCTGCACAACCTGACGGACATTGGCTGGATTGTCCAAAAATACTCCAGACATTGTTTCAGCACTCTAAGAACCATTTTTTCCCCTTTTTTCCTGCCTGGCATATGTGGTAGGTATAAATGTAACCTTGATATTTTGATTAATTTTTAATTCTTTGCATTTCACTATGGATGACAGGTGTTCAGAAATGTACACTTATTAACCTTGTGCATTATATGAAACACAAGTCCAAAATGGAACACTTCAGTTTTTCCCTAAATTCAAACGTTCTCCCAACTTTCTAATTTTTGTCAAGGACATTACACCATCCTCCCAGTTCTGTAACTGTACTTCTCTTTTCCTCACTACTCTCCCCTTCACCCTTCAATATGATGTCAAGTATTGCTGTCTCTTCTACAACAATATCACTTGCATCCATTTGCTTTTCTCTACTCACAGTCACCGCTGCTATTGAAGCTCTCAACACTTTTTCACTAGACTATTGTAATAACCTTTTAATCAGCCCCCCTGCTTCCATTTTTCTCCTCTCTTCAATCCATCTGT
>CM053597.1:148602239-148614739 GCA_028646575.1 Pseudocheirus occidentalis | reverse complement strand
CATAAAGACATAAAAAGTTGAAGCCAGAGTCAATGTCAAAATATTTATATGTCGATAATTTTTAGCATTAATTTTTAATTTTTCATTGCTTTTTGTTTATTTTACTTTTCTCCAGTTGCATACAAAGTTTTTAACATTCATTTTTAAAACTTTGAGTTCCAAATTTGCTTTCCTTCCTCCTTCTCCATACCCCTCATTGAGAGAGGGAAAGCAATTTGATACAGGTTATACATGTGTAATTATGCAAAACATTTCCATGATACCCTTGTTGTGAAAGAAAACAGAAAAAAAACCTCAAGAAAAATAAAGTAAAAAAAAAAAAGTATGTTTCAGTCTATATCCAGACACCATCAATTCTTTCTCTGGAGATGGATACCATGTTTTCATCATAACTGCTTCAGAATTATTTTGTATCATTTTGGTGAGAACAGCTGAGTCACTTACAACTGGTCATCTTACAATATTGCTGCTACTTTGTACATAGGACATTTCACTTTGCATTAATTCACATAAGTCTTTCCAGGTTTTTTCTGAGAGCATCTTGCTCGTCATTTCTTATAGCACTATAGTATTCCATCATAATCATATACCACAATTTATTTTGTCACTTCCCAATTGATTGTCATCCTCTGAATATTCTTTGAAATCCAAAGAATATTCTTTGCCACAAGAAAGAGCTGCTATAAATATTTTTTCTACATATAAGTCTTTTAATTTTTTAAATCTCTTTTGGGATACTGACTTAGAAGCAGTATTACTGGGTCAAAGGATATGTATGCTTTCATAACCCTTTGGGCATAGTTCTGAATTGCTCTACAGAATGGTTCCATCAGTTTATAACTTCACCAATAGAGCATTAATGCCTCATTTTTCCCACATCCCATCCACCATTGTCATTTTCTTTTTCTGTCCTATTAGCCAAGTATAAGGTAGTACCTCAGAATTGTTCTAATCTACATTTCTCCAATAAAAAGTGAGTTAGAGCAATTTTTTTCATATGATCACAGATAACTTTGATTACTTCCTCTAAAACTGATCATATCTTTTAATCATTATTGGTTGGGGAATAGCTCTTATTTTTATAAATTTGACTCAGTTCTTTACACGTTTGAGAGTTAGGGTCCTTATCAGAGAAATGTGCTACAAAAATTTTTTTTTCACAGATACTGTTGCTGTGTTTTTCTCTATCCCATGCCCCTTGTTTATTTTCTTTTTCCTTTCACCCTGTCCCTCTTCAAAAGTGGTTTTCTTCTCTCTCTTCCCCCAATCTACCATTCTTTCTATCAGCTTTCTCCCACCTTTTTTTATCTTCTTCATCTCCTACTTTACTGTAGGGTAAGATAGATTTCTACTTCCAACCAAGAGTATATGTTATTCCCTCTTTGTAGCAATTCTGATGAGTAAGGCGTACTCTCTTCCCTTCATCTCTCCCCTCTCACCCTCCATTGTAAAAGCATTTTTTGGTCTTTTTGACCCCTTTATACCTCTCCCTTTTCCTTTCTACCTGTATATTTCTCTCTGGCCCCTTAATTTTATTTTAAATATCATTCCTACATATTCAATTCATACCTCTGCCCTCTGTCTATATATATTCCTTCTATCTACCCTAATAATGATAAAGTTCTTATGAATTACAAGTATCATCTTACCATGTAGGAATATAAACAGTGTAACCTTATTAAATCCCTTATAATTTCCCTTTCCTGTTTACCTTTTTATGCTTTTCTTGAGACTTCCATTTGACAGTCAAATTTTCTATACAGCTCTGGTCTTTTCATCAAGAGTGCTTGAAAGTCCTCTATTTCATTGAATATCCCTCTCTCCCAACTCCCAGCAAAGGATTATACTCAATTTTGCTGGGTGAGTGATTACTGGTTTTAATTCTAGCTTACTTGTCCACTGAAATATAATATTCCAAGTCCACCAATCTTTTAACATAGGAGCTTCTATATCTTGTGTCATCCTGACTGTGACTCCATCATACTTGAATGGTTTCTTTTTGACTGCTTGCAATATTCTCTCACTGACCTAGTAGCTCCAGAATTTGGTTATAATATTCATTGGAGTTTTCACTTGGGGATGTTTTTCAGGAGGCTATGGGTGCTGGCATAGCCTGTGTTGGAGTCTTCTCCATTCTCACCCAGGTGCAACAGACCTTTCCTGTTGGCCTTTGAAGTTGTATTTGGCATTTATGGGCTGAGAGTTCTGGAAACCTCAACTGTTGCCACTGATTCAGTTGTCCTGAGGCATACTTCTGGTTTGCTGGGGCCAGGCTTGCACTCCTCTATCTCCTTGGTTCAACAGACCTTTCTTGCCTACTTCTAAATTGTTTTTGATCAGAAAATTGTTTCAATCCATCTTTTTGTGTCTTTTTCCACTCTAGAATTTGTTTAGAGTCATTATTTAAAGGTATTTGAAGGAGTTTGGGAGAGAAATCAGATGAGTCTCTGCCTTTACTTCACCATCTTGACTCTCTCCTCTTTAGTATTCATTTTTACAAGATTTTGAGTTGCACATTTTTCTCCCTCCCTCCACCCGTTTCCAAAAATGGTAGGCAATTTGATATAGGTTATACATGTGCTATCATGTAAAACCTGTGTCCATATTAGTCATACCTGTGAAAGAAGAAACAGATCAAAAGGGAAAAAGGAACAAAGAAATTCTGATAAATTCTGAAATTTTGTTTCACAAAAAAGAATGAAATAAGTGAAAAAGTATGCTTCAATCTGCATTCTGAGTCTATCAGCTCTTTATCTGGAGGTGGATAGCATTTTCTGTCATGAGTCCTTTGTACTTGTCTTGGATTATTTTGCTGCTGAGAAGAGCTAAGTCATTCATAGTTGATCATCACACAATCTTGCTGATATTGTCTTTGTGGTTCTGCTCATTTCACTTTGCATCATTTCATACAAATCCTTCCAGGTTTTTCTGAAATCTGCTTATTCATCATTTCTTTTTGTACAACAGTGTTCCATTGCATTCATAAACCATAGCTTATTGAGCCATTCCCCAACTTATAGGCATCTCCTCAATTTCCAATATTTTGCCACAATGAATAGGGCTGCTATAAATATTTTTGCACATGTAGATACTTTTCTCTTTTTTTAATGGTCCCTTTGGGATACAGACCTATTAGTGGTATTACTATATCAAAGAGTATGCATGGTTTGATGGCCCTTTAAGCATAATTTCAAATTGCTCTACATAGTGGTTGGATCAATTCAAAATCCACCAACAGAACTTTAGTGTCCCAGTTATCCCATGTTATCTACAATATTTATAATTTCCTTTTTTTCTCATATTAGCCAATCTGATTAGTATGAGGTGGTATTTAAGAGTTTTTTAATTTGCACCTTTCTAATAAAAATGATGTAAAGCACTTCTTCATAAGCCTATAAATGCCTGTGATTTCTTTATCTGAAAACTGCCTGTTAATATCCTTTGACCATTTATCAACTGGGGAATGGCTTGCATTCTCATAAATTTGACTTCATTCCCTATATATTTGAGAAATGAGGCTTTTATCAGAGATACTTGCTGTAAAGATTTTTTTTTTAGCTTTCTGCCTTCGTTCTAATCTTGATTGTATAGGTTTTGTTTGTGTCGAAATCTTTTTAATTTAATATAATCAAAATATAAATTTTCCTTTCTGTTCCCATTCAGTTTTCTCTAAAGGTCTGTCATGTCTAACTTTCCTAATATTCTATTTACCTTATTAGTTTCTTTCTTGTTTATTTTTTGGTTGGATTTATGGAGTTCTGAGAGGAGATGGTTGATATTCCCTACAAGTATACTTTTGCTATCTATTTCTTCCTGTAACTCCCTAACTTCTCCTTTAAGAATCTGGATGCTATACCACTTGGTGCATATACATTTAATATTGCTATTGCTTCATTGTATCTGGTATCTTTTAGAAAGATGTAGTTTCCTTCATTTTAATTAGTTCTATTTTTGCTTTTACTTAGTCTGAGATCAAAATTGCTGCCTCTGCTTTTTTTAAATTATTGCTGAAGCATGATAGATTCTGCTCCAGCCTCTTACCTTTACTCCCTTTGTGTCTCTCTGCTTCAAATGTATTTCTTGTAAGCAACATATTGTAGGACTCTGGCTTTTGATCCACTCTGCTATTTGCTTCCATTTTATGGGAGAATTTAGCCCATTTACATTCCCAGTATGTTTCCCTCTGTCTCTTTTTTTCCTACAGTTTCTCCTCTTTCTCCTTTTAACTTCTCCCTCCCTAGCAGTGTTTTGTTTCTCTCTACCACTTGCAAAAGATCTGTCCTCCCTTCTATCAATTCTCTCCACTCCCCTGCCTTTACTTAATCTCCCCTCTCCTAATTAAATGTCAGGTAAAATAGATTTCGATGGTCGACTGATTCTGTATATTATTCCTTCTTTGAGCCAATACCAATGAGAAAAAGGTACAAGCAATTTACATTGCCCACCCTCCGATCTTTCCCTCCACTTTAATAGGTCTTAACTCTTCACATGAAAAAAATTTGCCCCATTCAAACTCTCCCTTCCTTTTGCTCTCATTGTATTCCTCTTTCTAAGCCCTTAATTATTTTATGTCATTCCCTTTGATTCACCTTATATTCATATCCTTTGTCTATGTATATTCTTTCTAGCTGTTATTAGTAATGCAATTTTGTATTTTTTCATCCTTAAATACATTTATTTTCGAGATCTTAATATCTGCATATGTGCAAACAAAATACAAACTTTTTAGAAAAATCCCACTCAATATTTTGTTGTTTTAATCTTATCAACTTATATTCCATCAATCATTGATATTGTCAGAAAAACTGAAGAGCCATTGACAAAAAAAAAAGAAATCAAAACGTTCTTTCTTTCTTGGTTCAACTACAGTAAATGGAAAAAAAAATCATTTGGAAAAGTATCTTAAAAACTTTCTCACTTATATAATTATCTTTTTCAAAATGGAGCTGCATTACAAATAATAATAAAGCAAATTAATTTCAGTAAAATGCTTCCCAGCAAAGAAGATTTTCAAGGTTTGCAATCTCATGCTAATGATGTTTCGCTACAGTTTTCCCTTTTCAAAGGAAGAAATCTAATCTGGTTGACAATGTCAACATTTCTGTTCTAAAAAGAACCCAGTCTTTTCAAAAAGGACCAAAGGCACTTTAAGAATGGCTCTAGTATGTTCTACAATGGCGTTCTGGATCAGAGACAGCATCTGGCTGAACAAACAGTTTCCTTGGTAAAAGAAGTGTCCAGCTGAGGTAGTATTCTGTGCTGCCCCAAGCACTTAGCTAAATGCAGACTCAGAGCTTTTTAATATTTATTTAAAATATAAAAATAAACTGGTAGAGAATGGCCTTAAAAAAGAGTTTAACCTATTTTTAGCAAGATTTTTTAAAAACAACTTCTTGATAAACTATCTAAGCAACAGGTCCATAAACACCAGGAATCATATTAGAGGATTTTAGCATCAAAATATTGCCAAAGAGCTGAGCATACTTCTACCTTTGAGGTCAGATTTATAGACTTTATAAAGATTTTTCTATCAACCAAGCCACATTCTACAAAAGAGAGGGAACTTTTGAGAACTCAGTGTCAGATTCATTATCAGCCTTTATCAAAAGTCAGAAAATATACCCTGATAAACTTCTGGTTTTAGAAAAAACTGAATGTAGCATCCAACATTTTTGAATGCCACAACATATATAAAATAAATCCCTCAAAGTTTAGACTGTTTAAAAAAGGAGTAGGGAAGATAAATCTTTTTAGGGAAAAGGTGAAGCTTTAAATTAGGTCTATGGTAAACCCACTGTCAAATTTTACCATCAAAGTAAGAAAAGTGCTTGACAAAAGGAATCACCACCAATTACCATACCTGGGAAGAGCTAATTGATGATGGTTTGCAGTGGCTGATTCACTTGGATATTGTAAAAATTACCCAGATAATACTGACAAGCTGGGCAACTGTACACTTTGACTTGGGAAGGATAGGTCCAAATGATCCTTGCAAACATTATGCTGACACACAGTGGCAACTGGCTGAAACACTACCTCTTAACAGCAAATACACAGAAATATTTCTTCCACTTTATTCAGGAAATTCAGCCAATCCTTCAGTGAACATAATACTTCATTCCACAGTTTTTTTCAATAGATTCATCATTTTTGATGAGAGTCCTCTGGTGGGAGGTGAGTTTGTACAGTTCCACTTTAGTCTTTTTTTGAACAGTGTGTTTGGAGAGGCCAGAAAGGTCTCTGTACCCCCTGCTGTCTTCCTTTTCCTCTTCCCCTTTCCTTTCCTTGGAGATATCAATTTCTCATCATGGCTCTTGTTGTTTTCTTTTTTCCTTCTCTTTGCTAGCAACTGCTTCAAAATATACTTCAGGATACTGCATTGTTAAGGCAAGACTCTTCATCCTGTTTTTCACTTCTCTTGTCCATGGACCAAGTTCATCATCATCCTTCCTAAGGAAGTAATGTCATACAAGGAAACAGATTTCCCTTTTTCTGACCATTACTTCACTACTTGTATATTCCATCATATTGATTCCCTTCAGCTGGGGCGTATTTGCTGTTTTCCCCTCCCTTAATGTTTCTTATCACCTGACTGGCTTCCCAGTTTGCCAGTCCTTGGTGAGGAGCTGAAGCTTCACCTCAATCATTGATAGGAGCACTGTAGTTCAAAGACAGAGCTCTGTTCATGTTGATAAGTTGATGGATTACTCTGCAATCCATTTGTAGCCAGAAAGATCTCTGCCCCCACTTCCCATATAAGGGAAGGACTTGACAGGGTCTATGTCATCTTCATAGCCCCCTATTCGGACCAGAGAGTAGGCACCATTGTTGCTTCTGATGTGTATGCCTATCACGTGGGGTCAATGAACACCAGATTCTCTGATCTGCTCTCTGAACTTCCACATGGTACCAACAGGAATGCCAGTGATTGGTTCATAGTGATTAGAACGCACAATATTTTACTTCCTTGTGTGACCTACATATGCATACCCTTGCCCCAATCTCTTTCAGATGACAGTGTAGGAAATGCCATATTTGTCTTCCTCCCTTCCAAGATCATTTCACTTGACATCATCCCACCATTCAGATACCAGTCATCATCTAGAATCCAGCTCAGTGCAGGGTTGAGTTAGTAGATGTGGAAGGCTATGTCACTATCATCATATATCAGCTGCTTGTCAGGGTCTTGCTTTCCTCTGCACACATAGCAGGAACACATTCTCCAAGTCTTATTGGGATTATCTTTATAGTGTTCGCAAATAGGGCCACCCTGTCTTTTCAAAGGTTTCCCAACTGGGTTTACACTGCCAGTGTGCTTATTTTTGTAAACTTCATCCACAAGTTATTCTACAGTTATTCAGAGAATCTCTAGCATCCCTAAGCAGTAAGTTTGCATATATCTCTTTAACAGTTCTAGTTTCCCATTTTTGAAGGATCTCAGGCTCATATCAGAAGTTGCTCTTCTTGGGCTCATGAAGATTATAATTCATCATCACAATCTGTCCAACTTCCAGCTAATGCCATTTCAGTATTTTTCAGGCCCATCTTACATCTTTTGAACTCAATGTCATGACACAACTTTCTGGAGAGTCTTCATATTTCAAATGATAGATAATATCCTCCTCAGTCACTTGGCCATTGACTGGGTGTTGCTCTTTCTTTCCTTATAACATTTATCAATATGGCTTTAAACCATGCTCACATGTTGGGTGTCTTCATATTAACTAATCTTTGAGTTCTCTTTTCAAATGAATATAAATTTTGATCACTGAAATCTAGGGAAGATCTCTGTGTGATACAATTTTTAAGAATCACAAACATCATCTTACCATGTACGGATGTAAATTGTTTTGCTCTAGTGAATCCCTTGTACTTTCTTTGTTCCTTTTAACCTTTTTATGTTTCTCTATAAGTTTTGATTATGGTGATTTTATATATTTTATATAATTTTATTTTATTTAATATTTTTATATTTTATATAATTTTTATATAATATTTTATATAATTTTATTTTATATAATTTATTTTATATAATTTTATATTTTATAAATTTTTATATTTTATATAATTCTTATCTTCTTATGAAAGCCTAAAATCCTATTTCAATGAATGACCATTCCTCCCCTCCCTCTTGATGTATTATGCTTAATTTTGCTGGGTAACTGATTCTTGGTGGTGGTTCTAACTCCTTTGCTCCATGACCTCTGATATTTTATGTTGCATCTGCCAAAGTTTTGCATAATCCTGATTGTGGCTCCCTGCTATTTGCATCATATCTTTTTGGCCACTTATACAATTTTTTCCTCGATCTGATAGTTCTGAAATTTGCTATAAAGTTCCTTGGGGTTTTTATTTTGGGATTTCTTTCCTGAGGTGATCAGTTAATTCTCTCAATGCCTAGTTCACCCTCTGGTTTTAGGACATCAGGGCAGTTTTCCTTGATAATTTCTTGAGAGATGATGTCCAGCTCCTCCCTTTGATTATGACTTTCCTGTAATCCAATGATTCTGATATTGTGTCTCCTGAATCTATTTTCCATATCAGTTCTTTTTTCCCGTGAAGTATTTTACATTTTCTTCTATTTTTTCATCGTTTTGAATTTGTTGAATTGATTCTTAATGTCTTGTGCAGTTATTAGCTTCCATTTGCCCAATTCTAAATTTTAAAGAGTTGTTTTCCTCAATTAGCTTTTATTCTTTCTTTTCTATCACACTTTTTAAGGAATCGTTTTCTTCTATGGATTTTTGTATCTCCTTTTCCATTTGGCCAAATCTACTTTTTAAGCAATTGTTTTCCTTTTCTATACAGTTGCATCTTTTTCATAATTCTCTTGCATCACTCTTACGTCTTTTCCCAGTTTTTCTTCTACCTTTCATATGATTTTTAAGCTCCTTTTTGAGCTCTTCCACGAGTTCTTTTTTTTTTTTGCTTTTTGGAGGGCAGTTGGGGTTAAGTGACTTGCCCAAGGTCACATGGCTAGTTTTTGTGTTAAGTGTCTGAGGCCGGATCAGAACTCAGGTACTCCTGACTCCAGGGCCGGTGCTCTATTCACTGCGCCACCTCACCGCCCCCTTTCCACGAGTTCTTTCTGCACTTGAAACCACTTCCCATCTTTGGGGTTTTGTCCATAGGTGTTTTGACATTATTTTCCTCTAATTAGTTTGCATCTTAATCTTCCCTGTCAGAATAATAACTTTCTATGGTCAGACTTTTTTGCTTTAATTTTCTTTTTGCTTTTCCCTTTCTTTTTAAATTTGAGTTGTGCTCTCAGAGTGAAATGGGCACTGTCTCAGGCTTCTTGTACCAGCTGCTTCAGGCCCTGTCTATTTACTTAGTGTTTCACTGACATTGCCCTGAGGCCCATGGGTGGCCCAAAGCCCTCTGGTGCCATGCCGGTGCTATGTGTGGGGCAGCAATACTGATGGAGGCTGCAGGGGTCTGGCAGCTTACCTGATGCTGAACTGGTCTCCTAGTGATGGAGTCTGGCATGTAAGGAAGTTGGTGGGGGAGTTTCTGTGTTTCCTGGGGATACATTGAAGTACAAGGCAGTTTGGCCACTGGAGGCTGACCATTTTTCTGGTGTTATACTGACACACATGATGGTTCTTGGACCTGGAGATTGCTTGCTCCCCTAGCTACACTGGGACATGTGGGGGGCCTGGTGTTGGCATTTGCCTTCTTCACTGCACCAGGGATCATGATCTACTGCTAGTTTACTGAAGTGGAGCTTGCTGCTGGCTTACTGGACTGGACTCCCTTTTTCTCATGTGAGACAGATCTTTTCTGCAGATGAGATCACTCAAAGAGCTGTGATAAGGAGAGAATGTGGTAGATACAACCTCACTAAATGAGGTATGGATAATGTTCCTTGAAGGAGATGAAGAAGGATCAATCAGACAGGTTGGAAGAGAAAAAGGAAAGAAAAGTGTCATAAAAACTAAAGATGGAGAACACATACAGGAAGAAGGGAGGGTCAACAGCACAGAAAATTAAAGAAGTTAAGAAGGATAAAGACTTTTAAAAGGCATTGGATTTAACAATTATTTGTCAATTTAGAGAGACAAGTTTCACTTAGTTGGATGTAGAGGGGAAAACCAAGATTTCACATAATTAAGAATTTACCAGGAGATGGGAAAGTTAAAGTAATGACAATAGATGGCTCTTTGTTGCAAGTTATAAAATGCAGAACAAATATAGGAAGACAGGATATCCTTTTTGTAATGTCAAATGACGGTCATTCTGGCCCCCTCCTCCCAGTAATATTCACCATGTGGTGACCTGGAGGTTTTCATTGTGCAAAGTAGCCAATGTCAGCCAACCTTCATTCCCCTTCTCACTCTGCTTCTGACATTCCAGACTTTGTCACTATTCTGCAACTATCATGTCAGCTTGGAACTTCCCTAGGAATCTGGGGCCTTTACACCCTCAAACATTCAATTGTTCCTATGATTTTCATACCCTGGAGCATCCTTCTACCACAACAGTTCTTTTTTTCTCATTGGTGAGTTCATTCCATGGCCTCCATTTTGTGGAAGGGCCCAAGCTGGCCAATCTTCATTAACCTCCTAGTTCTACTTATGTTTTAGACTCTGGCACTATATTTCTTTGAGGCTTCTTCTTTTACTACCCCAAATTTTCAGCTCCGTTTTGTGTGATGTCTTCTTCCTACTAGAATGCAAGCTACTTGTGGGCAGGAGCTCATCTTTTCTTTTCTTGCTCGTATTTGTAAATTTGTAGTGCTTACCTCAGTGCCTGTTACTTAGTAAGTCCTTAACAAATGCTCATTTCCTTACTTTATCACTTTTTATAGATAACTGAGTATTATAGAGACCAGGGAAAAAATCAGTGGAAAGGAAGAAAATAAAGATAAAAATGGAAGATGGAATGTTCAAAAGACTACACTCACTAAATTAATAAGAGTTAATGTGATCATATGTACAACAAGAGGGTTCAAACTCAGCAAAGAAATAAATCACTTATTTTTCAGAGAATGGAATATATAAGAAGGGAATAGGAAATGAAGTAAATGGCTTTTGAGGTAGACTAGGGAAGAAGAGGGAACACAGTGGCAAATCTTTATTTTCACAGTAAAAATAGGAGATAATAACCTCACCTGAGAGGGAGGAAGCTTGAAGTAAAGGAAAGTTTTGTAATTGCCACTGTGAAGAATGAGATATTCACACAGAGAATAAAATGATAGGAATGACATTCAACCCCTCAGAGACTCTGTTTTCTCATCTAAATATTTGGGATAATAATAATAATATTGACACTGTGTTCTGCACTGCCATGTTGTGAGAAAAGTGCTGTGTGAATCTAAACTTACATTAATGGTAGTTATCATTATTGACATTCAAAACTATCTCAGAGGTCTTGGTTCATTTCTCATTTTTGAAGTTACCTTACCTCAGGTGTTTTTTCTCAGGTAAAGTTTTCAGAATGCAATTCTACAGCCCCTAACTAGGTGTTACCTGTCAATTAAGCAAGACTTCTCTAAGTACTGGTCAAGTTTTAACCATACACAAAATATAACTGAAGTAAAAAAGATTGGGACAAGAAATCGTTATGCTGTTCTCAGTTAACATTAACAAACTATTTTGGCTTAAAACTTCCCATTTATAAAGGAAAAATAAATTCAGTTTCACAACATAGTTTTCTAAACTCTCATTAGATAGATATGGATTTTGCCACTAAGTTATTATCAGTAATCCTAGTCACAGCTGGATTTTTTTCCACCCACCAAACTCCTTATGTTCTATACATTAGCATACATACTCATAAGTAGTTCACTCAAAAACAGCACAGGATTTCCTTTTCCTTCAGTAACTTCTGATCACACTTTATACCATGGATAGCTATTTGGGGATACATTAGGGTTCCCCAAAATCTAAATTATTATGAAGTATAGAAAGTTGCATATGGATATGTATATATGAACATGGAAGCATAAAGGGCATACACTAAGTAAACATTTTTTAGTTACAGCCCAACAATCTGAATGTAAAGTGCTATATAAATCCAAGGCAATATTATTATTGGACACAGATTTCACTTTTAACTTGATTTGTATTTATTGATGTTTCTGAAACATTGAAAAATAAAAGTCAAATAGACTTAAAACTGATTTTTTTCTATGTTGTTCTTTTCTTAGGTGGACTTCTGAAGTCCAACAATATGATTTATTGATGATAAACTGAGGTTTAGAGACGTAAGTGACTTGGATCAAATCACAGAGGAATTAAGTGGGCTTAAATGGTGAAATTTATAATTTTAACTCAATGCCAAAATTAATGATGGGTCCTTTAGAAAATTAAAACAATAACAACAATATTATCAATAAAGTTTGTGTCTGTGTTTCTTTTTTTTAAATTTATTTTCTTGGTTACATCATTGATTTCCACAAGGTTTTGAGTTACAAATTTTCTCCCCTTTTTGTCCCTACCCCCCAGCCCAGAACATTGATCCCACTGTAAGACCCCTCCCACAATCTGTTCCATTTT
>CM053597.1:148574562-148601739 GCA_028646575.1 Pseudocheirus occidentalis | reverse complement strand
AGGAACCAAGGGAATCTAGAATTTAAAGCTCTACAATCAAATGTTAAGAAAAAAATGTATGTATGTACATATATATATATACACACACATATATATGCATATGTATGTGTGTATACATACATATATATATGTATATATTATAATCATTAACTACATGCAACTGGGAATTAAGATAACAGGTACAGGGGTAAGAAGACCCTCCCTTCCCTACCAGAAAATAAGAGATGTTGGGTAGGACATAGAAGAGAGCAGACTGGGGAAGGGGGTTACAGAGGGATCACTGTTTTGGGGATGGGGGTGGGGGAAAGAAAGGGAGAAAATTCTGTAACTCAAAATCTGGTAGAAATGAATGATATAAACAAGAAAATAAATTTTAAAAAAAGAAAGCAAAATGACATCTAGCTGTGGATTGTGGGAATGAGGGAAGGGAAATGCCTAGAATCATACTATTTCAGCTGCTGATTTAATTTCCCTTTTTCCATCCATTCTTTTTCCCTTTTAAAGTAAGGGATTACAAGCAAAGAGAGGAAAAATTTACCTTGCATAATAAGGAAAACTCTCAATGAAGAAAAAAAAACCTTCATAATTAATGTTGTGACCAAGGGTAAGTCACTTTACTTTCACATGGCCCAAGTAGTTCTCTAAAAATATAGATAAGTTGTAGATCTGCATTATTGTTGAGAATTTCCACTCTAAGTTTTCCTTACACCAATTGAAAAAAAGTCCTGCTACTTTCATGAAGTTATTTTTATCTTTGTGTCAATTTCTATGGTTCTTCAATTAAACTATCACAGCATTTGTTTATGATTTCATTTTTTCCTATCCTCATGACCAAATATTTTTTTCTGGTCTTATTGCTATTCTTAGACTTACTAGCCTGCAGGTAAGTGTTTCGTGGATAGATCACAGAGGCTGGAGTGAGGAAGACTCATATTCCTAAGTTTAAATCTGGCCTCAGGCTTATACTAGTTGTATGACCCTGGGCAAGTCATTTAACCATATTTGCCTCAGTTTTCTATCTGTAAAATGAGCAGAAAAAGAAAATGGCAAGTCATTCTAACATCTTTACCAAGAAAATCTCAAAAGGGGTCACAATCAGAGACAACTGAAAAATGACTGAACAGTATACTAAATAACATTGGTGACAATAAATGTTCTTTTCAGTGGCATGTCCAGTCAGTTTATTGGCCTTCTGCATGTTGCTTTTGTAGATAGAAGTATTTATAGACGTAAAAATTTCCCTACAGGCTGATTTAGAGGCATGCCAAAAGTTTCAGTTTTTTTTTCTGATTTTGACTATTTCTTTAATACAAGGATTATGTTAAAGAATACAAGAATACAACACAATATGAGGAATTTCCACTATTTGTTTGTTGACACCCATGTTATTTAGCATTATTATCTTTAATCTCCATGGAAGTATTAATCTTATTATAACACTTAAAAATTATTATGTTTATTATATTATGGTCTTTTATGTACATGTTTAATATTTCTGAAAGAATGCTTCATGGTCAATTATATATTTGTCATGAAATGCTGGAAAATAGTTATAGTCCTTATAATTTACTACCCAATAATCAAATTCTATCATACCTATTTTTCTCCAACATTCTATTCAGATGCTTAATGTTTACCTTTTTATTAGAGTTAACTAAGTCTGAGAGTGGTTTGTTGAAGTCATCAACAAGTATTGTGTCAATCTCTAGAACTTCCATTAATTACTTTATGACAAAAAGAGACAGAGAGGGAGAGAGAAAGAGACAGAAAGGGAGGGACATGACACAGAAAGATGCTTTGACTTTACAGGATAGTAACTGCCTACTCCTTTCAGATTGAATATTCTAGTGAGACAAATAAAAACCATTAAGTAATTCTTTCTCTTCTTTTGACTTATTCTGTCATTAAAAATTATTTTCAACATTATAGGGGAGAGGGATGATTATCTTGAAACATTTACTTAAATATCTTTCTGGAAGTTCCGTCCAATTGATTTTTTTCTCAAGCTAGAATAATGTAGAAAAGAATCATACACGAAGTTATAATTCAATACTATGTACATTTTTAACTTTACATTTAGTGGGTGGATTATGTCTGGCCAGTATTCGTCAGTAAAGTCTTGCTCTATGCGGTACAGTGGACAGGGCACTGGATTTAGAATCAGAAGACATTGTTCTATATCCTGATTCTGCCACTTCCTAGCTATATGACCTTGGATAAGCTACATATTTTCTCTGATCCTGTTTTCTCATCCATAAAAAGGAGGGATTTGATTAAATAACATTCAAAGTTCCTTACAGATATTAATTTATGATCTTATGTCCACTCAGAGGAGAGGATGTCATCATGTGCTTGCATGTAACAGGTCAATCATATGTAAGATAAAGTATTTCAGAGTTTCTTTGGATTTTTCATGAATATTGCTTTTTAATGTGACTGAACTTTTATACACAACATACAGGGAATCATTTTATAGAGAACAGACATTCATTTTAGGGCTTAGTTTTCATTTGTTCATGTTCATTTTCCTAATGTTGCCTTTTTGCTTTCAGATACACTGCTTGAAAGAAAAACTAGAGTCTTAAATGATGGAACCAGTATTTCATAATGGAATTTTACAGTTTTAGTATAAGTCAATTTAAATGTTAAAATGTGAAATTACTGATGCAAGAGTTCATTTAAGGCTATTATTCACTCATAGAGGTCTGAAGAATGAGACCCAGCTTCTATATCTAAAGAGTTCAGAGAGTTTTATACACTAGGAAGTCAACTCGAATGGAAATGATGGATTCAGTAGGGTGCAGAAATTCCCATTTGTTTAGTGCAGTTGAAAGGACAAAGGGCGCTTTATTCGGAGTCATAGATCCTTGGTTCAAGTCCTAGCCATGGTTCAAATTCCAACTACTACTTGCCAATTGTGTGACATTTGCTGAATCTCTAAACACATTTTTGGTCTTGACACCTTTACTGTAAAAACTTTAAAAAGGGAGGTTGCACTAGATGACTGCAATAGTTCTAAAGCTAGGCTCTTATAATAAAGGATTCCAAGTTCTTTGAAATTAGCTATTTTTCACAAAATGTTTAAATTGCAAAGGATATTTATAAAAATATGAAATATTCTATATCTACATAGAATGCATATCATATTTAATATATGTATATAGGATATTTCATATATTTAAGGCATATATTTATATATTTACATTTTATATTTCTATGTGTGATAATATATACATTTAATGACTACCTACAATGTGCTACTTTTGAACTGGCTTTGAATTAAAATGTATAGAAACACAGCTGTATTTGAAGGTTTAATGATCAGTAAATTTAATCCTAGATCTTCTGGCTGTGATTAGGAAGGATGTTTTGTGCCCAAAGCTTTTGAGATAAAAAGAAATCAACCATTATAAAAGGCAAGATACCATCCAACTAATTTTACTCTACTTTTAAAATATGGAAAATAAGAGGTTAAGTGACTTGCCTAAGGTCATATAGTCAATATGAATCAGTCAGGAATTGAACCCATGTCTTCCTGGATTTGAGACCATCTATCTACTATGTGATGCTATCTCAAGAAGTAACCCAACATGTTTTTTAATTCTGAAGGACTTCAATAAAGAAAGACATAGCACTGGTTGTCACAAAAGCATTTGGTCTATCATTTTACCTGGGAGAAGGGAATAAGTAAAGGAAGATAGATTATTGTTCAGTCTCTATTCACTTGGATGGATATCCAATTGAGCTGGTTCATACCAGCTCATATGTATATTAGATAGGCACTGTGATTGAACATTGAGAAAGCTAAATGTAAGAGTGAATGGACTAAACAAAAGTCTCTATACAATTAATAAATAGTAAAACAAAATGGAAAAGATACAAAAATCAAAAGCTATCTTCAGAAGGAAAGAACAGCATACTCAGAAGTTGAGGAGAAAAAGCAAACCTACTCATATAACTCACAGAATGACTTAAAAAAATCAATCAGGTATAAAGTAAAATTTGGTACCTATGAAAGTGGATATGAGAACATTGCAAGAACACCAAATGATAAACACAAATCCATTAATTTGAACATTTCAATAGAATTTTTAAAAATAAATAACAAGATTCTTTGAGAATAACAAGGCCCAGAGAGAGGAAAAATACAGAAATGGTAGAATAAATAACAAAGGCAATTTTAAACAAAGTTATGTTTGGAAGGAAACTTGAGATTGCTATAGATCAAAGCAATGGAGCTAAAGGATAGAGTTCTGTGAGACAACTTGAGAACAACTGTTCTGATTATATAAATTAGACAAGAAAATTGGTCGAAGAATTCAAAACAGAGATAAAATTACAGAAATTTCTGTTCACATTCCCATGATGCTTTTGGAATGGAACCCCAAATATAACTCATCTAGGAACATAATTATTAAAACTTAGAGTTTCAATACCAAAGAGAACATCTTGCAAAGAGAAAGGAATAAACACATTTTATGTAAAAAGCACAAATTTAAATCACACCAAATTTTTAAACAATTATTTGGAATATTAAAAGAAAAATTAATATGAAATACTGGAAATTTAAGGAAATTAGTTATCAATCCAGAATTTCTCATTCTCCAAAATAATTATATGTATATTTTAACAATAAAAGGTCTTTAAAAATACTATCAGAGATGTTAACTTCTCTAGTGAGAAAAGCAGAAGAAGAAGGTACTTTTGACATAGAAGTTGATCACTTTACCATGGTAAATAAAGTTTACAAGAAAGAAATGAGTAATCATTATTCAATAGGTAAGTAGTCAAAGGATTTGGTCTACAGATAAGAAAAGGAGTATTTACTAATTATTATCAATTATACAAAAGAATGGTCCAAAATATGGATAATAAGAGAAATTAAAACCAAAACAATCCTGAAGTTTCACCTCATACCCAATCAATTAGAAATAATGACATAAGAGGGGAATAGTGAATATGACAGTTGTTGTCACCAGAAAGGTAGAGATGTAGGTGTGAATTAGTGCAACAGTTTTTCCCATTGTAATAACTATTATTTACCCATCACTTTGTGATTTATCAAAGACATTCTTTAAAAAAATTTTTTAAATTTGTTTTTAGTTTTCAACATTCATTTCCCAGAGATTTTGAGTTACAGATTTTCTTCCCATCTCTTTCCTACCTCCCACCCCAAGACAGCAAGCATACTAAATACCCCTCCCCTCAATCTGCCCTCTCTCTCTTCTATCCCCTCAACTCCCCCCTTACTTTCTTGTAGGGCAAGAAAGATTTCTATACCCCAGGCTATAGAAATGGGGTATACTTCTATACCCCATTTCTATATCTTACTTCCAGGTTAGTGCAATGATTTGGGAAAGAAATTTAGAATTGTTCAAATACAATGACTAAAGTTTCTTACTCTTTCATTGAGGGATTCTACTACTAGACATATGCCCCAAAAAGCTATTGAGAAAAACAAAGTTCCTACATGACCAACATATCCATGGCAATTTTTTTACGGTAGTAAAAATGTGGTAACAAAAGAAACAAAATAGATGTCCATTAATTGGGGAATACTTAAATTATGATACATGCATGTAATGTAAAATTACTGAGCTCTAAGGAATGAAAAATAGCATGATTACAGACAAGCATGGAAAAACGTATATGAATGAAGTAAAAAATGATACACTTGATGCATATCTATAATAATGTAAATGGAAATAATAGGAATCGTAAAATAATAAACACTGTAGTATACTGCAAATAACAAGCATGGCCCCAAAGAAATATGAAAAACCTTCCCTCACTCCTTTGCAGGGGTGAAAATTCTATTGTTGTTGCATATTGCATACAATTTTAGATTTTCCAGTGTTTTGAAATACTGTGATAATCTTTCTCTTTTTTTTTCTTTCTTTCAAACAGGATTAGCTGTATAAAATTTATCTCTTGGAGTTAAAGAAAGCAGGGGTCTAAAACCAGGAGAAATTTAGGTGATTTAAAAACAAAATAAGTCAATGAAATCTTACCTCAAATTAAAAAAAATTAAAAAGAGAGAATTGAATGAATACTATTGGATATTTATGTACTCTAAGTACAGTTGAAAATCAAATTTCTAAAGAAAAAATAAGATTAATGTGCAAAAGAGAGGAATTTAAAATATTATCAGAGGGGGGCGGCTAAGTGGTGCAATGAATAGAGCACCAGCCTTGGAGTCAGGACGACCTGAGTTCAAATCCAGACTCAGACACTTAACACACACACACACACACACACACACACACACACACACACAAACTAGCGGTGTGACCTTGGGCAAGTCACTTAACCCCAATTGCCCTCCCCCAAAAAGGCAAAAAAAAATATTATCAGAAATGGAAAATTCAAAAGACACTGGTTAGCAGCTAAAAAACCTGAACAGAGCAACAAAATAAGAAATAAAGACATTAACTTAACCAGTCACAGAAAAAGAAATTAAACAACCATAAAAGGACTGCAAATATTTGCAAGAGACTTTAACCCAGTTATAATTGAAAATACATTCCATCAACTTTTAAAGATAAATAATTCAAATGCCGGTAAAATATAGTCTCAAAAATAGAGACAGAAAACACTCAACTAAACTTTTCCATATGAGAAATATTTTCCTGATAACCAAAGAAACAAACAAAGAAGTGAACTAGAGACCAATCTCACTAATGGATATTCAAGTAATAAACTAATAAATCATTGCAAGGACACTATAGCAATATATCCCTCAAATAATTTACTATGACTAAGGTAGTTTCATAATAGACATGCAAGAATTGTTCAACATTTGGGAAAACAATTATTACAATTTATCATATAAATTACAAAAAAAGAGAAAATGAGTTTACTTCATGAAAAAATATCTTTTAACATAATATAGCACACTAAAAAGCATTAGAGGAAAGGCATAAAAGAGATCTTTAATATAATTTCAAAACCTGCATATTTAAAAACAAGAGTATTATTTTTAAAAAGAAATATACCAGAAGTTGTCTCAGCACAAATAAGGTTTGAAAAATGTTCCCTCCTCCCCCTTCTTATTTTACATAATTTGAGAAATATAGGCATAGACATAATTTAATCCTTAGGGAAAAGACATATATTATGAGAATAATAGCTTTTCCTTATAATAAATTATCAAAAGATTTGAATGTCTAATTTGAAAATATCCTAATATCAACAGATGCTTGAATAAAACTTTTAAAAATGGCAAATAATCAAAGACCTGATAGCAAAAAAAGTTTTTAATACACTAATTGCTCAGTGGGTGGGGAAATGCATGAACACTGTTATATATTAATTTATTGAAAATTATTTTGTTGTAAGGAATAATAGCTATGAATGGATTGTCATTTTAAAGAGCAATAAATACGGATTATTTAAAGAAATATCAAAAGACCAATATGAAATGATAGAGAATGAAGAAAGAAGAAGCAAAGAGAAAATCAGTTAAGAAGCATTTATTATGTTCCTATCCTGTGCCGGATCCTGTGCTAAATGATAGGGATACAAAGACAAAAGTGAAACAGTCTCTGTCCTCCTTCTAATAGGAGTGATACATGCACATGTATAGGTACAAATATATATATATATACACACACACACACACACACACACACACACACACACACACACACATATGTATATATAGGCAAAAAGGTTCTCTATTGAAGGTGGCATTTGTACTGACTTTTCAAAGAAGCCAGGGCATCTAAGAGATACAGGTAAGGAAGGAGCATATTCCAGGCATGGTAGAAGGCAGCATAAAGGCAGAGAGATGAGAAGATGGAGCAAGGAACAACAGGAAAATCACTGTGCCCCACTTCTAGAGCTTATGTGGTGAATATATACATACATATGTATACACATATATGTGTGTATGTATACACACATATAGATACTTATGTATATGTATATATGTGTGTATACACACATATATATGTATGTATGTGTGTATTTATGTGTGTGTGAGTGTGTGCATGTGTGTATATATATGTGAATACATAATACAAACAATAGTGGTGCCCAGATAAACAGGGAACAGTTGTACTGTCAAGACCTTTAAAGGAAAAGTTCAATTTTGATCCTACAGGCAATAGACAGCTAATGAAGTTTACTCAGGAGGTTTACTAAATTTGCTAAGAAAGGGGAGATCTGACATGGCTAGACCTCTACTTTAGGGAAATTATTTGGTGGCAGTGTGCATGATGGATTTAAGGGTGTAGAGACTTGATGCAGGAGATCAAAGAGGAGGTTATTGTAATAATATAGGCAAGATGCGATGAGTTGCCAAACTAGAGTAATTACTCTGTGAGTAGTAACAAGAAATACTGTGGTGATAGAATCAAGATTCCCCCAGATATGTGGGGCAAGTGAGGATGATTTTGAGCCTGTGGTGCTGCGTGACTGAAACTATGGTGTTACCCTCAAGAGTAACAGAAAAGTTTGGAAGAAGAGAAGAGAAAAAGATTTCTGTTTTAAACGTTTTAAGTTTAAAAAGCTTACCTTACATAATTGTCATCAGTGTGTACTTTCTGCTCAAATGAAGACAACATTAAACTATATACATGAATGTACCATTATGGGAGCAAAGAAAGGTCTAGTACAATAGACAATATTGGAACTACCTAGTTGAAGTTAACACCATTCATCTTCTGAAATTTAATAAGTGTAATTTACAAAAATGTGAGGTTGCATCTGTTACTGATTATAATGCTATTTTGGTTTAACTTTGGGGAAGTTAGAGGGTGTTAGCTTTTGTTTATATTGCTGGAGAAGGTTGTCTTTTTTTTTGCTTGTCTTTGGAAAAGTCCTCTACATTAAAAAAAAAGGTAATATTTAGCCTTCTGTGGTTATAAGTAAGGCAGTATGTTACTAATCGTGACTTATGCACAAGATGTATTATATATCATTTAGGATATATATGATAATATACCTAACAAGCATAAGGGTTTTTCAAGGAGTGAGAGTGATGGCTAACAAATGAAAACCCTTAAGTGCCACGTTGGGTCCCATTGAATATAACAGATCTAAAATGAGATCAGCACATTGGCTGGATGTCTTGTGAAGGATTTCTAGGAGAATGAAGACAGAAAAATAGATTTGAAATGTGAATTGATTGTAATCTACATCACTGATGGGCATACCTTATATTAATGAGAACAAATACTATCGATGTCTTAAAGTATTGTGTGGAATATTATAAATGTTTATATTATATTATATATTATAAATTATACTTATATATAATATATGAAAATAAAATATATAAATAAATATTATATAATATAAAATACACAAAAAGTAAAATGTTATATTACTTAAATGATTCATAACAATCAGAATATAAAACAGTTTCTTTCAATGACAACAAAAAAACTGGGTCTGAAGATAAAGTGCATTAGGTTTGACAGTACTTATTTGAAACAAATTCTCCTTATACCAAATACTTCCTTTCTTTTACTTGTTCTCTTTACTTCTATATTTCCACTTCTTTGCTTGCTTGAAATGAAATGCTTCATCAACTGACGCAGAGAGGAAATCAAAATAAAATTATCCAGGTCCTTCTTAATTCTGAGTCAGCGTTCTTCAACCACACTTCACAATTTCTATTTAGTCCACTTGGAATGTAGTGTATATGCATTGGTATGTATATATGGTATATAATATACACATTGGTATGCATATACTTTTTTATATAATACTGAATGCCATGTTACTGTTTTGAGGTAGAGACAGGAAAACAAATCTTGTTCAAATTGAGTGAAGTCATAATAAAGGTAGGTTAACATGGAGCAGAGAATATCTAAAGAAGAGGAAATATCAAGCTTCAGATATTTGAAGGGTTCTCATTTGGTAGAAGGATTTATTTTCTTTGCCACCAAAGGTCAGAGGGAGGAGTAAGGGGTACAAGCTGCAATGGCTTGACTTAACTACAAGGATAAACTTCCTAACAATTAGCATTATACTAAAGTAGAAAAACTTGCCTTGGTAGGTAGCGTGTTTCTCTCCTTGTAGGTGCAAGAAAATGCTGTATGACTATTTGCTATGTTTTAGAGTGGTTTTTTTTCAGATGTAGGTTGGTCTAGAATTGGTTCCTGGAAATCCTTTCCAACTCTTACATTCTGTTATTCTTTGCCACTTTGGTCAAAATAGCTTGCACCCAAACATTTGTAACCATTGTATTTTATATATTTTTCTGAAGAAGTAGTTTTTATTCTGGTAAAAGACCATTAAGCATAACAATTAAAAAAAACAACTAAACAAAATGAAACAAAAAAAATCCCTTTTGAATCCAACTGATCCTTGAAACACTAGTTTCAAATATAATTTTGATTTTACTCTAGATTTTCTTTTCTCAGAATTTTCCTGAATTCTTTTCATCTTGAAGGCATTAAAAGGAAATAAAGTGTGAGGACTGTATAGCCTCCAGAGATTAACTTAAAATGGAGTTGCCAAAAAGTTTACCTAATGTTGTGACATAGTGGGGTATTGAAAACAAAGGCAGTTAAGTACTGTATGAGAAAGGCAGAAAAAAAAATGGTGAGAATAATTTGAGAAGCCTGTTTGAGACACCCAGTGTATTCAGTGCAACTGGTGATGATGTGATGGCCTCACACCTGGGGACAGCATAGAGTTCCATTAAGGATGTCAGAGAGACCTTGTGGAGATCATACCTGTGATTCCTGGGGTCATATGCTGATCAACTTAGAAGTGTCCTCTGTCCCTAGAAAAATCAAAAGGAGGATTGTCATTTGCCTTGTGGTAACTGATAATAGTGTGTGTGCGGGTGGGGGGGAGATAGAAATGGAGAGGAATGGGCATTTTGTAGTCCTCTGAAAATGGCCTCAGGGATTTGTTTATTTCCTTGGTACAAGTCAAGATCTTAGACCTTAATAACAACAGCTGCTAATGCTTAGAAATAGACATTTCAGATTTTTCCCAAAGCCAGTCCATGTAGTCACAACTGGGGTTTTAATATAGCTTTCATTTTTAATTTTTTTCTGTGACTATAATCTATATTGTCAATGTTTAATCCTTTGGGTCGCACAAATTTGGGGAGAAAATCAATATCCTAATGAGATGGGAGGTGAACCATTTTGGTAAATTCATTAAATAAATTACAATATTTATCATGTCAGCCCTAGACTAAACAAGATCAGAGAGGGAGAGAAGAGAGAAGCTGGGCTTATTTCTAAAGCGCTAAAAGAAATTTGGGTGTTTCAGGAAATTCAGCCTAGCCTTTTTACCATGTACAAAGGGATATGCAGGGGACTCAAATTTAAAGACACAGAAAGGCAGCAGGCTTGACAGTTGGAGTGGCTTGAGTTCATAGTACCACATGGTAGCTTCTAATTGTGCTCGGAATATCCCAGCCCACCCCTGCACGGCATATGGGCGTTGCAGTCCTACCCATGTTGCTCCACTTTTGTTGCCCATGTAAGGAGGATGCTCTTGTGGAAAGGAGAATGTATATATACAAGTACAACTCAAATATTATGTACTTACTCTTGTCCTATCTTACTAAGCTGCTGAATGAGTTTCATACAATTTTATTAAACACATACTTTATTCAAAATCCAAGTTCTTACTCAACATTTAAAAAAATAATTTATTTTTAGTTTTTAACATTCACTTTCATAAGTTTTAAATGTTTTGCCCCTCTCCCTTCCCTCCTCCCCAAGACAGCATTAAATTTGATATAGGCTCTACATACGCATTTTTCATTAAACATATTTTCACATTACTCATATTGCATAAAAAAAATTAGAACGAATGGGAGGAACCATGAGACCAACATTTTTTAAAGGACACATTCACACTGGCTTTGCAAGAAAAATGTATTTGTCCCAATTAGAGGAAAAAAAGGGAAACTACATACTGTTTCTCATATGGTATTACATTTTGTAATTAAAAAAAAAGATTTAGCATTACCCAGTAAATTTTAGTAGTGGTTTAGAAAAAAGTATGAACTGAGGTTTGTCATGGTTTGCACATTTTAACTTGTCTCTATTCTAAATGATATAATTCAGGTATTTAACAATAAAAATGTTGTCCAATTTATTGTCGTATACCATAATTTCTTTTGAATACCACAGATATTTGTGTTCTTTAATATTCTTTTTAAGTATAGTGGAAGAACTGGCTTCTCCTCAGGATATAATAATAAAACAAGAGATCGAGCATATAACTCCACGATAATGAGGTTAATATTGTATCACTTTAGGAAATATACAGTGTCCCAAAAATCTTAGTTCAGTTTTAAGCTATTAAAGCTTAAAGGTATTGAGCGTTTTTGGAACACCCAATATTAAGCCCGTCATTGCATTAGAGGAGCAGCTCCCCTTTGGCTTCTCAAAGACTGGTGTGTTTCTGGGTGGCTTTTAACAATTAGCTTATACAATATTTGGAAGGGAAAAAAAATCAATAGATCTATCAACTTAGTCTGTCCTTAAGGAAAAGCATCTCTTAGGCTAAATGAAAGAGCTGAACACTTCTAAAATAAATGGAGAGAGAGAGAGAGAGAGAGAGAGAGAGAGAGAGAGAGAGAGAGAGAGAGAGAGAGAGAGAGAGAGAAAGAGAGAGAGAGAGACAGAGACAGAGAGAGAGACAGAAAGAGAGACAGAGGGAGAGAGAGGGAAAGAGAGAGAGAGAGAGAGAGAGAAAGAGAGAGAGAGAGAGAGAGAGAGAGGGAGAGAGGAGAGAAAGAAGACTAAGAAAAGGTAGTTAAATGCTAATTCAAAATCAAACCTCCAGGCATAATAAGTTTTAGAATAGATAAATCAGATCATTTATCCAGCTTGGTTTACATGTTAGAGACCTGAAACATTAAGCTGCCAGGAGACCTGCCTATTTTCAGACAATTTATTAGTAAGAAAGCTACTACAAGAATGGAATACTTGAACCCAGGCCCCTGAAGTCTTTGTTTTTTTCCTTTGTATTTTGTCTCCCAAACTCGATGGAATATCAATATACAGAAACATTCAAGGACATTTTAGTGGAGGACATAAATTTTGCTAATTTGCATTAATGCCGCATCTCCTCTGGGCTAACAATTCCCCCTCTCACCCCTAGCTATCAATTTGCACTCCCTATCTTTGAGTTTGGTGCGTGTAGCCTGGCTGCTACCTTATGATCTAACAGGATAACCCTAACATAGTTCATTAGCACCCTTCCAGTATGCTTTCAATGGACAGATCTGGAGACTTAGGGCGCTCTAAACAAAAGGCAGTTAATGAGATTGTCTAGACTCTAGAAAGAACAGTATATATAGATAGATAAAACATTTATTAAGTGTTTACTATGTGTCAAGCATTGTACTAAGTGTTGGAATCCACACATAAGAGAACAAGAAGCCATTGGGCATGGTTTACTGGCAGCTGCTATTTGTGCCCCTCTCAAGCACAATTTTTCTATGTAAACCTGTGATTTCAGTAGAATCTAGCTGAATAAAATTAAATATGAAAGTCTTAACTCTGTTGTATACCTATCTATTCTTTGTGGTGAATTTTGGCAAATATCTTCAGTGTTTTAACTACACTAGAAATGTTGACTGAATGTGTTGTTTAAGAAAAATCTATGTCAGAAGCTTCTGATTAAATTTATATTTAGCACTGAAGAGTGAAACTATAGATTGAGAATTCAGCTAGCTAAAGAAGTTAAAATTCTTGAAAGTAAAAAACTTTTACTGAGGTAAAATTGTTAGGTCTTGTTCTTAATGACTTTGGAGAAGGGTGTTTTCTGTTTATTTAGGGAGTTCTAATGAGTACTTAATGTGATATTCTACTAATACAATTGGGCAAACTTATTTCTCCATGTCACTACAGTAAATGACTTACTCAGAGTCACACACACACGCACACACACACACACAGCTGGTGTGCATCAAAAGTAGGACTTGAACCTACATTGCTCTGACTCTATTCAGCAGAAGATAATATTAATAATATAAGGAATTAATCCAAAATGCAAATAGGTATAAATGGACCATTCATATTCAGTCTTGTAAAATCATAAAAAAATAAAATTGAATAAATAAACATTTTGGTGGAATAATTGACTATATCACATTTCAACCCATCATTTAGTACCTCCTCTATTGAAAAAGGGAGTTGCTATGTGATTTTGGGGTCAGAATCTAAGGACAGCATTTTACCTAGTAATTAAAATACTGTGATTAAAAGTCTAATGTAGAACAATGGAGGGGGAAAAGATGTTGAATTAACTTTCAAAAAAATTTTAGTTGTTTTAAAAGGAGGTGAAGGAAATAAGCATTTTACATTTGATTCACACTCTGACTTTCCTAGGTAGGGCCATTTCATATGCCAGGCTTTTCTCTCTTCCACTATCTCTCAAATTCTGTCCAAGTTCATGTCCATTGTTTCCATGACACTATCTATCCATCTCATACACTTGATAAATGTTTTACTTAATGAAATGTAGTCTTCACATTATGTTATTGGTTAGAATGGGCCCTGCCCCTCCTACTTTGAAGTTCAGTTTTGACAGGTTGAACCATGAAATTGTTGTCATTAATAAATCTTGGAAAATGTGACCATAAACATATTTCTCCCTTAGATTTCGTACAGAAAACTTGCCAACAAAAGTTAGAGAAAAACATGAAAAGTTTTAGAATCACGTGGTTAGATGGGAAGATCACTGAATTTCGAATAGTGACTCTAATATTACACCCAGGTTCTACCAATTGCCTAATGGATATTTCTTTCAGAATGCTCCATTTCTTCCAAAATGGAACTCATTATATTCAGTGCTCCATCTTCCAAATCCCTCATTCAAATTTCCTTATCTTTGCTGAGGCCCCACTATCCTTCTAGTCACCTAGATTCAAAACTTTACAGTAATTCATAACTTTTCCCTTTTTCTTCATGTCCCATATTCTATGAGTTGTCCAATTTTATCTGTTGTATACCTAGAGTGTCCTCCAAATAGCTACTATGTTGGTATTCCCCAAACACTGATCCAACAAGGTAGCTTATAGTCTAATGGGGAATAACATGTAATAGCTTTGTACAAGCAGGATAAATATATGGTTAATTAGACATAATCAATAGAAGGAAAACTAAATTAATATTCTAGGGGGGATCAGCAACAGCTTCTAATAGAAGATGGAATTTTAGCTGGGAGCTTAAGGAAGTCAGGGAAGCCAAAGGCAAAGATGAGGAGGGGGAATTTTCCAATTACAGGGCATAGCCAAGGACATGCCTGAAGTTGGGAGATGGAGTGTCTTGTGTGACAAACAATAAGAAAGTCAGGATCACTAGATCACAGAATACATTGAAATTGGGAGGTAATCAAGGTGGATGAAGACAAAAAAAGTAGGAAGGGGCCAGGCTGAAAAGGTCTTTGAATGACAGAATATATAATCTTTTATCCCAGAGGTACTATGAGGTTTTCTTTTTCATTAAACCAAAATATTTTTCTATGTTTCTTCTATCCATTGCTCTAGTTCTATACTCTAGAGATAGGTATCATACTTAATATCTATTCTACATGAACTGGCACAAAGCTTATAAGTCTTTTATCTACAGTCAATCTTTTTTATTTATAGAACTCACCATCCTGATCAGTTTCCTCAGAACACATTCTAATTTGTCCAAGTTCTTCTTAAAATATAGTGTTCAGACTTCTCCACTTATTTCAAGTCTCAGGAGACTATAGGTATAGAATGCTGAATATATAATCAGACTTGGTAGTCATATCAGTTAGATTTGATGACCTGTCCCTCCCTTCCTTCCTTTCTTCCTTCCTTCCTTCCTTCCTTCCTTTCTTCCTTCCTTCCTTCCTTCCTTCCTTCCTTCCTTCTGTAATGGTAATTAATTTAAATTTGAAGACCCCTTTTCATTATGTCAAGTAAACAGGTACTTAGCCCTTAGTAACTAATCAAACCTCTGTGAAAGAAACAGAAGGTGTGAACTCTGTCTTCTGTTGCTGAAATAACAGGAAGGCATTGACTGAAACAGGAAACCAGTGTGTGTGTGTGTGTGTGTGTGTGTGTGTGCGCGCGCGCATAAGAAAAGTCCCAGAGAGGCACATTCAGAATTTTCTCCTGACAAGATCCTGGTGTAAGTAGTTGTTTTGCTGATGTAGCAGGAAGGGGTGGAGCAAGAGAAAGCTGGAACCAAGTTAACGTCCAAGCTGGTGACTGGAAGCAGCGGCAGCAGCAGTGGGGCAAACTCCTTTTCCTTTGAACTAACCAGAATCTCTGCTAAGGACTCCTGCTGAGGACTGCCAGGGATGAGAACTGCAGAGGGGCTGGAGCTGCCAGGAGCAAGCTGACTGGATGCTGAGCAGTTGCTGAAAGGAGAGGAGGATCTTTGCCTGAGGCAGCCTGTCCTGTTTTGCAGGCTTGAGAATGTGGGTGTTTACTACTTTAACTACATGTGCCAACTTCATTACTACTGTGTTGGCTTTGACTTTTTGGTTTTGGGACTCTGTTTTCTGGTATTTGAATAAATGTTCTGGCTATATTTCTCATGTAGACAGCCTGTTACATTTTGTGATTAATAACCATATCAGCATACTTACAGTTACTGTAGGCATTGTGAATGCTGCATTGCTGATACATTTGGTGAGGAGGGTGGGGTCACAAAACGTGAGGCCTCTATTTGGAAGCAGGAGGGCTTTAGAGGGAGAAATGGCTATCCCAGGATGGGAGGATTTGCCTTATTCCTCTCTAGCTGGAGAATGGGCCAAAAGCACAAGGCCCTGTGAAAACTGGGAACCAAGGCTGAAAGGGGGAGAACCCAGAGATTTAGAAAGATGTTTGCAAGTAATATCCATAGAACCAGGCAAAGAACTGGAAGGAGTTTGCAGGAGAGGCTGAGTCCTGCTCACAAGTTATTGTGTTATGTGTGAAAGTAGAGGTAAGCTGCTGAAAGAAAAAGCTCAGATGGCTAGAGAGTGTGCTGGTTTGCCTGAGGATTCTTCATTGCCACAGCATTCAGAAGAGCAAACTGCAGTGTCTCAGGTGGAAGAGCAAGCTACTGTTCATGTAGCTAAAGGGAAGCAAAAAACTAGCAGAAGGAATGTGCATGAAGCTTTCGTACAGGCTGGACAGAGTTGCCTGGACAGCTGCCAGGAGAATGTGTGTGAGGAGAATGAAACAGGGTTAGCTGAGGAGTCTTGTAATGTAGAAGCTCTCGCCGTATGAAGAAGAAGACAGGAAAACCCCTAGGGCCAAACAGAGTCCAGGGAGATAATTGAGGATTTCACTCAACAGAGTACTGATATATTGAGTAGATTCACCCAAAGAATGGGAGAGTCTTTAGTGTCTTGGATAGTAAGAATCATGGATGAAGGTGTAGGAGGAATAACAGTGGACACTGCGGACTGCTTAAAATTCATAAGCATCAGTCAGAATCCCTTTGTACATGAAGCTTTTAGGGATCACCATAGGGGAGGAGGTATCCACAGAACTACTCTGTTAGCTTTAGCTGCAGAGGGATGCAAAAAGCAATATCCTACTGATTCTATGTGGCCTGATGGAGACAGACCCTGTTACTCACTTAGAGACTGTATGACAAAGCTAAAGGAAGAGGTAATGAAAACTGCTATCATGCTTGGAGGTGCAAATACATATCATAATACCTCCCTAGGAGCTCCTCATAGAAATATTTTAGTGAAGACGGCTCCTCCTGCTTACAAGCACCTACTTCTGACTCTATTAATTGGGGAAATAGGACATCCTCTTTCAGAGGTGCTGGATAAGATTTCACAATTAAGTGATTTAGGTGAGTGAGGAAGACATAAATGTCCTAGAGAAAGAAGAGTAAACAGCCAGAGATTCAAAGACAAAATGGATTGACAAGAAGGGAACTATTTACTGCTCTATTGAGAGCAGGGGTGGATTTTAGGATAATAGATGGTATTCCAACTGAAGAGCTGAGTAAGTTGTACCAAGAAAAAAGTATTTAACATTAGAATGAATAGGGAAGCAAGAACCACCCCTGCAGGTACTCCTGAATATGGAAGTTTGCCCCACCTTCAGGGATAATCTGAATCATTGTATCCAAGTTTGTCCCACCTTCAAGGAGAACAGGAAATAGGCCAAGCCCCAGCCCAGACTACAGAAGTATACTCGGAAGATTGAAGACCTCATATTGGTTTAACAATATATTGGAAGAATGGATCAACTACAGTAACTAGGGCATTGCTTGATACTGGGGCTGAGGCCACACTTATCTATGGAAACCCTGATACTGTTTAAACATGGAACTCCTATTACCATCACAGGGCTTGGAGGGGCTGAAATATCAGCCAGACAAGTTAAAATAACAATGAAAATTGGGCAGTTTCCTAAGAAAGAATATACTGTGGTTATTGTGCCCATTCCTGAATACATGACTGGAATACATATATTGAGAGGCATGACTCTGAATTTACCTGAAGGAAGATACCAATTTGCTATAAGGAAGATAGGAATTAGTACAATTTTAGTGGGAAAAATAAAAATGGACCCAATCACTTTACCTGAGCCTTCTGAAATAATTACTTTAAAGCAGTATCGTGTGCCAGGTGGGCAAGATGAAATTACCACTACCATAAAGGAATATGTTGAAGCAAGAATGTTAGTCCCTACAACCACACAATGAAATAATCCTGTCTGGCCAGTATGAAAATCATATGGGACATGGAGAATGACTGTGGATTATAGACAATTGAATAAGGTGACTCTTCCTTTGTATGCTGCTATTTAAGGTAACAGATACTGTTACCTTAATAGAAAGGATCCAGAAATATGATGGGACTTGATATGCAGTTATTGACTTCGTGAATGCCTTCTTCACCATCCCAATAGACCTTAAACAATGGGACCAGTTTGCTTTCACTTGGCAGGGTAGACAATAAACTTTCACCAGCTTACCACAAGGATACCTGCATAGCCCCACTATTTGTCACAGGATTGTGGCTGAACAGTTGGATGAATTGAAGCTAACTAGTATACAACTTACCCACTATATTGATGATATCATGATACAGGGAAAAGATGCAAAAGAAGTGGAGAGGAGTTTGACCCTTCTAATTGAGCATATGAAAAGTAAAGGGTGGGAAATTAACCCTACGAAAGTATAAGGACCAGCTCAAGATGTAAAATTTTGAGGTATACAATGGAACAAGGGACTATGAGAGATTCTCACACAAGCCTGACAAAAGATTCAGGATTTTCCCACTCCTACTAATAAGAAGGAGGCCCAAAACTTCATAGCATTGTTTGGATACTGGAGGCACCACATTCCATATTTGGGACAGATTTTGAAATCTTTATATAAAGTCACTTGGAAGAAATATGAATTTGATTGGGGATTTGAGCAAAGTAGAGCTTTTGAAGAAGCCAAGGCTGCCATACAATTGGCCCTAGATTTATGGCCGATGCAAAATGGTCCAGTGGAATTACAAGTGATTGTACAGGATGATTATGCAAACTGGATTTTATGGCAAAAACAACACCCAAAATGTACCCTTGGGATTTTGGTGTAGGAAACTACCTTCATCTGGAGTCCAGCATACACCTTTTGAAAAGCAGTTGTTAGCTGCATATTGGGCTTTGGTGGAGACTAAACAACTGACTCTGGGCCATGAATTGATATTAAGACCTGTAATCCTGATTATGACCTGGGTAATGATTACCCCAGCTTCTCACAAAATTGGACATGCCCAAGAGGCTAGCATTATCAAATGGAAGTGGTATATTCAAAACAGAGCAAAAACAGGCAAAAGCAGAGTCTCTGCTCTACATGAATCTGTGGCAAGCATAGAAACAGAGGGGAATGACATACCCCCTGAGCCAAAGCAAAGGTTGGTACAGTCCTCTATTAAATGGAATGAGGGATATGATGGATTAACTGAAGAACAAAAGAGACATACATGGTTTACTGATGGTACAGCAAAATATTTGGGCCAAAAAAGACACTGGAAAGCAATAGCCTATAACCCATGTACCAGAAGGACTTTGAAAAGTACTGGGATAGGTGGATGTAGTCAATATGCTGAACTTATGGCAGTACATCAAGCCATCAAACAGAACAAGGACGACAATGCATATGTTCACTGATTCATGGGCAATAGCTAATGGCTTAGCCACATGGATGCCCATCTGGAAAAGTCAAAATTGGGAAATTCATGGCAAACAAGTCTGGAGCAAAGAATTATGGGAAGATATCTAGAACATGTCTTTGGTCACTGATATATCAGGCTTTCATGTAGATGCTCACGTGGACCTCACCATGCCAGAATGTGAGTACAATGCTTGTGGTGATCAACTGGCAAAGATTGCTACTGAACATTTTGTACCTACTTTGACAATGACTGATGATCTGGTATTAGCAAAATGGGTCCACCAAATGGCCGGCCATTTGGGGGTCCAGGCCACACACCAGTGGGCACAAGATTGAGGTATTAGTATTTCTCATTCACTGTTAAAACAGAGCAGAAGAATGCCATATATGTCAATTGGAAAAGGAGCAAACTGTTCCTCGGGTTGTGACTGGAGAAATAGCAAGAGGAAAGGTCCCAGCCAAATATGGCAAATAGATTATATTGGTCCACTACCACAATATAAAGGATGTAGATTTATATGTACTTGTGTTGACACCTATTCAGGTGTACTAGTGGCTTGTCCTTATAAGAATGCAACCCAGAAAAACACCTGTAAAACTCTAGATCTCATAAGTCTATATTATGGAACCACAATGCAGATTCAGAGTGACAATGGGTCACATTTCAAAGGTAATGAAATGAAGAGGTATTGTATACTAAATAATATAGAATGGATACACCATATTCCATATTACCCACAAGCATCTGGGTTAATTGAAAGAATGAATGGAGTGTTGAAAGAACAGTTAAGAAGGTTAAGTTGCAAAAATTCTTACCAACATTGGAAGGATCATTTGTTCATGGCTTTATGTAATTTGAATAATAGAGCATTGGGGGGAAGTACACCCCTAGCCAGAATGATGACCTCAAATCTGCAAATTAGAAAATAGCAAACACATAAGATCCCAAATATTGAGTATTGGACATTGAGGCCAGATGTACCAGCACTATGCTCAGGAACACCTGGTTCAGTGGGGGTATGATTTACATTGTTTAGAGGACTTTTGGTTGGATAGAAAAGAAATAAGAAATATCTCCACTGGAATACGCATAAGAATCCCTAAAAATCACTTTGGACAGATTTTGCCCAAATCAGGATTAGCAGCTCAAGGAATACATGTATTGGGTGGAGTAATAGATTCTAATTATCAAGGAAAAATTGTTGTGACATTCCATAATTTAGGTGAAGGGCCCATACAGATTCATGAAAATGATAGGATAATTCAAGTGATTATTGTTCCTTGTAAAACACTACCCCTTGTAAAACCTGAATCTCCTTCCAAGATAACCATCAAGCTATAAAAATAACTATCTGTATCTGCTGGTACAGATACTAAGACTTTGTTTGTTTGTGGCTTGGTTGATCCTGGAATTCTCAGGAACAGAAATTGTGAAGGTTTTTAGATGTACTGGACTCTGTGAACTTCAGTGTAGCAGGAACTGCCCAGGGAATGGACAAGGACCTGAGAGCAGTCTGCCTCTGAATCCAGGTGACTCTTTGGTGGATTCAGGTAGGAGCTGGAACCATGGGAGGGGATACAGGGACTTTGAGCACCCAGAGTCAAGTTGAAGAAAAGATCTCTCCTTGGATATTGTATGCTGTGATGATAACATGGTTTACTAGTGACCTACGGGTGGAGTGGGGGGGGGGAGGTTGTGTATTTTCTGACGATTGTATTTAGTGATTAGTAATACTTAGTAAATGATGGCTTAATAAGTGACTGATTAAGTTAACTTAGTTACCCCATGAGTGGAAGACTGACTTCTATTCTGAGATGATTGAATGACTAAATAAGGAGGCAAACCTCCTTAGGGATATGTATCAGCAAGCACCCTAACATACCCAGGGCAGCTGCTAACACAGGTTCTTAGATCTGCTTTACTAAAGGAAAGCAACTCAAAATGGGTTAACAATCTTTCTTTAATCAAACCAACATATCATTTACCTAGTTCAGGGGAAAAGTCAGCACCCTGAACTCCAGAGAATACAAGCACAAGTTACAAGCAGACCAAGAAACAGATCAGCAGATGGGCTTCCAACCATCTGACCATCACATCCATTACCTATTCAAGTTACCAGAGAGGGAAACACCAATATCTGGGTTTTTCAAAGCCAGGGGGATCAATGGCTTCCCAGACTCTCATGTGGTCAAATCACACAACTCTTCTCAAAGTGAGCCCCAAAGCAAAGCCTCACATCAGGGCGTATATACAGGCTTCTCCTGGGTCAGCCCTCTTGACCCACTGTCAAATTACAAAGTAACAAGGTGTGGCCATTGCCAAAAAACAAGCCTCTCGCCACAGGCTACACGTGACCACCAAATCAGGGAACATTCTCAGAGCCTCTTAAGCAAAGGGGCTAGAGGCAGGAAAGAGCTTCAGATTCCCATTATAGGATAACAGATGATTGTTCTTTTGTTCTTTGTTCTAAATACTGTGAGCACCTTGGTGAAAACCATGTGGCCATTTTAATGATAAGCTGTTGTGAACACTATATTGTGATTTTTTTGTGATAAAATATAATGTTTTGAATATTGTATCTTGATTTGTTGTGAATGTTTTCTTTTGATTTGTTATGGAATAAATAGAGTGTTCACTATACTGTATAATCAGAACCTTAAAAGCTGGTAACAGCAGCATTCTTTTGGGAAGCAGTTCATGCATGGCATTAAACCTTCCTTCCTCCTTCCATCAGTCACTTCTTCCCTTCATTCCTTCCTTTTTATCTATAAGGGATAGCACGCATAGTGGAGGAGTGAGGGATATGTTTAGAAACAAATGATACAAAAGTCATCAACAAGCATTTACTAAGTTCTTCTTCTTATTATTAAGTTCATGTTTAGGCTCTGTAGTAAGAGCTAGTTTTTTTGTCTATGCCAGACTGCTTTGCAGTTTTCCCCAATTTTTTTTTTTACCAAATAATGAATTGTTATTTCTAAAACTTGTCTCTACACTTGTCAAATACAAGGTTACTATATTTATTTGCTACTGTAAATTGGTTGCCTACTCTGTTACACTAATCTACCTTTCTATTTCTTAGTCAGTACAAATATAACTTACACCATTTACCAAGATGAGGTCAAAATGAATACAAGACCTAGATATAAAGGGAGATATTAAAAGGAAATTTGAAGAGCATGGAGCATTATCAGACTTATGGATATGCAAGTAATTTATGAATAAATAAGACATAGAGTTCAATGTACATTATAAAATGGATAATTTTGTACAATCTATTATAAAGCAGCAGTCATCAAAACTACTTGGTATTGACTGAGGAATAGAGTAGTGGATCAATGGAATAGATTGGGTACAAAAGACTCAGTAGCCAATGATTATAGTAATATGCTATTTGATAAACCCAAAAACCCTAGGTTTGGGGATAAGAAGTCACTATCTGACAAAAACTGCTGAAAAAATTGGAATACAGTATGGCAGAAACTGGGCATAGACCATCATGTAACACCATACACCAAAATCAAGTCTAAATGTGTGCACTAGCTAGGTATAAAGGCTGATACTGTAAGTAATCTGGGGAGACAAGGAATAGTTTACCTGTCATGTTTGTGGAGTAGAGAAGACTTTATGACCAAACAAGAGTTAAAGTGCATTATAAAATGCAAAATGGATTATTGTGATTACATTAAATTGAAAAGGTACTGTGCAAACAACGCCAATGTAACCAAGATTAAGAGGGAGGTAGAAAACTGGGAAAGAATTTTTATAACCAGTGTCTCTAATACAGGCATCATTCCTAAAATATACAGGGAATTGAGTCAAATCCATAAGAATACAAGTCATTCCTCAATTGATAAATGGTTAAAGGATATGAACAGGCAATTTTCAGAGGTAGAAATTAAAGATATCTATAAGCATATGAAAAATGGTCTAAATCACTATTGATTCAAGAAATGTAAATCAAAACCACTTTGAGGTACCACATCTCACTAGTCAGATTGGCTAAGATGAAAAAACGGGAAAATGACAAACGCTGGAGAGGATGTGGAAAAATTGGAAACTTAATGCATTGTTGGTGGAGTTGTGAACTGATTGAATCATTCTTGAGAGCAATCTGGAACTATTCCCAAAGGGTTATAAATAATTGAATACCCTTTGACCCAGTAATACCACTTCTGGGGTTGTATCCCAAAGAGATCATAGAAGTGGGAGGAAGACCCATATGTACAAAAATATTTATTGCAGCACTCTTTGTGGTGGCAAAAATCTGGAAATTAAGGGAATGCCCATCAACTAGGGAATGGCTAAACAAGTTGTGGTATATGAATGTAATGGAATTCTATTGTGCTATAAGAAATGAGGAGCAAAGGGACTTCATATTTATCTGCAGAGGCTTATACAAACTGATGCTTAGTGAGAAAAGCATTACCAGGAGAAATTTGTACACAATCACAGACACCTTGTACGTGTGATGACCAACTTTGATAAACTGGACTCTTCTCAGCAATTCACAGTTGTAAGACATCTCTAAAAGTCTTAGGATGGAAGGAGATGCCCACATCCAGAGAAAGATCTAGAAATAACACAGTTTAAATGGATACTGAAGCAATCTACATGCTTTCGTTCTTTTCTATGTTTGGTTTTGTTTCTTCTTTCCCATTGTTCACTCCATTGGTTACAACCCTTCTATACAACCATCCTAATGTCCAACATGAAAGTATTTGCAGATCCTATACTTGATTGCATGCCACTGTGGTGGGGGATAGGGAGGAAGGAGGGGAGAAAATGTGAAACTCAAGGGATTGTGGAACTAAATCTTGTAAGCTAAAAGTAAATAAACAAATCAATTAAAAAACTTTATTAATCTTCATAATAACTAAATCCTATTTGGCTTATCTTGCATTTGACTATGTCATTAAAAAGATTGTCTTAAAAATAGAAATAATGAACTTTTCATTTTAGAAAAAAATGGATAGACTTCCAGGAAATAATGAAGAGCAAAATTTTCAGAATCAAGCAGAAACATTGTATAGAATAACAATATTTTAGTTAATTTATTTATTTTTAGTTTTCAACATTCACTTCTATAAATTTTATCCCCCTCCCTTCCATCCTCCTTCCCTAAAATGCCATGAAATCTGACAGAGGCTCTACATATTCTTATTAAACATATTTTCACATTAGTCATGTTGTATAGAAGAATTATAACGAATGGGAGAAACCATATGAAAGAAAGAAAAACAAACAAACAAAAAAGAAAACTGCTTCACTCTAAATTCTCACTCCATAGTTCTTTCTCTGGATGTGGATGATATTTTCCATCATAAGTCCCTTGGAATTATTTCAGGTCCTTGCATTGCTGAGAAGGGCTAAATCTCTCAAAATCAATTATAGACTATGTTACTGTGTACAATGTTCTCCTGGTTCTGCTTGCTTCATTTAGCATCAGTTTATATAAATCTTTCAAGGTTTTCCCAAATTGTCCCTGTTCACCATTTCTTATAGCACAATAGTATTCTATTACATTCATACACCACAACTTATCTGGCCATTTCTCAATTGATGGACATCCTCTCAATTTCAAGTTCTTGCCCACCACAAAAAGAACTGCTATAAATATTTTTGTACCTGTAGGTCATTTTCCCATGCAATCTCTTTGGGATATAGCCCTAAAAGTGGTATTTCTGGGTTAGAGGGAACAATATTATTGTAATAACAACTTTGGAAGATAGTAGAATGAAAGTAAGAACTTGCTTTAGCTTGTCCCCCAATCACCTCCAAAGTCCTGCAAAAAAAACTGACTCTAAACAAATTTTAAAGTTACAGAGCCCACAAAATGACAGAGTGAAACATCTTCAGTTGAAGAGAGCCTGGCAGGTGAACAGGAAGGGTCTACTGCATCAGGACAGGAGTGGAGTGCAGTCCCACAAGGACCATGCTGGGAAAGTCCGGGCTGGAGCAGGTCTTAGGCGATTGAATCACTGACAGTGGTGGTTGTTTTCAGACTTTTCAGACTACAGATCCCTACAATTGCCCTCTGAACAGCCATTTAATCCCCCCACAGTCTGTGGGCCTGGAGCTCTGGAAGCAGCAGCTTCTTCTAGAATGGTTTACCAATTCCTTTTCTAGACGAGGAACTGATGTAAAGAGGGTTAAGTGATTTGTCCAGGGTAACCTAGCTAGTAAGTGCCTGAGACCAAATTTGAATTCAGGCAAGAGGAATCATCATCATCATCATCATCATCATCATCATCATCATCATCATCGTCGTCGTCGTCATCGTCGTCGTCGTCTTCTTCTTCTTCTTCTTTTTCTCCTTCCTTCCTCTCTTTTTATTTTTATTTTTTGGCTTTTTGGAGGGGGGAATGCAGGGCAATTGGGGTTAAGTGACTTACCCAAGGTCACATGGAAGAGGAATCTTCTTAATTTCAGGCATGGCACTCCTTCCACTACGTCACCTAGTTGCTCAAATATCATGACTGACAACTGCTATTATCACTCTCTCTATCTTGAATCATCTTCTCTTTCTGTGTTTTCTCCATGATCTCATCAATTTCCATGGATTTAACAATCATGTCAATTAAGATGACTCATAGATCTATATTTCCAGCCCCATTCTGAGATTCAGGACCACATTACCAAATGCTAACTGGACATTTTGAACAAGATGTTTTCGATTTATTTAAAAATCAATACTGTATGCTAAAAATGTAATTTATTATCTTTCTTTCCAACCCAACTTATCTCATAACTTTATTTCTGTCGAGGGCACCATAATGCTTTCAATTTCCTAGCTTCACACCCTCACTGTTATCTTTGAATAATCATTCTCTCCTGATCCTCATATCTAATTTGGTCAATATCTTGCTCTCTATGCTTCCACATCTCTCACTCCTCTCATACAACTACCATTTTAGTTCAGTCCCTCAGCATATCTCACTTTTATATTGTTATAGTATTATACTATTTTATATTATTATACTATTATAATATCTTCCAAATTACTCTTACTAGCTAAAGTAACTCTCCATTTCAATCCATTCCTATACAGCTGCCAGAGTGGGTTTCTTAAGTTTGCATCTGACTCTATCA
>CM053597.1:148532999-148574462 GCA_028646575.1 Pseudocheirus occidentalis | reverse complement strand
CAAATTACTCTTACTAGCTAAAGTAACTCTCCATTTCAATCCATTCCTATACAGCTGCCAGAGTGGGTTTCTTAAGTTTGCATCTGACTCTATCATTCTACTATGCAATAAACTAAAATGGTTCCCTACTACCACTGTGATAAAATATATATATATATATATATATATTGCCCTCCAAATCCCTTCACAATGTGTTTCTAATCTTCTTTTTACTGTCTTTATCCATCAGTTTATCTATAACTACCTTATGGTTCAGTCAAATGGGTCTTTTCTCCATTCCTCTAACATATAATCTCAGGCAAATGCATGTTCTCTCTATTCATCTAACATACAGTATATCTTACATCTCTGTCCCTTTTCCTGACCATCTCCTAAAACTAGAATATACTAGTTTTTCACTTCTACTTCACAGAATCCCTTTCTTCTCTCAAAAAGAAAAAAGCAAAACAAAACCATAAGCTGAAGCAGTGAGAACTACACAAAGCATTTCTTGACCTCCCCACTCCAACTGCAGGAGATATTGTGATTTTTCAAGACTTTGCTAGACTTTTCTCCAAAAGAGTGACTTTAGTTTGTATTTTGTTCAGACTTATGATATCCTCATAGAAAATTCCCTGATGTGGCACTTCCCTCCACTGAAAGTTCAGAAACTTATCCATAATTTACAGTCTTACAAAGTTGGCTAAGTCATTGAGTAGTTAAATATCTTGTCCATAGTCACATAGGTCTAAGAGAGGCAAGACTTGAACACAGGCTTTTTTGATACTATGTCCACCATGTCTGACTAATTAAAATGCAAACTTTTAGAAATAATTTGTCCCCCAGATATAAGTGTATCAGTATTTGAGCTACAGGCATGGATCTACTTATGATCCATGTCTCTGCCTGAAAGCTTTTAGAAAATTCTGAATATGCCTTGTGCAAATAAATGTGGTTTAACTGTGTCAACAAGACAGAGCATATGTTAGTGTCAACTTGGTATTTATAGACAAAATTAAAATATTATTACATTAAATTAATTATTTGAAAGGAAAGGGAGTATAACATTCATGACCTAAAGGTAAATACTGATTTCATATGGGTACAATTTTCCTCACTTTGAGAAAATTACTTGTGAATTCAAATTCATAAAAAGGGAAAAAACAAAATAGCTAGAATTTATATTGGGATTTATGATTTACAGAGTGTGTATTGCCTCATTTGGTCCTCATAATGACCTAGTGAAGCAGGTGATACTTCTCCCCACCTCCACCCCCATATTAGAGACAGGAAACTGAAACTGAGGAAGATTAAATACTTTCTTGTCCAGGGTGAGAGCATGAGATATAGGTTTATTAAATGTCCACTAAATTGGGACCAAATTGAATTTCACTTCAAAATATATAACTCTTCATTCCCTTATGTCTTTTTCCTCCCTCCACCGCATTATAATAACATAAAAAAGAAAGAAAAAAGTTCAGCAAAACTAACACATCGATCAACTTCAGAAGTATATGAAGTATCCCATATCTAAAGTTTCCCTCCTCTGTAAAGAAACACTGCTTTTTTTTTTTAAGGAATCAAGCTTAGCCAGTATAAATAATATTTCAATCCACCTAATGTTAATTATATTTACATAGTTGTGATCATTGTGGATATTGTTTTCCTTTTTCATTTATTTTGCTCTGTATCTGTCTCTGAATCTTTCTATGTCTCCTTGTATTATTCATACATATCATTACTTATGTGACAGTAAAAATCTATTACATTCATGTATCACAATTTTTCTAGTTATTCCCCATTTTTGAGTGTCTTTTGTTTCCAGGTCTTCACTGGTATAAAAAAGACTGCAAAAAATATATTCGTAGATATTAGATCATTCTTTCTACCTTTAACAACTTTGGGTCATATGCTTGTTATGTATCTGGACCAAAAGGTTTAGACATTTTCATCATTTTCTTAGCATAATTGCTTTCCAGAATGGTTTGATTAATCCACAATACCACCAACAGTGTTTCAGTGTGCCTATCTTTCCATAATCCCTTTACCTTGGACTAGTGCCATTTTTTTGTCATCATCACCAATTTTCTGGAAGTGAAGTAAAACATTAAAATTGTTTTGACATACATTTCTCTTGTTAATGATATGGGACAATCTTTGATATGATTGAAAATAATTTTAAGTTGTCCTTTTGAGGAGTAATTTACATATACTTTGATCACTAACTACTGAGGCATGAGTATTCATTTCTTTCTTTTAAATTAATCTCTTAACTAAAGAACAACAATAGACAGGCAGAAAACAGTAAAGGTATCACTGCCTGATGTGATTTATAAAGTGACCAAGAGTTATTTTGCCCTGTTTTCTATTCTAAATCCCTTTCACTTTTTTGTTGCTGGCTAATAGTATGTGTGAGTATGTGTGTGTGTGTGTGTGTGTGTGTGTGTGTGTGTGTGTGTGTTTATTATGTGGGCATGGAGGTAGGGGCACTTTCCTTACTTTCCCTTAAGTCAATTCTACTTAGTTGGTGGTTACAATTTAAAATGTATGTAGTCATTTACATTTTAGTATGAATGAATTCTAGGGTCCTTGCTTTAGAGCAGATTTTCTTTTGAGAACCATTTTATTTATATACTTTAGGTGGCAAAGTGAACAGAGTACTGTATCTCTGGTCACAAAGATTTGATTTCAAGTTCACCCTTAGACACTTAAATACATGTGTGGTCTTTGGCAAGAAAGTTAACCTTTTAAAATCTGAGTTGCCTATAGAATATTAATAACAACAGTAGCTATCTTGTTGGGAGGACTCAGTTATATAACATAAAGTATCACATAAATATTAGCCAACAATAACAATAACAACCATACCCACCATGTTCATATCAAGTGAGATCATTATATTTATGCTAATTCCTTATAAAATTTGAATATCAGCCTCTTATCAGATATCTTTAATGGAAAGATTTCCCCCCAGTTAAGAGTTTCTTTTCTTTTCCTAATGGCACTGATTTTTCTAGTGCAAATGCTCTTCAATTTCATATAATTTATATAAACTGATTTAATTATGATTTTGGTTAAGAATTATCCCCCTAGTCATAGCTGTGAATGGTATCTGATCTTAATCTCTTCTAGTTTTTCTTCTTAATTTAAAAAAATTTGATATAAAAATTTAATATTCAGATTACATATTCATGTAAAGCACTTTGTAAATGCTAAATATATGCATACGTGAATATTAAATTCAGTAATCATCAAAATTATTTGGTACTGATTAAAGTATGAAAGCTGACCAGCAGAACAGATTAAATAAGGATAATAAAAACCACAATAACAATAGTATGTATATCTATAATTACAAAGCACTTTGTAAATGATAAATACAATACTTTTTGCAAGGGTTATATTTAAATATTAGAAACAATACTTGTTAATGATAATGGTATGAAGTTCTGTTTCTTTATCCACCCCAGGTTCACACAGCAGAATTCTAACTCACTTATGAAAGGAAATTGACAAGCTTTAAAATAAATTTAGAAAATATTTTAATGATAACATTTTCAAAAATAAAGTTTGAATACAATTTATCTGAAAATAAATACAAATCAATATTTTTTTCTTTTATGGTTTATAGTTAGTTCAACATATCCTTTTTTGAACTAAGATAGTTTAAAGTATGTTTCATGTTCTGTAAATAGGTATTTTATATGACTTTGTATATTTCTCTTAAATTATCAGTTTTTCTGGTGTACTGTTCTATGGAACAGATTTAGATTATTCTTTTTTTTTTACTTCTCTGAAGGGATTTTAACACAATCATTTTGATTTGATTATTTTATTTTCTCTCCATTTAAAAGAAATAGGCTGGCCAGGAGTTGGTCAACTTAGGCTACTCAATGAACTTTTCATTTTGTTTATTAATCCTATAATAAATTTATCCTCATTTTACATATTTCTCCTCTAATCATTTTTCTTTTGTATTTATTTTGGAATTTGTTATTTTCTAATTTTAATTTCATATTCATAACATTATTCCCCTCATTTTGTACTGTTTTATTGCATTTACCCTCAAATAATATTTTCTTCAGAGGTTACTTTAGTTTCTTACCAGAAATGTTGAAATGTAGTTATTTTTTAAGTTTTAAATTATTTTTTATGATTTATTCTTTTATCTATTAATTTTTCAAGATGTTATTAAATCTCCATCCAGATCTGTATTGGCTTTTTTTCTGTATTGATTTGTGGGGGATTTTTTATTGACTGTGATTTATAAAGCATGTTTACTTCTGCTTTTCAAAAAAAAATGGAGTTTCTCAGGGATATAACAAAAATTATGCTTTTGCCAAAGAACCATGTGATTCCTATTATTACTTAGTTATTCAACTATACATTTGCTTACCATCTATTTTGTGCCCTTTTAATTCTTACTTATTTATTAAAATTCAAAATGGATATTTTTGTACCAATAAACATAAACTCTGTGTGTGGGGGGGGGCGAGAGGGGGTGGGCAGGAAGTAAAGCCAAGCACATGCAGCTTTCCAGAAGACTCCTGTTGTGAATAGCTTCAAGGTTCTGATTATGTAGTAAACACTCTATTTGTTTAATAACAAATCAGAGCAAAACATTCACAGAAAATTAAGGTACAGTATTCACAATGTTACAACTTAAGACTAAAATGGCCACATAGTTTTCACAAAAGTGGTCACATAGTCTTGAACAAAGTCCATTCATTCATTCACTCAATCATTTAGTAACTCAATCATTCTGTTATCATTAAAAAGGCTTGTCTCCTTAAGGGAAATAAAATACAAAAGTCATAGTACTTCACCCATGGGTAGTACATCCATTTAATGAATGACAGAGTCCTTAATTCAATCACAAAATACAATCACAAATAAATCACAATTCCATCAGTCACTACTGAATAGAAAATAATACAATTCAGCAGACAGGAGTTCCAGATGTCTGACCATTACATACATATCTAGTTAGTTACCAGAATGGGAAGCACAAACATCTGGCTTTTCAAAACCAGGGGGGGTTCAATGGCTGCCCAGAGTCCCACCTGGCCAAATCACAAAACTCTTCCCAAAGTGAAGCCCCAAAGCAAAACCTCACATCAGGGTCAGTCACTACTTAGTGTTCACAGAGAGGTCTTTTCATCTTGACTTGGGACAGGCTTACAGCTTTCATGGTTTCCCTTCCATAGTCCCATCTCCTACCTGAATTCACCAAACTGTCACCTGGGTTCAAAGGTAAACTAGGAGCTCCCAGCTCCTAGTTGAGCTCTCTGTGCAGTTGCTGTTCCACATTGAAGCTCACAGTGTCCAGTCCACCTTAAATCCTTCACAGTCTCTATTCCCGGGAAGTCAAAGTTTAACAAAACCACAAAGTACTGACATCATAGTTATGCTTCCTCTAGGCTATCCCTCAAAAGTCCTTAATAGCTTGGCTGGCCTTCAGAAGTACTCAGCAGCTCAGCTAGCCCTCAGAAGAAGCTCTGCCACTACAATTTCCCAGGAAATTCTGCCTTTCCCAACTGAAGTTTTTCCTTATATATAGTATTGCTCCTCCCTGTTCAGCCCCTTCCTGTTATATCAGCAACAGGGGTTCATGCCTTCTGTTTCTTTAAAGGAGGCTTAATTTGAAACTAGGTTCTAAGTACTTGTCAGCTTAGCAATGCAAAAGGATCTTCAAATTTCATAATGCCGTACATTAGTAGATTCCCAAAAGAATGCTACTGTGAACAGTTTTTAAGGTTCTGATTACACAGTATAGTGAACACTCCATTTATTGCATTACAAATATAGGTAAACATTCACAGCAAATCACAATATAATATTCACAACATTACATCTTATCACAGAAAATCACAATATAGTGTTCAGAAAAGCTTAACATTAGAATGGCCACATAGTTTTCACCAAAGTGGTGACAGTATAGAGAACAAAGAACAAAAGAATAATCATCTGGTTTCCCTATGGGGGAAACCATCCTTACTTAATCATTCAGTCATCTCACAATAGAATAATCAATCTTCCACTCATGGGGCAATTGGAAGTTAACTTGATCAGCAACTTATCCAGAGTCACAATTACTAAGTATCATTAATCACTAAATATAATCATTAGAAAAATTACACAAACCCTTCACCCCTCAGTGTCTAGTAAACTTCAATTTCATCACACATCCAGGGGGAGGCCTTTTCTTCATCTTGACTCTGGGTAGTCTCTCATATTCCCTGGATCCCCTTCCATGGTCCTAGATCCTACCTGAATCCACCAAACAGTCACCTGGCTTCAGGGGCAGACAGTTCCCAGGTTCTTGTCCAGTCCTCTGGGCAGTGCCTGGTACACTGAATTTCACAGGTGTGGCACATCTCAAAACCTTCATCACTTCTGTTGCAGGAGCTCAAGGGTCAACCAAGCCACAAACAAAGTCTTATCCTTGTCATGCTTCTTCAGTCCTCCAGCAATGCATCTGGCCCTAGGACCCAGGAGAAATCTCAGCCTTCTAGGCAGCCCTCTCAGCCTTCCTTCCAGATGCCCTTCACCAGATTCTGGTCTCATAGAAAACTCCAACTCAGTTCTCATTTCAACAGCCCAGCTTCCAGATGCTGGGACAATTGTGCTCCCTCTACCAGGAAGAAAATTCTTCATTCTCATTATCTGTGCCTAGAACTCTTCTTATATACAAACACTGGCCTTCTGTCTCAGCCAACCCCCTCTGAGTCAGCAATAGGAGATGGAGTTCACACCCTCTACCTCTTTCACAGAAGTGCTTAGCCCTTAGTTACTAAGGACCAAGTACCTGTTAAATTATTTACCATTACTTAGTGATGCCCATTTTTTGACTTTGGGGATGAGAAATCCCTTCCTAACAATCTTCAAGTCTCAGTTCTCCTTCTCCCAAATTAAAGTTTAAGGAATTAAGCTAAGAGACATGATTATGTTGATTTTTACTTCTCTAATGTGCATTATGCATAGTAAATAAAAATGACATCTATTTATAGTATCTATCTTTCTATAATTTAAGTCTCCTTGTTACCTAAGCATTATTTGAGATCCTGTCCTTAGAAAAACCTATTTTATTTCATTCTTGACTATGATTTCATTGTTATAAGTGACTAATAGAAAGAAAACTAACAATCCAGCTCAGCAGTTCTATTGTTTATTCTTTTGGAAAGTTGCCTGAGCATTGAGGGATTGTGACTTGCCAAGGATCATATAGCTAGTATATGACTTCAAAAGGAGAATTTGAACACATCTTCTTAACTCATAGATTGGATTTCTATCCATCACATGACCTTGCTTCCCTAGGGACAAAAGTCTTAATTAAAACATAAATTCATGCACTGAAAACAAAACAACCCTGCCTATTCCCACTCATTTTTTGTCAATCTCTTATCTATAGTTAAAAGGTGATTCAAAGAGAACTAAAGAAATTAAAAGAGGTCATTTGGAAAACTCATACACAGTTTAATTTTTGCAACAATGACCATCTTCATGACCCTATTGTGAAAGTCAAATGTGAAACTAAAATTACTACATCATGCTTTATCATACTACTCTTTCAAACAAGTCATTGTTTTGTTGTCATTCCATCATGTCTGACTCTTCATGACCACGTGGATCATAGCACACCAAGCCCTTCTATCCTCAACTATCTCTTGAAGTCTGTTTGATCACTGTTTCCATGATAAGTCATACCAAAGCAAAATAATAAACCACTTGACTTATTCTTTGTTCACAACATTTTTGTAAATATAACCTTAGTTTTGTCAAATATAAGAATATGCATTTAATAAATCTGATTTGATTTTTTAAAGAAGTTTTTTTCACTATTTAATATGAAAAAGTGGTTCTTGTTTTAAGTGTAGTCACTTTACTTGAGCTTATTTTTAGTACCAATTGCTCCTGGATAACATAGATCTCCTATATTTGAACAGAGTGACCCTGGTTGTCAAGACAAAAATGCAAAGGCAAAAAGACTCAGCTCTGTTTGCTACATTTAGTTGTTATTTCCCAATTCATTAGAAAATTCAGTTGATATTTCTATCATAAATGCAGACCAAATTTCTTTTTACATCAGGAAGATTTTCCAAATTAAAAAAAACCTTTAAAATTATCCCATAGTACTATTATTAATCTGTATTCATTATAATACCTATAGCTAGTTTCATGAATAATCCTAGAATATTTCTTCAAAGTAAGTACAGTTAATTAAGGGAAACTTAGGAAAAACTGACCATGCCATACTCATGTATGTGATAACAAACAAACAAAAAAAAGTAATGCGAGGAATAATCTGAAGCATGTTGTGACTTTTAAGAAAACAGATTTCAAAGTGAAGAGTAAAGATAGATTCTGTGTCTGTAAAGCCAAGCACAAGCAGCTTTCCAGAGGACTGCTGCTGTAAACAGCTTTAAGGTTCTAATTATACCTTATAGTGAACTCTCTATTTATTTAGCAGTAAATTAAATCAAAACCTTCACAGAAACAAAAGTACAGAGTTCACAATGTTGTAGCATAACAAGTTATCATTAAAGTGGCCACATAATTTTCACCCAAGTGGCCACATTGTTTTAAACAAAAGATATCATTTAGTAAGTCCTTAATTCAATCATCTTTGAAAAGCAAGCCTCCTTAAGGGATATAAAGTACAAAGGTCAAAGTTCTCCACCCCATGGCTACAGTAAATCTTGATCTCAATCAGCATTAAGTACCCAAGGAGAGGTCTTTTCATTTTTACTCAAGGCTGGCTCCCAAATGCTATGGTTCCTCTTCCATGGGTTAGTTTCCTGCCTGAATCTACCTAACTGTCAACAGTATTTAAAGGCAGACAACTCTCAGCTGCTTATCCAATTCTTCACCCAGTTCCCATTCCATATTGAGGTTCATCATGTCCAGTCAATCTTGAGTCCTTAACAGTTTCTGTTTCTGGGAAGACAAAGCTTAACAGAGCCAAAATAACATTCATGCACATTGCTGGCACCATCATCTATTCACTATCTACTTGTGAAATCAACAGAGACCCACAAACAAGGTTTGAGAAGTCAACACAAATCATCAGTAAAATCCCAGGACCTCCAAAAACCCTCCTCCAGGACTTCTGTAAACAGACAACTAGAAAATCCTTTTTCAGGGCTTCCAGTAAAGTCCCAGGGCTTCTGTACAAAGTATCACCAACAAAAATCAACATTGATAGAACAAACATAAGTTTTCTCTTCCTCAACACTGCCACCACAAGAGTTCTCTTCTCAGTTCTGTTCCCTCCCAGCTTGGGTTTCTCCTTATATATAGTTGTTAGCTCCTCCCCTTCCTGTTGTATCAGCAACAGTGGTTCATAAGTTCTGTGGTTTCACAAGTTCTGTTTCTTAACAAAGACTTGATATAATCACTGGCAAGGCTTAAAAGAAACTTGAACTGAAACAAGGTGTTAAATAATTAAATAGCTGAAACAAAGCACTGTGTACTTTGATGCCATTACAGTGGCTTAAAATTTTATGGAAGAAATTGATAAAGAAAAATGGGGTATTCTTGCAAGTGAAACATTTCCAATTAGGGAAAAAAGTCAGAGCTATCTAAAGAAAAAAGTCAACAGATCAAAGAATCTCAGGATGCCAGATAGTCCACCCTATATTTGACTGAGAATCACCTTTTTACAGTATATTCCAGAAGTAGTCATTTCTCCTCACATGAGTGGAGGGTTTTGGCTTTTGTTGTTTTTTTTTCCCTCACAGGAAGTCTAAATTTGCCTTTGAAAATTCCTGCTGCTTTGGTTTGGCTCTTTTGACCCAAGCAGAACAAGTTTTCCTCTTCTACCTGACAATCCTTTCAAATATTTACGAACGTTTCTTCTGAGTCCTCTTTTCCAGGCATCATTTAATTCTGATATGTCATATTTCCAAAATTCCTTACTATCTACCTACCCTTCTCTTAGTGGCCAACAGTTTTTCAATTTCATTTCTAAAATGGAGAGACAGAAGGGAACATAATATTACTGGTGTGGTGTATCCAGGGTATAGCAAAACAAACGCACTCCGTATTCTGGGCATTAATTTAATTTTATTGCTGCACTAAAGAAGTAGTATTATATATAACTTATGGCTGTTATTGAGCTTGCAGTCGACTATAACCCCTTGATCTTTTTGATATGAACTACTGTCTAGCCATGTCTCAACAAATAAATGATACTAACATAACATCAAATAAATCAAAGCAATTTTTAAAGAAATGAGTTTAGAAAAAGATATGGTGCACACAGATTATTCGGTTCCATATTTATGTGGCTTACTCAGTTCAATGAGACAGATATGGATAATACATTCTGATAACTTTACTAATATATTTGGATGGTATCCCTTTGTATGTAATTTTTATTTAGTGGTGCTTGTGACATCTGCACCCCACAGTGTAATGTAAAGTCCTTGAGGGTAGAGATTGTTTAACTTTTGTCTTTGTTCCATGAGTATTTATCATAGTGCCTTGCACATAAAATAGCTTAGCAAATAGTTGAATTGAACCGGGTGAAAAACAGAAATATATCACATTCACATAATACCAACAATAACCCCCAAATGGCAATTCAGGACTCATTCCATTAATCTCTTCTATTGCTCCTACACTGAAAATATTTTATATGTTCTCATCCTACTTCATCCATCTATGATGTCACACCAGAATATGTACATAATTTTTATTATACTATAATTTCATTTATATTATATGCTACATATAATATCATGTATAATATTTATTATATTATATTATTATACCCAGTTCTAGAGAAGTTCCAAAAGTCCCCCAGACCCTTGAACCTGGATAGCAAGGGTTCTACATCTCAGGTCCACAGACTCCTAAAATGTCAATGGACAGATTTTGGGACCTAAGTGACCTGGTTGGAAAATGTATGCACACATACACACACACATGCACACACATGCACACACATGCACATCTATATCTATATCTATATCTATATCTATATCTCATCTATCTATCTACATACACAATTTTTCCACTAGCCAGAAACTGAAGTTTAGCATTTCTCTCAATTATTGAAAAACATAACTTTGAGAAATTATCAATATGCTTCAATAGATTGGCTAAATGGTCCGTTTCTCTCTGTCTCTCTGTCTCTCTCTCTGTCTCTCTCTCTGTCTCTCTCTCTGTCTCTCTCTCTCTCTCTCTCACACACACAGACACACACATACACACACACACATACACACACACACACTTCAGCAACCCCTGTAGGGCAGAGACACAGTCTGGCAAGACGTCTTCTTCTCACATAGCTACTTCAATATAACTATTTGTATATATGCTTGCATATTATTCTTACGATGTTATTTCAAACATATTTACAATGTCCATCTTTACCCTTGTTTTTACTGGGGTGAAGGAGTGATCCGATCTTGTCTCTGGTATCAAATACAAATTTCTTTTTTTACCTTCAAAGCCATATACAACCTGGACCTATCCTATCTTTTTGTTCTCAATAGACATTGCACCTCCTCCTCTATTATGTTATCCAGAAAAACTGGACTTCTCTCTGTTCTGGTCAGACACTCTATTTGTCATTTCTTTCCCTTTACAGAGGTTGGCCCATATGTGAGGAAGACACACCTTCCTTGCATTCAGCTCAGAATTCTTCTATCCCTCTAAGATGAAGTTCAGAAAATACCTTCTGCATAAAGTCTTTGCTGATCCTCACAATAGCTACTGCCCTCCCTCCCACATTATCCTGTATTCAACTATGTTATGCTTACTTGTATTTATTCACTTTAAATTTGTACTATTGATAGTTAGGTATTTGTCTTGTCTTCTGTTAGAAGATGAGCTCCTTTCAAATAGAGATTGTTTGCTCTTTGCATTTGTATTCCTAGTTCCTAGCCAAGGATCTGGCATATAGTACAAGTCTAATAAATATTTGTTGATTAATTAATACCTTGTAACTAGACAGTTCTCTAAGATTGTATGATTACAAATACACATTCTTCTTGTAAGAGCTATTCTTTCTTTAAATGTTTATAAATATTGTAAACCATTTTAGATGAAGACAAAGCACAGTGGACTTGGGTCAAGTGGAGTACCCCATCTATAATGATTCTAATATTATTATTAACAAATTATGATTACTAGGCATTTTATATGAATTATTTATTTGGAATCTCACTTCATTCTTCCAATGGAAATAGTAAAAATGTTGCTCTTGTTTAGAGTAACAAAAACAACAACAGTTAATATTTATATAGCACTTACTATCCACCAGGCACTTTGCAAATATCATCCCTTTTGAATCATGCTATTATTACCCATTTTTGGACATGAGGAAACTTGGACACATATTTCTTAGAATCAAATGCATATTAGCTGTGACAGAATAATGCTAGTCAGGGAAAGAAAAGGCCCCTCACCCCCTAGTAATGATAATGATAATGATAATTATAATAATAATAATAATAATAATAATAATAATAAAAGAATAGTAGGGAGATGAGGAAAGCAGATAAGATGGGGCATAATAATAACAATAAAACTAGTCATAATAAATGTTGAAAGAAGGGGATTAAAATTAGATTGGAAGAAGAGTATATTTAAAGTAAATATTAAATTAATATGAATTTCTATAAATGATTCATATTTAAAATGTTTTAAGATTAAATATAATGTATATTTGAAAGCTACCAACATCTGGTATTTCATTTGGATAAAGGTCTTCTGGTAAGAAAGTTTCTACCACTCCAGATTGACAACCATTTTCCTATTGGAGAGTTGCCTAGGTAACTGAGAAGTATTCTCCCCAGGGTTATATAGACAGCATGTGCTAAAGAGAGGATATTCTTGACTCTGAGGAGAGTCCTCTAAAGACTATAACACATGCTTTTTCACAACCATGATCTATAAACATTGCTTTGTAGCTTAAAAGAAAAAAGAACAGAGAAGAACAACCTGAGATATTGGCAAAATGTAGAATATGCCTTAGCTGAGCTTCTTCATAAAAGTAAATTAAAATTTAAAGGATTTCCGTTTTACATTTGAATTACTTTTTTTTCTCTAACCAAGCAGATTTTAACCATATGTTATAATCAAACTAAAATAACATTAAAAAGTTATTCTTTCTCCATATAACAAAAATCCAAGGAAAATTCAACAAGAGTTTTAGTATAAGACATCTGGTTAACTTCTTATTTCATAATTTCTGAAAGAATCTCTTTTGTGATTGCAGAAAAATCTTTGGTGCCACCATTTAATTTTCTGTCTCAAATTTTATGCCTTTCATCAGGCAGTAGAATTCTTTAGTTATTTCCATTGATGCTCCCCACTCTGCTACTGACTGTACATACTTTACCACTGTGCCACAACTGCCATTTCACTCTGAAATTTTCTGAAGGACCTAGGGCCTTCTGACCCCGGAACATCCTTTTACAATGCTGATTTCCTTCCCTGATTGGAGAATTCCTCATAGGACCTCCATTTTGGACAAATGGAGAAAGAAGTACAAAGTTTACTTTAAAAAATCATTCCTTAAAAATTAAAAATGGGCACATAGAAACTAATGACTCTATAAGACTTCAAGAAACAATAAAACAAAGTCAAAATAATGGAAAATCTAGAAGAAAATATTAAATACCATGTCAGAAAAACAACTGACCTGGCAAATAGACAGAAAGACACATAATTCAAGAAATATTAGACCACTTGAAAACCATACTTAGAGAAAGATCCTAGACATCATCTTTCAAGAAATTAACAAGAAAATTGCTCTGATATTCTATAACTAGAGGGTAAAATGGAAATTGAAAAATAAAGCCTTCTTATCACCACTGGGAAGAATTGCAAAACAAAACCTCACAGGAATATTATAGTCAAATTATAGAGCTTCCAGTTTAAAGAGAAAATACTTCAAGTAGCAGGCAAAAAAACATTCAAATACTGTGAACCCACAATCAGGATCACACAAGATTTATCAGTTACCACATTAAATGAGCAAATGGCTTGGAATATTATTTACTGGAAGGCAAAATATCTAGGATTGCAACCAAGAATAACCTATCCAGGAAAACTGAGTATAATCATTCAAAGAAAAAAACTGATATTTAATAAAATTGGAAACTTTTGAATATCTCTGATGAAAAGATCAGATTTTAATAGAAAATTTGTCTTTCAAACACAAGACTCAAGAGAAGCATAAAAAGATAAACATGGGGACCAAGATTGGAGAGCAAAGGCACGGACTCCCCTGAACTCCCCACCAAAACCTTCCAAACACATTTAAAAATGACTCTAGAGCAGCAGAAGCCACAAAAAGATGGAGTGAAACGAATTTCCAGCCCAAGAAAACTTGGAAGATTGGCTAAAAAAAGTCTGTTGCATCAAGGTGGGAGAGGAATGCATTCCAGTACAAGCCACTTCAGCAGTAGCAGTTTCTAGACCTCTCAGCTCAGAGAAACCAAGGGCAACCTGGAAGGTAAGCAGGAAGTGTCTATCACATCTGGATGAGAATAAATCATAGGTCAGTGGAGGAAGCAGCAGCACAGATCTGGCCCAAGCAAACCAGGAGCAGGCTTGGGAGTGCTAAATCAGCAGCAGCTACTAATTCTGGAGCTCTCAGCCCAGATAATAAGGAGTTCAAATAACTGAGCAGAAGGAGATTACAGGGATCTTTTTGCTAGCACTGAGGCTGAACTTTGTTGCTTTGTTCTTACTCTGATCTGGGTCACAGCCCTGAGTGGCGATACCAGGGTGAGAAAGAACACTAAAGTAGCAGAGCTTGCAGCCACAGTGGGAGTGGGAGGGAGACCTCCTCACAGCTTCAGGGCAGAAAAGGGTGTATGTGGCTGTTAATTGACCAGAACACGGTCCAGAAGAGCAGTAAACACCTCTTCTTAGGTCAAACCACCTTGAAGAACCAAAAACTTACAGGTTCCTAGAAGTATCTCTGAAAACAGCTGCATGAAAACCTCTGAAGCTCAGAACAGTGTGCTGTCCATGCTGGAAGCAGAGACTTATTTTAACAAACAGCCAAAATTCAAGAAATAGGATGGGAAAATGAGCAAGCAACAGAGAAAAAAAAAACCTCTGACTATAGAAAATTACCTTGGTGACAGGGAAGATCAAAACATACACTCAGAGGAACACAACAAAGTCAAAGCCCCTACATCCAAGGTCTCTAAGAAAAATCTTAATTGGTCTCAGGCCATGGAAGAGCTCAAGAAGGATTTTGAAAATCAATTAAAAGAGGAAGAAGAAATATTGGGAAGAGAAATGAGAGTAAATTGAGAGTAAAAAAAACAAGAAAATCATGAAAAATGAGTCAACAACGTGGTAAAGGAGACAATAAAACTATTGATGAAAATAATACTTTAAGAAACAGACTAGTCAAAATGGTAAAAGAGATCCAAAAAGGCAAGGAGGAGAAGTATGCCTTAAAAATCAGAATTGGCCAAATGGAAAAGGTGATCCAAAGACTCACTGAAGAAAATAATTCCTTAAAAACTAGAATGAGCAAGTGGAAGCTAATGACTGTATGAGAAATCAAGAAACAATGAAACAAAAACAAATTAATGAAAAAGGAAGACAATGTGAAATATCTCATTAGAAAAACAACTTACTGGAAATTAGATCCAAGGAGAAAGAATTTAAAAATTATTGGACTACCTGAAAGCCATGATTAAAAATAATACCTAGACATTATCTTCCAAGAAATTACAAAGGAACACTGCCCTGATATCCTAGAACCAGAGAAAAAAATAGTAATGGAGAGAATCCACCAACCACCTCCTGAAAGAGATCCCCAAAGGAAAACTTCCAGAAGTATTATAATCAAAAATCTAGAGTTACCAGGTCAAAGTGAGAATACCGCAAGCAACCAGAAAGAAACAATTCTACTGTGGAAACACAATCAGTTTAACACAAGATTTAGCAGTTTCTACATTAAAGGACAAAAGGGTTTGGAATATGATATTCCTGAGGGACAAAGAGCTAGAATCATTACCAAAAGTCACCTACCCAGCCAAATTGAATATAATCCTTCAGATTAAAAAATGGATACTCAATTTGATAAAAGACTTTCAGGTACTCTAGATGAAAAGACCAGAACTGAATAGAAAATTTGACTTTCAAATATAAGACTCAAGTGAAGCCTAAGAAGGTAAATAGGAAAGGGAAATAATAAGGGACTTAATAAGGTTAAACTGTTTACATTCCTACATGGGATGATGATACTTGTAACTCATAAGACCTTTCTCATTATTAGGGTAGTGAAAAGGAGTATTATATAGATAGAGGGCACAGGTATGAGTTAAATGTGAAAGGATAATAACTTTAAAAAAGGATCATGAAAGCATTGTTTAAAATTAATTAAGAACTAAATAATACAATCCTATAAAAGATGTGAATCAAAGATGTAATCATAAAAATGAGTGATAATTTCATTAAAAAGAATGATAAGAAGGAGACAACATATGAAAATGTATGGCATGCAGCTAAAATAGCAGTTAGAGGAAAATGAATATCACTAAACAGATACATAAATAAAAAGAAAGAACATATAATGGATTGGATGTAGAACTAAAAAAATCCTTAAAATTAAAAGAGAAATTAATAAAACTGAAAGTAAAAAAATCATTGAAATAATAAATAAAGCTAGGAGCTGGCTTTCTTTTAAAAAAAGAAACCAATGAAATAGATAAACCCTTGAACATGGAAACATGGGAACATGAAGAAAAAAAGTGTAGCTGTCAAATTATGGATAAGAGAAGAGTTTATGGTCAAAGAAGACATACAGAGGATCACTGAAAGTAAAATGGACAATTTTATGAAATGAATTTAAAAAGCTTTTGTGCAAGCAAAACTAATACAGTTAAAATTAGAAGAAAAATAGGAAACTGGAAAAGATGTACACCAATAGTCTCTGATAAAGGTCTCATTTCTCAAACATATAGGGAACTGAGACGAATGTGTAAAAATAAGGGCCATTACCCAGTTGATAAATGGTCAAAGGGTATGAAAAAACAGTTTTGCAAAGAAAGGTATCAAAACTATCAATAGTCACATGAAAAAATGCTCTAAATCACTATTAATTAGAATCATGCAAATTAAAACAACTCTGTGATACCATTTTACACTCATTAAATTGGTTAACATGGAAGAAAAGGAAAATGCTAAAAGCTTGAGGGGACAGGAAAAGTTGATACAATAATGGTAGAGTTGTGAAGTGGTTCAATCATTCCTGAGAATAAGTTGGAACTTTACCAAAGAGTTATCAAACTGTGCGCACATATGACCCAGCAATACCACTTCCAGGTCTATATCCCAAAGAGATCAAAGAAAAAGAATGATGACCTATATGTACAAAAATATCTATAGCTGTTCTTATGATAACAAAGCACTGGAAATTAAAGGGATGAGTATTAAGTGGGGAATGACTGAATAAGTTGTTAGATAAGTTAGTGATAGAATGCTATTGTGCTATAAGAAATTGTAATGGTAACGGGGATTTGAAGATCTTCCATTCCCCCTATATTGTCAAGCAAACAAGTACTTCACACCTTGTCAATTTCATGATTGTATCAAGGATTATGATCCAGAACTTGTGAATTCTACAGTGGGAGGAAGTTGGTGAACCAGGAGGAGCTAATAGCATCCATAAGGAAAAGCCCAAGCTAGAAAGCCAGAATTGCTCAGAGAGAAAGGAGAGAAAGGGAGGTAGGGGAGAGGGAGAGGGAGAGAGAGAGAAAGAGAGAGAGAGAGAGAGAGAGAGAGAGAGAGAGAGAGAGAGGAGAGAGAGAGAGAGAGAGAGAGAGAGAGGAGAGAGAGAGAGAGAGAGAGAGAGAGAGAGAGAGAAAAGAAGAAGAAAAGAAGAAGAAGAAAAAGAAAAAGAAGAAGAAGAAAGAGAGAGAAGGAGAAGAGAGAGGGAGAGAGAGAATTGCTAAGATCTTGAGAACTTCTGAGAACTGCTATGCATTGAGAACTGCTGAAAGCCAGAACTTCTGAGAGCCAGTGAGAAGAGCCAGCCAAAGCTACTGGGAATGAGAAATGAACTGAGAACTGAGAAGAACTGAGAACTTCTGGGAGCAAGCAGCATGGAGGCTGAGGTGCTACTGTGAGTGAGGAGAGGCAGATCTTTGCTTGAGGGAGTGAGTGATAAAGGAGGATCCTTGCTTGAGGGAGCCTGTTTTGTTTTGAAGGCTTGGGAACGTGAGTGTTTACCATGTTTACTATGAGTAACAACTTCGTGGTTACTATAATGACTTTGACTTTCTGGTTTTTGGACTCTGTTTCCTGGTATTTGAATAAATGCTTTGGCTGTCCTCCATGTGGAGAGCCTGTTACATTTTGTGATTAACAACTACACCAGAATATTCATAGTTGCTGTAGGTGCTGTGAATATTGCATTGCTGATACAGAAATTCAGGATGATTTCATAAAAACCTAAAAGGACTTACAGGAATTGATTCAAAATTAAGTGAGCAAAACCAAGAGAACTTTGTACATAGTAAAAGGCATATTGTAAAGACGGTCAACTTGAAAAGACCAGTATTCTGATCAAAACAATAATTCAAGACAATTTCTGAGGACCCATGATGAAAAGTGCTATCTACCTCCAGAAAGAGAACTGATGAACTCTGAATGCTGACAGAAGCACACTTTTAAAACTTTCTTTATTTTTTTCTTGTGTGTATTTGTATATGTGCAAAATGGCTAAGACGGAAATATGTCTTCCATGACTTCACATGTATAGCCAATATAATTGCTTTCCTTTTTAAGGTATGGGAGAATGGTGGGAAAGAGAGATTTTGAAATTCAAAATTTTTTAATGAATGTTAAAATGTTTTACATCTAATTGGGAAATATTTAATAAAATACTTTTTAAAAGTGCAAATATGCTAGCTCTTTTCTTCCAACTCCTATCCTCGTACTCTGAGTTTCATCTCTAGCTCTGGAAGAATAAGGTTATTACTCTACCTTCTGGTAATAGTATGCCAATTAATTGCCACATTTCATTCACCATCTCTCTGATTATTCAGATCAAAGAAACCCTCCTTGCCCACCACTCCATCAAATAGGTTGTATTCTATTAGAATGTAAGTTCCTTGAGGGGAAGAATTTTCTGTTTTTAATATGTGTCCCTACCACCATTCTGGCACGACACTTAGCTTTTTAATAAGTGCTTTTTAATGATTCATCCATTCTTTCATTTAGTTCTTTTGACTCAGTTGATCAATCAAAATTTTGGTTTTGTTTGTTTAAAGTAGTTTGGTTCGTCCATTAATTTAAAGGTTTGGAAATTTTGTTTGCTTCTCTCTGTTGTTGCTGTTAAGCTTCTAAAAGCTGATTCGGCTTTCTTTTTCTTTGTTTTTATTCCAAGTCAAACTAATGTTTTCAAAATACAACTTAATTTCCTTCATTTTATTGAACTCAACTGCTCCCTTACAAAGGCCCACACTTTTTGTTCTATTGCAGTTAGTATTACAAGCAAAAGATATTTAAAGACTTAAATGGTAATCTCATATTTTGGAAGCTGCTCCAACTGCTTGCATAGAGATAAAAACATTATGAGAATGTTATATTTTCATTTTGTGTCAGTTTTCTTAACTTGTCAGGGAAAAGCTTATTAACAATCTTAGGTAAAATTTTCTTTGGTTCTTGGCAGCATATTCTGGTTTACCACTATAAGAATGTAAGAATGATTTTTGTAATTAACCTTGATCCTAATGGAATCTCTTTAGAAGAACAGACCCAATTAAATAGGAAATACAAATACGTATTTTTCTGGGAATCACAAGTCACAAATATACAACTCTTGTTCCTTCCAGGTAAGAATTCTTATTTGCTTTTGTAAATAAGATATTCCCACTATACCTTTCAAAGTTTGTTGCTTGTAGTTGATATTTAATAAAAAATTCCAAAAGAATGGTTTGGAATTAATTCCAAAATAAGAATAAAAAGTTATAAAAAATCATTAACTTTATCTTTATGCTTTAAGACTGAAGCTCCCTGAGGATCTGAACCACATCTAATGTATAAAGTGCCTCATGCACTAGAGAAACCCATATTAATATATACATACCCATGTATATATACATATGTATGTATATATGTCTGTATTTATGAATACTTACATATGTATGTTTGTGTGTATACACAGGCATTGCAGTTTATTGAGTTATTTCAAGATGTAAGCAAGTGAAATATATTGACTTCTTATGGTTTACTGAAATTCACTTTGATTTTATGCAATCTCTTATTAATTTTATCTGTTTTTAATAGATCTCTTTAATCAGAGAGGAGAGGAGAAAATTGACTCAAGGTCTTGGTTTTTAATACTATGCATCAACACTATGAAAATATAAAAACATATTAATAAACTAGCTATTACCTCCCACTGATCTCTGGCTATCAGGCTCTCAAAATTTTCTCCATTGGGCTCCTAAGAGGCCCTTCAACAAGGTAAAACTGTGAGTTTGACATTTCTCTTGCTTGCTGCCAGGAAATTCTAAATTGAGTCCCAGTTGTTTCTCAGATTAATCCAATGGAGAGTACAAAATCTGAACTGAGTATTTTATAACTTTTTGAAAAGCCATTTAAGCTAAATTTAGGCTTGGGTATTTCATGCATCTTCCTAAAATTATTAAAAAATCACTTTTAGAATATAAGGTATCAACAAAGGTATTGAAAGAGAATAGGTAAGCAACATATTTTAAAATAATTCAAGACTTCCTTTCATTTGAATAAAAGGAACAAATATTTACATAAACCTTCTTAAATTTTTTATAATTCTAAAACCAGCCTGTTGGCCAGGTTTAGCCTATTTCTTCTTCTAAAAGCCAGGAAGAAAAAAATCCAGTTACAGCAAAGCTATTTATGTTGCATTGGTGAAGAAAATGTTGCCTTTTATGAAATCTTAATTCAAAAAGACAATGTTTTGCTTGAGTTCTTCATACATAAGTCAGTCAGGTAAATATTCAAACTAAATTTGAAAATCAAAAGATATGAATGATTTCCACATTTGCTTTCTGATCTTTTACAATATACTCTGGATAAAGCTCCTGCTGGAAAGATACCTAGAAGCCTTGACTGGTAAAGAATGCAGTGTCTTGGTTCCTGGATGTGCACTGCATGAAGCATATTACACCTGTACTTTTTCTATTGATAGAAACTAAATAGAGTTGTACTTCTAGATTTTTAAAAGATTGCATTTGGTGTTTCTTGTGAAAAGGTATTTATAAAAATAAAGGCATGTCTCAAAAACCTTTGAAAGCCACTGGATGCTTGTTAAAATCTAATAAATATGGATTCTTTATTAAGGGATACATGTTACATACTACATATATGTATATGTGTATGTATATGTATATATGTATGTATGTTCCTCTCTGACCTTGTCTTTCCCTTATCCATCATTCTTTCTCTTTCCAACTAATGAGTTCCAAAGTAATGAACTAGCTCCTTTTAGTCTACACTGCAAACTTCCTTATGATGTCTGCTATATTCCATCTGGTGTCATTTAGCGAGAATAACTTAGTTAAAACAATGGTTGTGATTAATAATCTTGACACTAAACTAGGTCATGGAAATTACAATAACTATTTTTCTAAAATGATAAATCTAAATCTCACACATCACTTCCATAAATGAAAGTACAGAGACTTCTAAAGGATAATGATTATTTTCAGGGGGAAAAAATTCAGTTTCCCCACTTCAAACCTAGGAAAATCAAAATCTCTTGGCAGAAGAGAATATAAGTATATTCTCATGTTGTATAAAGAAGCATTTTAGTTAGAGGTCTAGCCATAAGGTCTAAACAGCATTTTAGGTCAGAAGTGAAAACAGTGTTTTACTGTTGTTTTGCCTATATCTGTAGCGGTACTGAACATATAAAAAATAAATGAAAATATACAAACATACATATATATGTACATATACTAAAATATATAAGTATATGTGTGTGTATGTATGGTGTTCCTAGGATGGCACATCACTAATACTCAGATATAAAATAGTTTGGGGACTTCTGGGAGCAAAGATGGTACAATAACCAGTAAATCACCGCAGCTCTCTCATATTCACCACCAAACAACCATAAAATAATGTCCCAGAGAAAAATCTTAGAAAAGTAGAACCAGCAAAGAAATGGAGTGGAGTGGTCTTTTAGCTTTGGATGGATGGACATCCTCCAGGCAGCACTGGACCTCCATGTGCTTCAATGTAGCCCCAGGGAAATGCAGAAAAACTCCATTCAACCTTAGCAATGCCAGACACCAACACTAGCACCACAGTTCAGCACCAGACAAGCATCTAGACGCCCACGGCCTCCAGCAGCCACCTCCCACCCTCAAAACGGCATGGGACAGTAGAATCCTCCTTGGGCTTCAGTACAGCATCAACACAGCACCAGATAAACCAACAAGGCCTGCAGTCCCTAGCATAAGAAAGCCAGAAAGAGTGACCCTTCCATCCCAGGAGCACAGCTAAATTAAAAAGAAAGGGAAAAGGATGAAAAAAGAGGAGATGGGTGAGGAGAAAAAAATTTTAAAAACTGACCATAGGGATGGAACTGACCACAAGATGGTGGAATAGAAGCAGGTAAACTCCATGAACTCTGCCCATAACCACCTCAAATACCTATAAAATATTACTCTAAACAAATTTCAGAGCTACAGAACCCACAAAGTGACAGAAAGAAACAAATTGCCCACTGAAGGCACCCTGGCAGGCCACTCTCAGGACACTGGGATCCAAACACAACCATGTGATCCCATGGTTTTAGCCCCAGGGCAGCACTGACCAGCAGCAGCTGGAGGGGACTTCAGGAGAGTGGATCACCAGCAGCTATGGTGTTTTCCAGAATTATAAAACCATAAATGCCAAAGACAAAGTAAAAGGTCAGGGTGAAACTCTGTTGGAACTGGGGGGACAGTGTGTGGTCTGGCCACTGCCCCTGGGGCAAGAAGCAAGGGGCAGCGGCTGTGCAGCCACTGCCATGGGGCTGCTTCCAAACTCAGGGCCTGAAGATCCTAGGGGGAACATGTTACCAGTCAGAGGGTAATCACTCTTGCTTTAACCTGCTTGGATCTGGATTGTTGTCTTGGGTGGAGGTCCTGATGTGTATGGCCATTGGGGCAGAGCTTGTGGGGGCTGCACAGAGGGTGCCCAACTAATAGCTTCAGCTGCAGCAAAAACCCCAGTGATTTGGGACAAAGCTCTCTGTGGCAAAAAGTTCAAAAGTCAAGTAATTGAGTGGCAACATGAGTAAGCAAAGGAAGCAAAGCAAGCACAGCAATCAAACCTTAGATTCCTTTTTTGGGGACAAAAAGGATCAACACATGGGATTGGAGGAAAACAACACAGTCCAAGAAAAATATGAATTAATTACAGGCCATGGAGGAGCTCAAGAAGGATTTTGAAAATCAAGTAAGAGAAGTGAAGGAAAAAATGGCAAGAGAAATGAGAATAATGCAAAAAAAAAGTCATGAAAAGTGAGTCAGCAACTTGATTGAAGAAAATAACACCTTAAAAATAGACTAACGCAAATGTCAAAAGAGACTCAAAAAGCCAATAAGGAGAAAAATGCTTTAAAAAGCCAAATTTGCCATGAGGAAATAGAATTTCAAAAGCTCATTGGAGAGAATAATTCCTTCAGAATCAGATTGGAGCAAATGGAAGCTAATGACTTTATGAGAAATCAAGATACTATTAAACAGATCCAAAAAAAGGGCTTGTTCCAGCAAGGGCTTGTTCACCATATGTTTATGCTCTGCTGGTCTGGGCTCCCAGTGTGCTGCAATGAACCCCTTCCAATCTGCCTTCCAGATTGCCTTTGGCTTGAGCTTTGCCACTCTGCCACTTTGTGAGTTCTGGAGCTTTAAAACTTGTTTAGAGTCATATTTTATAGGTATTTGATGTGGTTATGGAGAGAGCTGTGGAGTTTTGCTGCTTCTATGCTGCCATCTTGATTCTGCCCCCTGTGAATGCTGTATTTTGATTATCAATGATAAGCTGTAATATTGTGAATGCTGTACCTTGATTTCTGTGAATGTTTTGTTTGATTTGTTATGGAATAAATAGAGTGTTCACTATACTGTACAATCAGAACCTTAATAGCTGTTCACAGGAGCATTCTTCTGGAAAGCTGCGAGTGCATGGCATTACAGATAGTAAAATAGTGATTGAAAGAATCAACCAATCACTTTAGGAAAGAGATCCCAAAATAAAAACTCCAAGGAACATTATAGCCAATTTCAGAACTATCAGATCAAGGAAAAATGCCAGAAAAATGGCCAGAAAAAAGCAATTTGAACATCAGGGAGATAAATCAGGATCATATAAGACTTGGCAGCTGTAACATTAAAAGTCATATCATGAAACATAATATTCTGGAGTGCAAAGAAGCTAAGACTACAAACAAAATTCATTAACCCAGCAAAACTGAGCATAGTGTCTCAAAGGAAAAATGATCATTGAGAAAGAGAAAGACTTCAGACTTACAAAAGGAGAAGACTAGAAATAAACCAAAAAAATGAACCCCAAAATAAAGATCCAAGAGAAGCATAAAATGGCAAAAAAGGGAAGAGAAAACATAAGGGCTTCAATAGAACTAAACTTTTTACATACCTGAATGGGAAAACAATACACACAACTCCTAAAAACTGCATGCTAACAGTATAGATAGAATGAATATGCAAAGGCAAAGAGTTTGGGTATAAGGTGAATTTGAGGGAATTTTTATGCCTTTCTGCACTGGATTGTGAAATTTTTATGCCTTTTTACATTGTCAATTTTTGTGTAGGTGCCATGTACCAATAAGAAAAAGGTATAATTCTTTCTATCTCCATTCAGTTTTCTCTAGAAATCTACCATATTTCATTTTTCTAAAACTGTATTCACCTTCCTGAAAATCTTGTTTACTTTTTATTAGATTTGTCTACTTTTTTAGAGGGGAGGAAGTTGAGGTCCCCCTCTAGTATACTTTTACTGTCTATTTCTTCCTATAATTCTCTTAACTTCTCTAAGAATATGGATGATATACCACTTTGTGCATATAAGTTTATTAGTAATATTACTTCATTGTCTGTGGAGCCTTTTAGCAGGATATAGTTTCCTTCTTTATCTCTTTTGATTAGATCTATTTTTACTTTTGGTTTGTCTGAGATTAGGATTGATATGCATGCTTCTTTTTTTTTTACTTCAGTTGAAGCATAATATATTCTATTCCAACCCTTTACCTTGACCCTGTGTGTATCCCTCTATCTGAAATGTGTTTCTTGTAAACAACATATTGTAGGATTAAGTTTTTTACTCCATTCTGCTACCTGCTTCCATTTTATGGGAGAGTTCATACCATTCACATTCACAGTTATGATTACTTTCTGTGTTCTTCTCTCTGTCCTATTCTCCTCCCCCCTCTGTTTATGCTTTTCTTTCTCATTTCTCCTTTTCCCTTCTTACTAGAGTTTTGTTTTAGACTACTTCCTCCCTCAACCTGCCCTTTCTTCCATCCCCCCTCTCTTTACTTTCGCTTTTCCCCACCTACTGACTATAAGGAAAGTTACATTTCCATACCTGAATATGTTATTCTCTCCTTGAACCAAATCCAATGAGAGGAATGTTCAAACACTGTTCATCTCCCTCCCTTGTTTTCTTCTACTGTAATATGTCTTTGTCCCTCTTCATGTGATGTAACTTACCCTTTTCTGTCTCCTCCTTTCCTCTTCTACCATTATAATACATTTTCACCACTTAATTAAGCTTTTTCCCCATCACATCAAAGTCACCTTAAACCCACCCCTTTGTCTATGTACATCCATTCTAAATGTCATAATAAAGATACAGTTCTCAAGATTTACAAGTATAATCTTCCCATGTAGGTCTGCAAACAATTTGTCATTACTGAATAACCTGATTTTTTCCCCTTTCCTGTTTACCTTTTTATGCCTCTCTTGAGTCTCACATTTGAAGATCAAATTTTCCATTGAGTTCTGGTCTTTTCATCAGGAAAGTCTGGAATTCCCCTCTTTCACTTAATATCCATCTCTTCCCCTGAAAGATTGTGCTCAATTTCTCCAGGTAGATGATCCTTGGATGTAATCCAATCCCCCTTTGCCTTACAGAATATTATATTCCAAGCCCTCTAATCTTTTAAAGTAGAAGTTGCAAAATATTATACAATCCAGAATCTGGTTCCATATTATCTGAATTGTTTCTTCCTGCTTGTCTACAATATTTTCTCCTTGACCTGATAATTCTGGAATTTGGCTACAACATTCCTTGGCATTTTCAATTTGGAATCCCTTTCAGTAAGGGATTGGTGGAATCTTTTGATGATTATTTTACCATCTGGTTCTAGGACCTAAGTGCAGTTTTTCTTGATAATTAGTTGAAAGATGCTGGCCAGGTTCTTATTTTGATCATGACTTTCAGGTAGACCAATAATTCTTACATTATCTCCCTTGGATCTATTTTCCAAGTCAGTTGTTTGCCCAATGAAATTTTTTTATGTTTTCTTCTATTTTCTCATTTTTAAAATTTTGTTTGACAGACTCTTGATGTCTCATAGAGTCTTTATCTTCCACTTGACCAATTCTTATTTTTAATAACTTGTTTTCTTCAGTATGCTTTTCACTTCATTTTCCACATGACCAATTTTGCTTTTTCAGTAGTTCTCTTCAGTGAATTTTTCTATATTTTTTTACTATTAGGTCAATTCTGTTTTTTAAAAAATATTATTTACTGCAGTATTTTTTTTGTGCCTTTTAAACCAGGCTGTTAATTCTCTTTTTATAATTTTCTTGCATCATTCTCATTTCCTTTCCTATTTTTTTCCTCTACCACTCATGTCTTTTTTTAAACTCTTCCAGGAATTCTTGTTAGGTTTGGCTACAAATTAATTCCAATATTTGAGGCTTTTATTGTTGCTGCCATTTTCACATCACTGCCTTCTTCTGAATCTATGTCTTAGTCTTTCCTACCATCATACCATGCTTCATATGGTCAAATTATTTTTATGCTGTTTGCACATTTCCTTATTTCTTGATATTGAGCTTCATCGTAAAGTTAGACTCTGTTCATCTGAGTGGGAGAAGACTTTTTGTACTACATATTAAGAGCTGGTTCTGGATATCAGTCAGTTTTTGGCATTTCCAAGGTGCTGAGATCCTGGGTGAAGCATGGTCATTGTTTTATTATTCTAGCCTTTATCTAGGAAGTGCCCATGGTCCCCTACAGCTACAAGTGCTAACTCTACTCTTTTGATTTGAACTTTGGCCAGTGCCCTTTTGCCCTTGTGACCTAACCTCAGTGCTTCTCTTTCCCCTGGAACCACAAACTAGAAATCTGTATGGTCAATAAAGTTGCCAATCAGTACCAGTTGTATCCAGTAGCAGCAAAGGGTTCCCTGTAATCTCTTTCTGACCCATTGTCTGACTCTCACTGTCCCTAGGTTGTGTACTCCTGAAGTTGCTGCTTTGGTCATGCTTGAGTATATGTAATCTCTCAACAGGCTTCTACTCTACTGTTCTGAATTTTTCCTCTCAACTTCCTACTTTTTAGGCAAGAGAAATATCTCTCCCTGATATTTTGTAGGCTCTGTAACCCTAAAATTTGAAATAAGGAATTTAAAAAATTGTTTGGAGGGTAATGTTTAGGGAATTTACCTGGATGGCTACCCCCAAACTGCCATCTTGGCTCCACCTCTGAGAAGAAATAATTAAAGAATTATTGGACTGCTTGAAAGCCAGGATTAAAAAAAATAGCCCAGACATCATATTTCAAGAAATTATAAAGGAAATCTACCCATATAGCTTAGAACCAGAGACTGAAGTAGAAACTGAAAGTCACTGATCACATTCTGGAAGAAATTAAAAAATGAAAACACCCAGGAATATTATGGCCATATTCCGGAGGTCCTAGATGAAAGAGAAAATGCTGCAAACAGCCAGAAAGAAATCATTCCAAAAACCTTGGAACTACAGTCAGGATTACTTAAGATTTAGCAGCCTTAACAAAGTATAGGTCATGGAATATGAGATTAGAGATAATGGAACTATAATTATAATCAAGACTAACTTACCTGGCAAAGCATGACATCCAAATTCTTAAAGTTTTAGGAAGAAACAATACAAAATTAGACCACAATTTAGCCCTTCTCAGACCCCGTTCCATCTAGCAGTAAAATTAATAAGACAGAAGTTGAAGAGATGAATAGAATATTAGAAGAGTTAGATATAATACCCCTTTGGAGAATATTGAATGAGAAAAGGAAAAATGTATTCATTTTTCTCAGTTGTACATGGTACCTTAAAAAAACACCACCACCTGGTTATGACTTAGGGCACAGGAAGCTAACAGACAAATGCAAAAAAGCAGAAATATTAAATGCACATGTTTTAAACCACAAAGTAATAAATATTACATTTAATAGCAGTCCAATAAAACTAACAAGGGAACAAAACTATCACTTTTTGCAGATGACATAATGGTATACTTAGAGAACCTGGGAAGATGGACTAAAATAGGTGAAACAACCAATCAAACAAATTTGCAAGATATAAAATAAACTCACACAAATAATCAGCTTTTCTTTATATAACCAGAAAAACCCATCAAGAGGAGATGGAAGAAGAAATTAAATTTAAAATAAATGCAGACGGTATGAAATACTTGAGAGTCTACTTAACAAGAAATTCATGGGAATTATATGAACCCAATTTCAAAACACTTATACAAATAATGACATATCTAAATAACTGGAAAAAAATTGTTATGGGCAATCCAAGCTAAGTTTATTTACCCAGTACCATATAAATAAAATTATCAAGAATTATTTTATAGGGGGAGAAAAAATAAAATTCATCTGTAAAATCAAAAGGTCAAGACTGTCATGGAAATCAATGAAAAAAATACAAAATAAGGTGGTCTATGAGTGCTAGATTTCAAGATAAATTACTATTTGGTACTAGATGAGAAATAGAGTGGTTGATTAATAGTTGACCATGTATGCATCATACAGAAGCAAATGTGTAGAGTAGCCTAGCATTTAATAGATTCCAAGATCCTAGCAATTGAAGAACTCATTATCCGACAAGATCTGCTGGAAAGTATTCTGGTAGAACTAGGCATTGATCAATATCTCCCACTATACATCAAGGTAAATTCAAAAATGGGTACATGATTTAGAAATCACAGGTAATAGCCTGAACAAATCAGAAGAACATGGAAGAAATTACCAGTCAGGTCTATGGATTGAATAAGTTCACAATCAAACATGAGTTTCATGCAAAGCAAAATGAATAATTGCGATTACATAAAATTAAATTTTTTTTGCACAAACAAAAAATGTAGCCAAATTAGAAGAAAAGCAACTATAGGTTGTTTTATTTTGGGGGGAGGGGTGGTATTTGCTGCAAATTTCTCTGGCAAAAGCCTCCTTTCTCAAATATGTAGGAAACAGCCAAATTTATAAAAATAAGAACCATCCCTCAAATGATAATCAAAGGAGATACATAGGCAATTTTCTTTTTTTAATTAGATTTGTTTATTTGCTTTTAGTTTACAAGATTCAGTTCCACAGTCCCTTGAGTTTCAAATTTAAATAGGCAATTTTCAAAGGAAGAAATCATAGCTATCAATATTTATATAAAAATATGCTGAAAATGACTAATAATTACAGAAATGCAAATTAAAATGAGCCCAAAGTACCACCTCATACCTATTACATAGGCTAAGATGACAAAAAAAGGAAAAGAACAAATGCTGAAGGGGATATGTGTAAATAGGTACACTAATGTTCTCTTGGTTGAGTTATGACCTAATCCAACAATTTTGAATTATTTTTGAAGACCTATAAAAGACCTATTGGTCTATATCCATAAAAGACGTTTTTTTTTTAAAGGGAAAGATACAAATATTCAAAAATTATTGATAGCAATTCCTTTTTCTGCTGGAAAAGCACTAGGAAAGGGGGATGCCATTCATTGAAGAATGACTGAAGTAGCCATGGTACATGGTTTTAATGGAATATTATTGTGTTATAAGAAATGATGAAGGAGCTTTCAGAATAACCTGGAAAGACTTATATGAACTGATACAAAATGAAATGATCAGAACCAAAACAATCTATATAGTAACAAGAATATTGTAAAGATAATCAACTATGGAAGACATAGCAACTCTGATCAATACAGTTATTCACCAAAATTCCAAAGGACTCATGATATAAAATGCTATTCACCTTCACATGGACAACTGGTGAACTTAGAGTGCAGGCTGAAGTTTTTTTTATTTTTCTTTTTTTGAGGGGGTCATGGCTAATACAAAAAAACTGCATTAGTTCATATGTATCATTGATATTATATTTCTTGCTTTCCCAATTGATGGGTGAATAGAGGAAGGAAGAGAATTTGGAACTGAAAACAAAAATAAAATTTAAATTATAAAAATTAAAAATATTAAAAATCAATTGCAGTGAACTAAGGAGCAACTCCGCACCCAGCACAGAATTGGAGAAAGTGGGGCTGTGAACTTTATTAATCTAAGAGAGCATAATCAAGGAGACCTGCAGTTGCCAAAATGGAAGAGGGATCAAGGCTGTTTAGTAAAATTTGGCAATAGGTAGTGTTGAGATAAAATTTGTTTTGCTGAATACTTTCCAAACTACAGATCCCAAGAAAATAATATTGAATTTTGTTTCTCTTCTTGGGCTTCATCGAGGAAGCCTAATGCTTCTTCTTCTAGGAAAGTCTTTTTGTCTTTATTTTAAATTTTTACTTTGTCCTTATAAAAAGTGTTAATTATAGTCCATTACTAGTCTTTGTATACCTATGGGAAATAGTTGGTAGGAGGCAATTGAAAGAGGAATATTACCCAAAAAGAGAGAAGGAAAGATCAAACACTGAGGTTTTTGCTAGAATAGTACTCCTTGCTGGGGACTCAAAGCAAAAATAAACAAACAAATAATACATGTCCTTTGCTACAACTTCCCACAGCCAATAAAGAAGATTTATGCCAAGAAACCATCTAGGCTTCTAGTTCTTTCTTTTTTTCTTCCTCTCTCTCCTTCCCTTTCTTCTTGCTTCCTTTCTTTTTTCTTTCATTCATTCTTTCCTGCAGGTGGTCTGTCCAAAGGAAATATAAATTTTAATCTCTGAACCTTTTTTACTTGTTTTCATTTTTTTCTCTGTTAAACATCAGTCTTAACCACAAATCACTCTGGTCTCAGACCAAGCCCTGCTTGGTCAACTTTTGGACCCTGAATGGATCAGAATGAATGTAAATAACAATTGTTTCTGTTTTCACCAGAAACCCTGAGGGTCTTCCCCTCCCAGATCTATTTTTTTTAAAGAAGCCATTCTGTTTATTAAGCCTTAATCACTGAATGGGTGTGGCCACAGTCAAGGGACACCTTAGCTTGAAAAGGCTAGGTCACTAACTGAATCCTGCACCATCTCATTGTCCTAATGCATATCTGGCCACTGAACCCAGATGGTTCCAGAAGAGAATGCTAGGCTGATGACTGTGCAGCCCTCCTTCACTTAAATCCAATTCACTTGCATGTCATGACTTCACCTCCTTAGAACAAAGTACTTAGTTCTAAAACTAAGTAGAACAAAGTACTTAGTCTTCTAGACTACAAAGGGTAGTCTTCTACAACAAAGGACAAAGAAAAGCTCATGTGACTAACAGCCTGCTAAGTATGAGCAAAACAATTCATTATCTTTCCTTGAAAACCTACCCTTCTTTTGACTTTCTTACTTCTACTGAAGACTTCAATATCTTTCTAGTCTAATAAGTTTGCAATGTTGATGTTATAATTAACTCCTCACTCTCTACTCCACATATTCAACCTCTTGATACATCATGCTGTTTATATGTGTGTGCTATTTATGTACATATGCGTATACATATACATACATACATATATATGTGTGTATGTGTGTGTATACACACATAATCTCTTGCATCTGAAACCATCTTACCATTCACTATGTAACCACTTTAATTCAGATCCTTTTGCAATAAACTCATTTAAATTCCAGGTCTAAGTCCCTCCTAATCAAATCAATCTTCTATAAAGCTGCCAAATTTACTTCCCTTAAGGACAGGTTTGACCACATGTCTCCTTTACTCATTAAACAAGAGATTTGGCACTGTCTCTAGGAGAAAATATAAATTACCCAATTTGACTTTCAAAACCTTTCACAATGTGGCCCCAACATATAGGTCTAGACATATTATTAATTACTTCCCCTTCCCTTACTCTACAGCAGCGGTTCTCAACCTGTGGGTCAGAATGACACTTTCACAGGGCGCACAAGGGTCACCTAACCAGTTTTAGGAACCGAGACACTGCTTTTCTATTCATCTCTAGGTGGGTCCACTCACATGAAGATATGCCCACATATGAGTATTAAAGGGTCATGGTGTTAGGAAGATTGAGAACCATTGCTCTACAACCTAGTTAAACTTGGTTTCTTACTAGTCCTCCAACATAACACTTTATTTCCTGCCTCCATGCCTTACTATTAATTCCCTCTTCTTGAGGATATTTCCTTCTCACTTCTACCATATAGAAAGCCTTCAACTCCCTTTGATTTGCTATTCAAACATTAACTTTTACATGAAGCTTTCCTTTCATTCAACTGTAGCTGCACTTGATCCCCCAACTATCTAATATTTATTCTGCATATACTTTCAAAGTACACTATTTTACTAGGAATTGGAGAGCAGTTGAGATGAATACTTTTAGAATAGGACAAATTTTCAATGTGTTTTGATCTAAGCATTACTGAGGTTGTGGCTCTACTTGAAAAAATAGTCTATTTCTCTTCTCATCTGAAAAGAAGGGAGAACCAAAATCTCATGAGAGGCAGGAGTACAAATAAGCTGCAGTGTAGTTATTAATAACTCCATAAATATGATATTGCAACAATGAAGAGAGAGACCATAGCATCATGAAGTATAGGAGGGAACGGAAAGGTGTAGTCTCTATGCCCAAATGGTTTCAGTTTTGATTTTAAAACCTCTGCACCAAATGGTTTCAATTACAACATGATGAAGTGAAAATGGGATACAACAACTGTTGCTGCTGCTACTGATTCAACAAGAAGGATGATATTAGGAAAAGACAATAGTGAAAATATGCAGAAACTGAATACAAGGTTGCAGAATGGTTCTATCACTCTCTAATTTTCTTTTTAGGTCAAGAAAGAAACAGGTGAAATTCCTCTTTTGTAGTCTACATACCTAACTCTGGATCGCATGCTGAGTCTATAGCTCTGATTATCCTGTCTTTAAGGTTGTTGGGGTTTCTTTTGTCCTCTTCTGTATTAGATATGAATTTTCAAAAGAAATCAGTATCTCTAACATGTGTTTGTGTATGTTGAGGAGAAGGATTTATTACATATAGAGGATAGGAAGGTTCTGGATAGCCAAGTACACCTGGAATCACTACAATACAATAATTCACACACACACACACACACACACACACACACACAGTTTTCTCTAACAGAAAGGAAGTTTCTTGAGAGTAGGGACTTTCACATTTGCCTTTAAATCAACAATGGCTAGTGAAGTGTACAGTGCATAGGCCCATGGTAGGCTCTTAGTCAATGAATATTTATTAATTGGATGATTTTTTTTCTACTTTTTCAGAGAAAGAGTTCCCTGATCTCAACTGCACAGAATAAACTGTTAATATTTTTTAAAGACTTTCAATTTATTGTTATCAAAGACATAGAATATAGCAAATAATTGATCCTTATCTTTCTCATAACCATAAATTATATATGAGAAAGCAACTATTATTTTATTTTTGATTGTTTCCTTTCTATCACACTTTCCCAATTAGTGCGATTTTCTACTTTTTAAACAGCTTATATTACTTACTTTTCACCCTTTTCCAATTTTTTTTTATCCTTTTTTATAGGGAGAGTATTCTACAAGATTTCTTTAGAGAAAAAGCTCAATTTTAGTGGCTCCAAAGCAAGGACAATTTCATTATGTCACATCTTCAATAGTGAGGAGGAAACTGAAGAACTTTTCTATTTCGTATCTTCACATAAAAAAATACTCAGCTAAATGACAGATTTCCTTCAGAAAAACAAACAGACAGACATGTTTTTATAATCCTCAAAACATCTTCAGAAACATCATATTCATAGAAAACCTCTAAATTACATATAAAATAAAATAGAATAGCAATAACTTAATCAAACAATAAATACAAACTTCACTGCTTAGGAAGATGGCATCTCATTTTAAGTGAATCAGGAATACCTGTAATTTGAATGTTCTTAATTTTCCATTTAGTTTTTCAGATAGTTCACAAGAAAATGTTTTCAAGATTTGTCTTGGGATTATTTTGTTGCTGCTGTTTTGGTGAGAGAATATTTCATTGTGCATTGATTGGGACTAACTTGGGTTTGATTTTCATAGATTTCAGTTCTCTTTGGGTATATTCATATAATAAAATTACTTCTGCATTTACATAAAATAAGGAGATAGAATATTTTAAATATGTTCTCCATGGGGACCTAGTGTTTAAGGTAATAATTCAATTTTGAGGAAATTGGTTTTTGCTTCCTACCTCACAGGTACCTTTAAAAAACAATTCTGTTTATATTTTTTTCTCCTTACTAGATGACTGAACAAAAGTCTACCAAAAATAGTGGTGCTACAGAATTCATACCCATAGAAATATACATGTATATATTCAAATAATGTTTGACTATATGACAGTGCTATATACTCTATTTTAGTATTTTTGGGATAAAAGAAATGCTGTTTTCCTCCAGTGAAAAAGAATGAAAATATTATTGAAAGTTTAGCTACTACAGGTGTTAATTTAAAATGGAGTTTTCCATTTATCTAGACCTTTATTTAACATCAGTAAGTTTTTTTTTATTTTATACCTGATTAATTTAAAGAGAAGCACAATATTTTATTTTTGTCATATGTTTCAACTGTAGTCTTGAGAGCAAGAGGGTTTAAGTGGGCACTAACTTTTACGCTTAGCCATTACCATCTCAAAACAGTAAGATAGGCACCAAATAAAAATAAAAGGAGGCACTCATACACACTACACACATCACACACACACACACACACACACACACACACACACAAGAGAAAAGACTTTCTCATGAGGATATCCCCACAGAAATTCCAGCAGAGAAACTGAACAAACATAAAAACAAGATCTTATAAACAATGAAGAAATACTATGGGGATTTAAAAGAAATTGTGGATAAAGTGTTAGAAAAAGGGTGGGGGGGAATCTGCAACAGCTGAAGTTATAGCCTGAGGAATGTGATCCAAACACTGACGGAAACCCTAGTGTAGTTAAGATTAGTAGAATTCTTTTAATTCAAAAGAAGAGATGATCAAAATTAGAGTTCTTTAAAGAAGAATACATACAAAAACATGAAGAATTTTAATAAATGTGTTGAAAAACAGAATGGCAAAATTAACATGTAAACAATGATATTATGCAAATGCTTGCATTGTCTATAGGTTAGAAAAGTTGACTTCAAAGTAAAATTCTACAAGCGATTGTGAGAATTATCACTAGGGTTTCTTTCTTTTTGGACTGCTTACACTATTTTCTTCTTGACCTGTGAGCTCTGGGATTTAGTTATAATATTCCTGAAAGTTTAAGTTTGGGGATCTCTTTAAGAAGGGGTTAGCAGGGCAATTTTTCTTGATAATTACTTGAAAAATGATGTCCAGGCTCTTTCTGATCATTTTAGGCAGTCCAATAATTCTTATGTTATCTCTCTTCAATCTATTTTTCTGGTCAGTTGTTTTTCCAATGAGATATTCCACATTTTCTTCTATTTTTTCATTCTTTTAATTTTATTTTATTCTTTCTTGAGGTCTCATGGAGTCATTGGCTTCAACTTGCCCTTTTCTAATTTTTAAGAAATTATCCTCACCAGTGAGCTTTTGTACCTCCTTTTTCATTTCTTCAATTCTACTTTTTAAGGAATTCTTTACTTCAGTGAATTTTGTGTCCATTTTTCTATTTGTCCAATTCTGTTTTTTGAGGAGCTCTTCTCTTCAGTGACTTTTTGTATATATTCTTCTATATGGCCAATTCTGCTTTTAAAGATACTATTCTCATCTTTGGATTCTATACCTCTTGCAATTTGACCTATTCTATTTTTTAAGGTATTATTTTCTTCAGTATCTTTTTTGTCTACTTTATCAGGCTGTTGACTCTTTTCATGATTTTTCTTGCATTGTTCTCATTTAATTTCCCAATTTTTTCCTCTACCACTGTTATTTGACTTGAAAAAAACTTCTTGAGCTTTTCCAAGGATTCTTTTTTGGGCCTGAGACCAATAAATTCTTTTTGTTAGTAATTTTGACTTTTTTGTCTTTCTGAAAGTGTACTTTGATCTTCCCTGACACCACAGTCACCTTCTATGACCAGGTTCTTTTTTGTTGCTCTTCATTTTTCCAGGTTAAGTTGTGACTTTTAACTCTATTGGTAAAGTGGGCCTCTGTTCCTGAGGTAGAGGGAGCATTATTCCAAGCTTCAAGCTTTTTTGCTGTTGATTTCAGAGCTAGTTCTGGGGGTTTGTATATTTTAAGTGTTTTCCAATTTGATATGATCTAAGAAGAGATGTGGTTACTTCTCTTCTGGTTTGTGAAACCATACTTTTCTACCCTTAACTGTGAACATGGTCCTTACTCCTCTGTAGCCACAAGTTTAGGTGTGCTAGTTCTCCTCCTTGCCCTGGTCCTACCACCCATAACTGTGACTCAGAACCACAACCCAGACCCCTGTATGAACAATGTAAGACTCCTGTATCCAATGCCAACAAAAGGACCCCTGTAATCTCCTTCTAATCAGCTGTCCGAGTAGTTCAGTATCTTTGAATTCAGAGCTCCAGAAACCTCTACTGTTGTAGCTGATTTAGGCTCACTGAAGATTTGTTGCTGGTGTGCTGGTGTTCTGGGATCTGGATTGCACTGGCCTGCATTCATCTCTTGCTTCAGTGCAACAGACCATTCCTTTTGATCTTTTAAATTATCTTGGGTTCAAACACTGTTTCACCCCATCTTTTGTGATTTTTTTCCACTCCAGAATTGGATTTGAGGAATTATTCAAAGTTATTTGGATGATAATTTGGGAGATTTCAGGAGAGATCTTGCTTTTCTCTTCCATGTTGGCTTTACCACCCCTTACCAAATGTGTAAAATGCAATTATTTCCAATGCTATATCAAGTATTTAGAAAAAAAAACAGGCAAAGAAGGAGACCTACCAAATTATTTTTGTGACACAAATATGACACTTCTAACTAAACCAGGAAGAGCAAAAACAGAAAAATAAAACCATAGACCAATATCCCTAGTGAAGAATGATGCAAAGATTTTAAATCAAATACTAGAAAAGAGATTATAGCAATATATCACAAAGATCATATACTGGGATCAGCTGGACTTTATATGAAGAACACAAGGGAAATTATCAGCATAACTGATCATATCAGTAACAAAACCAAAAAAATATAATTATCTTAAGAGATGCAGAAAAAGCTTTTGACAAAATACAACTCTTATTTCTATGAAAAATACTAAAAATTCATAGGAATAAATCATGTTTTCCTTAAAATGGTAAAGAGAATCTAACTAAAACCACCAGCAATCCATTTATAATAGAGATGAACTAAAAGTCTCCCCCCCAAATAATTGTGGTGGAGTAAGGATGCCTATCATCACTACTATTATTCAAAATTGTACTACAAATGTTAGTTATAGTAATAAGAAAAGGAAAAGAAATTGAAGGAATTAGAATAGGCAATGAAGAAACAAAACTCTCACTCTTTGTAGACTATATGCTGGCATATTTAGGGAATCCTAGAAAATCAACTAAAACTTTTTGTGATGGCACAGAATAGGAAAATGAGAGGATGCCCATTAATTGGGAATATTTCAACAAATTGCAGTATATATTGTTATGAAATATTACTACTCAACAAGCAATAATGCACAAGATGATTTCAGCAGAACTTGGAAAGACTTGCAAGAACTGATGCAAAGTGAAGTGAGCCAAACCAGGTGAATGTTGTACAGAGTAACAGCAATACAGAACAACAATCAACTATGAATGACTTAGTTATTTTCAGCAATAGAAGGATCTAAGACAATCTAGAACTTATGATGAAAAATATTATCAATTTCCCAAGAAAGAACTGATGGATTCTTAGCACAGATCTCAGTGCAGTTTTTAAAACTTTATTATTTTTGGTCTGTATTTTGTTTCACAACATGACTGATATGGAAATATGTTTTGCTTGTATAAGATATATCAAATTACTTGTCTTCTCATAGAGAAAAGAAGGGGAGAGTTGGAGGGACTTTGTAACTCAATTAAAAAAACTAATTTTACAAATTGTTTTTACGTTTACTTGGAATTATTATAAATATTAATAATTTTGCTAGTTAATCAAGAAAAGCCGTGAATTTTTTTGTCTCAGTTCTTTTTTAGCAACACTTCACATGTATTCTTTTTTACTTCTCTTTTTCAGCAAAAATCAGCCCTAAAAATAAGCCAAACTATGATTAATTGTAATGTCTATTCTGGGTCTTATATAACTGGTGTTGATACATAGCTTCCTTCAATCAGTGCAGATGCAGAGAATCATTTAGAATCATTATAGACTGTCAGGCATGGTACTTGTGTTCAGAGATTTTACTTATATATTTTCTTTCTTACAAAAAAGGGCTGATTCAATAAGGAGGAAATGTAATAAGAGACAATGGCCATGGTGAAAAATAGAAGGCAACAAGTAAACTTTGAGGAAATATAGAAAAGTATTTTATAACTTCCAGTTTCATTGTGGTTGCTCAACTGGATCTTTTGGAGGGTTTGCTTTAGTTCAGATTTTAAAATAATTAATGATTAGTTTGCCAACTGTATGCCAATGACTACTTATAAATGCATAAAATATTTTCCCTAACAATTCATCTGGTATCTTATTTATGTAGTGCAAAGGAAAATAGTTCACTAGCTATCGTCACAATTAAAAAAATTATTTTGGGGGATGGAGCCAAGATGGTGGAGTAAAAGCAGGAAATTGCTCAAGTTCCTGCTCAAGTTCCCACTCCAACCACTTCCATTGCCTGTAAAAAAAATGACTAAACAAATTTTAGAGCTACAGAACCCACAAAGTGATAGAGAGAAACAAATCTTCCTTTGAGGCCAGCCTGGTAGGCTGACAGGAAGGGTCTATCTCACCAAGCTGGGAGCAGAGGACAGTCCCACCTGAGCTATATGGATCCATACCAGGGGTACCTCTGATCAGTGGCACAAACCTGGAAGAGGAGATCTCAGTAGAGTGAATCACCAGCAGCTGTGGCACTTTCTTGGCTTCTCAACCCATAAATGTCAAAGAGAAAGAAAAAGGTCAGAGGGGAACCCTATTGATCCAGGTTAAGAGAAGAGAGGGGTTCTGCCACTTCTCCTGTGGCAAGAGGTGTGCAGCAGCATTGTGGCTGCAGCTGCTGCTGTGTGGCTGCCTCCTAAGCTCCTGGCCTGCAGATCAGAGGGGCAGCAAGCAACCATTCAGAGAGTAATTTCTCTTGCTTTGCCCTGCTTGGATCTATGTTGCAGTCTTGGGTGTGGTCCTGGAGTGAGGAACACCAGCACGCCAGAGCTTGTGGTACCTACAGAGAGGGCACCCTCCAGATAGCTCTGACAACAGCTCTGACAACTGTGAAAACCCCAGCAACTTGGGACACAGCTCTCTCCACTCTGGAAGCAGAGTTCTACCTTGGCAAAGAGCTCAAAAGTCAAGTAATTGGCTGACAAGATGAGAAAACAGAGCAAACACCAGATCAGAGAATCTTTTTGGGGGGAACAAAGAGGATCAAAATATGGAACCAGAAGAAGACAACAAAGTCAAAACTCCTTCATCAAAAGCTTCTAAGAAAAATATGAATTGGTCGCCAGCCGTGGAGGAGATAAAGAAGGATTTTGAAATTCAAGTAAAAGAAGTGAAGGAAAAACTGTCAAGAGAAATGAGAATGATACAAGAAAATCATGAAAATCAAGGAAACAGCCAGACTGAAGAAATTAGCACCTTAAAAAATAGACTAACTCAAATGGCAAAAGAGGACCAAAAAGTCAATGAGGATGAGATTGCCTTAAACAGTTGAATTTAAAAGATGGAAACAGAATGTCAAAAACTTACTGAAGAGAATAATTCCTTCAAAATTAGACTAGAGAAAATGGAAGCTAATGACTTTATGAAAAATGAGGATACTATAAAACAGATCTGAACAAAAGAAAAAATAGAAGGCAACGTGAAATATCTCATAGGAAAAACCACTGACCTGGAAAATAGATCTGGGAAAGATAATTTAAAAATTATTAGACTACCTGAAATCCATGATTAAAAAAAGAGCCTAGAAATCACCATTCAAGGAAATTCTCAAGGAAAATTGATATTTTAGAACCAGAGAGCAAAATAGAAATTGAAAGAATACACCAATCACCTCTTGAAAAAGGTCCCCCAAAGAAAATTCCTAGGAATGGTATAGGCAGGTTCCAGAGTTCCCGGATCAAGGAGAAAATATTACAATCAGCCAAGAAGAAACAATTCAAACATTTTGACAACAAAATCAGGATAACATAGGATCTAGAAGCTTCTACATTAAGGGATCAAAGGGCTTGGAATATGATATTATGGAGATCAAAGGAGCTAGAATAACAACCAAGAATCACCTACCCAGCAAAATTGAGTATAATGTTTCAGGGGAAAATATGGTCATCCAATGAAATGGGGGACTTTCAAGCATTCCTGATGAAAAAAAAAACAGAGTTGAATAGAAAATTTGAAATTCAAATACAAGAAGCAGGATAAGCATGAGAAGATAAACAGGGAAAAGAAATCATAAGGAACTTATCAAAGTTGAACTATTTAAATGCTTACATGGAAAAACAATAATTGTATCTTTTCTTAGTATGAGGATAGTTGAAGGGAATATAAATGTATACATACATATATATGTCTGTATAAGAGGGTACAAGTGTACATGAATATATATGTGAGTGTGCATATATGTCTACAGGTATACATAGACAGAGGGCACAGGATCAAATGAATAGGAAGGAATGATATTTAAAAGATGAAATTGAGAGGTGAGAGAGGAATAATGAGAGGAGATGGGGAGAGACAGAATGGAGTAAATTATCTCATATAGAAAAGGCAAGGTATAACTGTTACAATGGAAGGGATGAACAGGAAGGCAAAAGAGCATGGGTCAAGCTTACTCTCACTGAATTTGGCTTAGGTAGGGAATGACATACACACTAAATTGGGTATCTTGCCCTACAGGAGAGTAGGGAGGAAGGGGATAGAGGGGGGATGATGGAGGGGAGGGGAGGGAAGGTTGGGGGAATGGTTGTTAGAAGCACACACTTCTGTAAAGATAAAGGGATAAAGTAGAGAATAGAACAAGTGGGGGCA
>CM053597.1:148513706-148532499 GCA_028646575.1 Pseudocheirus occidentalis | reverse complement strand
ATGAGAGGAGACAGGGAGAGACAGAATGGGGTTAATCCTCTCATATAGAAGAGGCCAGGGATAATTGTTATAATGGAAGGTAAGAACAAGAAGGCAAAAGGGAATGGGTCAACCTTACTCTCATTGAAGTTGGATTAAGGAAGGAATGACATACACTCTAACTTGGGTATCTTCCCCTACAGGGGAAGGAGATGAAAGGGGGGAGAATGGAGGAGAGGGTGGGTTGTTAGAAGCACACACTTTTGTAAAGGGACAGAGACAAAATAGAGAAAAGAACAAGTGGGGGTGGAATAGGAAGGAGGTAAATATATAGGTACTGGGGTGGGGAAAACCATCTTGCCCTACTGGAAAGTCAGAGGGGTGATGGGGGAGGATATAGGAGAGTGCTGATTTGGTGAAGGGGTATACAGTGGGATTGCTGTTTTGGGGGGGTGGGTAGGGGAAAGATGGTTAGAAAATGTGTAAATCAAAATCTCATGGAAATGAATGATGTAAACTAATAATAAACAAAAGTTGAAAAAAATGAAAAGAAAAAAAAACTATCTCAGTTGCAGAGCCAGGATGGCAGAGTAGAATCATGCACTTTGCATTAATTCCTGTTCCAATCACTTCCAATATATGTAAAAAAACAACTCTCAACAAATTTTAGAGCTACAGAACCCACAAAGTGACAGAGAGAAACAAATCTCCCAGTGAAGGCAGCCCAGCAGGCTGACAGGAAGGGTCTATAGCACCTGGCTGGGAGGACAGTGCAGTCCAGTGTGAGCTGTGCAGTTCTGGCCCCGAAGTGGCCCTGACAATTGGCGACCAGATCAGACTTCAAGAGAGTGAATCACCAGCAACTGTGGTGGTTTCCCGACTTCTCAACTCATAAATTCCAAAGACAAAGTAAAAGGTCAGTGGAGAACTCTGCTGGAACATGGGGACAAAAGAGCAGGGTCTGGCCCCTGTCCCTGGAGTGAGGAGAGGTGGAGGTGTGTGGGTTGTAGCTGCTGCCTCCTGGCTACCTCCAGAGCTCCTGGGCTGCAGATCACAGGGGGACAAAGTTACCATTCAGAGGTAATTGCTCTTGCTTTGGCCTGCTTGGGTCTGGATCACAGTCTTGGGTGGTGGTCCTGGGGTATGTGGCCAGTGTGCTAGAACTTGTGGGGGCTGGAGAGAGGATGCACTCCTAACAGCTCCAGCAGCTGTAAAAACACCAGCGATTTGGGACAAAGCTTTCTCCACTCTGGAAGCAGAGTTCTACCCTGGCAAAGAGCTCAAAATCAAGTAATTGACTGGCAAAGTGAGCAAGCAAAGGAAACATAATCAGACCATAGATTCCTTTTTTGGGGACAAAAAGGAACAAAGCATGGAAAGGGAGGAAGACGATGAAGTCATAACTCCTTCATGAAAAGCTTCCAAGAGAAATATGAAGTGATTACAGGCCATGGAGGAGCTCAAGAAGAATTTTGAAAATCAAGTAAGAGAAGTGGAGGAAAAATTGGGAAGAGAAACGAGAATGCCAGAAAAACATGAAAAGGGAGTCAACCATCAGCTAAAGGAGACCCAAAAAATACTGAAGAAAACAACACCTTAAAAAGTAACTCAAATGGCAAAAGAGGCCCAAAAAGCCAATGAGGAGAAGAATGCATGAAAAAGCCAAATTGCCCAAATGGAAAAAGAAATTCAAAATCTCACTAGAGAGAATAATTCCTTCAAAATTATCCTGGAGCAAATGGAAGCTAATGACTTTATGAGAAATTAAGATATTATAAAACAGATCCAAACAAGTGACAAAATAGATGGCAATATGAAATATCTCACTGGAAAAAATACTGACCTGGAAAATACATCCAGGAAAGATAATGTTAAAATTATTGGACTACCTGAAAGCCATGATCAAAAAAGAATCTAGATACCATCTTTTAAGAACTTATAGAGCAAAATTGCCCTGATATTCTAGAACCAGAGGGCAAAATAGAAATTGAAAGAATTCACCAATCACCTCTTGAAAAAAGATCCCCAAAAGAAAACCCCTAGGAATATTATAGCCAAATTCCAGAGTTCTCAGGTCAGGGAGAAAATGTTGCAAGCAGTCAGGAAGAAACTATTTGAGTATTGTAGAAACACAATCAGAATAACATAAGACCTAGCAGCTTCTACATCAAGGGATTAAAGGTCTTGGAATATGATATTCTGGAGGTCAAAGGAGTTAGGATTAAAACCAGGAATCACCTACCCAGCAAACCTGAGTATAACGCTTGAGCAGAAAATATGGTCATTCAATGAAATAGAGCATTTTCAAGCATTCTTGATGAAAAAATCAGAGATGAACAAAAAATTTGACTTTCAAATACAAGAAGCAAGAGAAGTATGAGAAGGTAAACAGGAAAAAGAAATTATAAGGAACTTATTAAAATTGAACTATTTGTATTCATACATGGAAAAAGGGTAATTGTAACTCAAGACTTTTCTCAGTATGAGGATAGTTGAAGGGAATATATATGTGTGTGTATATATATATATATTCATACATATGTGTATATATGTATGCATACGTATATATTGTGTATATAGGAGGTGTGTGTGTGTGTGTACAAATATATATGTGGTTGAGCATATGTATGTACATGTATACATAGACAGAGGGCACTGGATGAGTTGAATATGAAGGGATGATATCTAAAAAATAAAATTAAGAGGTGAGAGAGGAAGTCATTTGGGAGAAGGAGAGAGAGAAGATTAGGGCAAATTATCTCATATAAAAGAGGCAAGGGAAAATTGTTACAATGGAGGGAAAGAGCAGGAAGGTGAAAGGGAATGGGTCAACTTTACCCTCATTGAATTTGGTTTGAGGAGGGAATAACATACACACTCAACTGGGTATTTTACCCTATAGGAAAACAGGGGGAGAAGGGGAGAAGGGGGGAATCATAGAAGGGAGGGCAGATTGGGGGAGAGGATATCTAGAAGCAAAGACTTTTGAAAAGGGATAGGGTCAAAGGAGAAAATAGAATAAGGGGGTGTGGGATAGGATAGAGGCAAATATCATTAGTCTTTCACAATATAACTACTATGGAAATGTTTTGCGTAACTACACATGTACAACCTATATTGAATTGCTTACCTTCCCAATGGGTGTGGGTGAGGGTGAGGAAGGAAGAAGGGAGAAGAATCTGGAACTCAAAAGTTTTGTAAACACATGTTTAAAACAAATTGTTTTTACATGCATCTGGGAAATAAGATACATAGGCACTGGGAAATAAGATATATAGGAAATTCCTTTTCTATCTGGGCAATTTGGCTTTTTCATGCATTCTTCTCATTGGCTTTTTGCACCTCTTTTGCCATTTGAGTTAGTCTGCTTTTTAAGGTGTTATTTTCTTCAGTATTTTGGGGGACTCCTTTAGCAGGTGGTTGACTCACTTTTCATGATTTTCTGGCATCGTTCTCATTTCTCTTCCCAACTTTTCCTCCACTTCTCTTACTTGATTTTCAAGCTCTATAGGCACTATACATACCTATATATAGGCATATAAATCCATCTTGCCCTACTAGAAAGTTGGGGTGGGGATGGGGGAGGATGTAAAAGAGAACATATTGGAGAAGGGATATTCAGTAGGCTTGCTATTTTTGGGTGGTGTTAGGGAAAGACAGGCAGAAAAATTTGTAACTCATAATCTTGTGGAAATGAATGTTGAAAACTAAAAATAAATAAATTTGAAAAAACCTATCTTTACATATAATTAGGAAAACTAAACTACTATTAAATAAAAAATAACAGAAGAAAAGAATCAGTAGGTGCTAAACAAAATAGCAGAAAACAAACCAATTATATTTTAATAGACAAGAAATTATTTGTTACTGATGCAGGTATCACTTTCAAATAATTTGTCTTTATAGAGCCAGATCCCTGACTTATTAAAACAAAGACCAAAATTAATGTAAGAGGAAGAATGTAAAAGAGAAAAAGAGAACATAAAAACAAAGCTTGAAATTCAAACAAATCCAACTGGACTTTTCTAATAAGTTACCAAGGACCAAAAATACTAAATGACTGCCATAACAGATATTGATGTAGTATATAATTATTTCCTAAACAAAATCCTAATCTCTTATTGGTAAAACCAAAAATATATATCAATTGTCAAAATGAGGAGACTAAAGAGGCCTGGAATTTCCTCTTTCTGCATACATATTCTTCCCAGCAGGGGAAATATGGCAGACAAAGGTAACACTACCTTAAAGTAATATATATTTTTTTAAATTTATAAATGACAAGAATAACTGCAATTATGTAAGTGAAAAGATCCCATAAAGGAAGTCAACTTTGAGTAATTTGCAAACCAACAGATATCCTAAAGAAGAAGGAATGAGGAAATGTGTTTCCTTTTCAAGACATAGGTAGGACACTATGAGGATAAAATAATGCTTTCATTGTCTCATTTTGTCTGTCTTTTCCACAAGAAATTATTCACTATGAATAGGAAGATGGTTGAAAAGATTGCAATGTTTAAAAAAGGAATCAATAAATCATTTAAATAAATGTTGAAAATAAAATGGCAAAGGACAATAGAAAGATTTTGAAAAAAAATTGCCTCAAAAATCAAGTAGTTAAAGAAAAAAAGTCTAAGGAAACCTTGTCAATTTACCCAACTTAATAAAATCATAACAAGTACATTTAATAATGAAATTCAAAGGAGGACAGCTAGGAGATAAAAGATGGTTAATATTTGTAAAGATTTTTATAGTAAAATCTTTTGACTATCCAAGAGAGTGCATCTACCACAAATGGACTCATCATGCTGATGTAAGAGGATGTGGAAATGATACTGATGAAAACTGACAAAAGTGGGAAAAGTAACTGAAATTGTCCAAATACACATAGAAAAGTTCATATTAAATGTCAAACAACTTTGAATGCTTTTAGGATCAATTCAAAAGATATCACAGAAAGAAGAAAATACCAAGTGAGCCAGTAGGAATTTAAGTGTATCCTATGTCCCTGATACTAAGTTAAACATTGTGGATATAATGAATGACAAAAAACATAGTTCATTCAGAAGAATGTAACTCAGTTCAACCAAAGTGCCAAATCTCACTCACAGGGAAATTCTCCCAATGTTTCTAGTGTAAGTAGCTGGGGTTAAGGACATGATAGAGACTGCACTGCTATACATGTTAACTTCTTCCCAGAGTCTTTCTTCCCTTCTCTCCTGAAGAGAGGTTGCAATAGTACATCTCCCTCAAAGGTGGAAGCCTTAAGACTAGATGTCTATTTTCTTTAGCTCTCATCAACTCAACTCTTCTCACACAGGCATGGGCTATCCGGTAACCGGTCCTTAATAATAAGGAGAAAGTACCATGCAATTGGCCCTTTGAACCAAGGGTTACATACATATAGTGTAAAGAAAGGTAATCTCAGAGGAAATGTAATAGCAGTGGAGAGGTCTGAAAATGACTTTTTGAAAGAACCAAAACTTAGAATTTGGATTTTATAATTACCAAGAAAAGGAGACTAAGAATAACAATAAATAATGTTCCTTATTCATACTTTCCTATATTCATGAAATTTCATTTGAAGACTCTATTTACCCATTTTAGGGATGTTGGCAGAGGTATATGGAGGGATACGGGTGTTCACATATAGCATTTTATATTAGTTCTTAATTTGCCATATTTGGGAGAATGGAGACAAGATGGCAGAGTATGGCAGGAACTTACTTAAACTCTCCAAAATTCACCTCCAAACAATAATAAAATAATGCCCCCTAATGAATTCTGGAGAATCAACAAAAGGATAGAATAAATCAATTTTTCCACCCTAAGACAACAATAGAAGGTTAGCAAGAAATGTCCTTATCACTGAGGCAAAAGGGGAGTGCAGTCCAGCAAAGGCTGCATCTGAGCAAGTCAACAGCCAGGCCGCTCAGCCCTCTGTGCAATCCAGTGGAGAAGCCCCACAGACACAGCACAGCCTAGTCCCCGTGGTCAGTGAAACAGGCCAGTGGTGAGTCCTCAAGCCCCTGACACAATTCAGTAGCCACAAATCCTCCAACCCTTGCCTCAGAAGAGCAGTGAAGCCTCATCCTGATTTCCCAGAAGCTTGAAAGAGCAACCCCCTACAGCACAGGAACAGTGCCCAACATTAATATAAGTCACAAAATAGACTGGGAAAATAAGCAACTCTCCTCTGCATCCTCAGACCCCTGGCAAAGAAAAATAAGGTGACTTTCGAAAGTTACAATGATGACAGAGAATATCAAAATACACACTCAAAAGAGGAAGATAATGTCAAAAGAATTCTAAGAGAAAAATGTAAACTGGTCTCAGGCCCAAAAAAGAACTCCTAAAATAGCTCAAAAAAAGATTTTAAAAATCAGATAAGAGAGGGAGAAGAAAAAGCGAGAAAAGAAATGTGAGTGATGCAAGAGAATTATGAAAAAATGCTCAACATCTTGGTAAAGAAAGCACAAAAAATGGGAAAAGATATATAACAATTCACTGAAGAAAATAAAACTCCTTACAAAGCAGAATGGGCCAAATGGAAAAGGAGGTGCAAAATATTAATGATGAAAGTAGTTAGAATTAGAATTGAGTGAGAGCTAATGACTCCATGAGATATTAAGAAACAATAAAACAAATTTTTAATGGGTGAAAATAATAGAAAATTTGAACTATCTCATTGGGAAAACAATTGACCTGGAAACAGATTGAGGAGACATAATCTAAGAATTATCGGACTATCTGACAGCCATGTTAAAAAAAATAAACTTGGACATCATACTTCAAGAAAATATGAAGCAAAACTACCTGATATCCTAGAACTAAAGATTAAAAAAGAAACTCAAAGAATCCACTGATCATTTCTGGAAAGAGATCCCAAAATGAAAAGTCCAATAAATATTAACACCAAATTCCAGAGTTCCTTGGTCAAGAAAAAAAAATATTGCTGCTAGAACACCAGAAATGTTAAATGTGTCCTTTTCAAATCATAATGCAATAAAATTGCATTTAATAAATCACTTTGGAAAGATAGATCAAAACAACTGAAAATTATATAATCTAATTCTAAAGAAGAAAAATATTTTAAATGATTAATTATTTCATTAAAGAGGACAACACTGAGACAACATACCAAAATTTATGGGATGTAGCCCATAAAATAAAAAAAAAGCAATACTTAGGGGAAAACTTATATCTCTAAATGCTTACATCAATAAAATAGAAAAAAATTGAACGGATCAGTGAATTGGTCATTCAATTAAAAATATTAGAAAAATAACAAATTAGAAATCCCCAATTAAATACCAAACTGGAAATCAGGGCAATCAAAGGCGAGAGTAATTAAATTGTAAGAAAATAATTGGACTTATAAATAGAACTAGGAACTCAGTTTATTGGGTAAAGAAAATGGAAGATGGCAAGGCACTGGGTATGCCGATGAGATGGTCCTCGATCTCTGATGCTGCCAATTGTCCAGTGCCCACAGGTAAAGATGGACCTAGGGTCATACTCTTCAGAAGCTTTTCAGAAAATCACTCCAGCACTGCAGTAAACTGTTGACCACCTAGATGAAGAACTTGATCTGCTGCTAAATTTAGATGTTCCAGTAAAAGAGGAAGATAACATTATTTTTTTTTCCCAGAAGAGAAATTTAATCTAATTTACATACTTCTAGGTACTTTAATAACCAGAATGTGGCCACTGAAAACTTTTAAAAGGTCCATTGCCTCCTGCCTTTACCTGGCCCAGGACTCTAAAATAAAAATCAGTGCTCCTTATTCTCTACACAAAACTAGTTTTAAAAAGTGGAAGGTCTAGGAAGCTATACATAAAAAGCAATAGTGAAAGAGGGGATGAGATGGGGGAAAAACAGAGTCCCATCCCAGAGTGTGGGAAAGGGGAGGGGGCCTCTAAAGTACCCCCTGATGATCTTTGGGGACATGACTTGGCAGGAGAAAGCTGTCAGCTCTGAGTATAATTCTTCTCAGGGAAAACCCCTTTCAGGGCCTCAGGCTGTTTGGGGGGGCCACCAGTGATTTCCGTGGCATTGGAGGCTGTCAGTGCTCCCCAGCCTGGGCATTGTGGAAGGCCTGAGGTCAACGCTGACCCCCACACCAGGCATCAAGAGGGCCCTGGAGCAAGCACCATGGGAATGATGCACTACTTTGATTGGGCATCTAGTAGAATAAAGAAGTCAAAAAGGAAGGGAGAAGGGAAGAGGGTAGGGAAGGGCAGATTCCCCCATGAAACAAGATGCCCTGGGAATATGTGGAGGATGGGTTGTGTCTGGGGGTTTGAGGAGAGATCAGAAGTGGTGAGGACTATCATGCAGCCAACCTGGGGCAAAGAGGAGCCAGGCGGTTATTATTAACCACCTGGTTCCTGAGGCAGCAAATAGACAGGGGCTTTGGGATTCTACACACAATTAACCAAGTGGAAACTGACTGCCTTGCTCTGGCTCCAGCCCTTGGGGTCCCAACAGAGGAACTATTCTCCATGGCTCTCTGCAGATTTCTAATCTGCTTGACCACAGACAGAAAGAAGCAAGCCACCTCTCTCCCTCCTGGCATTACCAAGACTCGAGGGCTCATGGGTATGAGTTTTGCCATAAAACCTGTGGGGAGAAATGTCCTCTTTGCACTATCAGGTCCTGGTTAGGGTAGTTTCCAAACCCAAGGAAGAGAAGAAGGAGGAAGGGAAGGCTAGGGAAACAACTCATCATCATCTGTAATGTTCACACTTAGGGCACCAGGGCCTGGGCCTGGGCCTGGGTCTGAGTGTTGAGGTTGTGACTCGCTCCTTTGGAAACAGAACAGAGAAGATCGGTGAAGAGAGAAAGGGTGAAACCAACAGAGAGAGAAAGGAAGAGAGGTGGCTCTGGAATGCTTCACACTGCCTCCCATTACTGAGCCTCTGCCCCTGTCTGTGCCTCGGGGGCCTCAGGCTCCACCGGCCGACGCTTCACTTTGGAGAAGTTCATTTCCAGGATGTGCCTCTGGAGATGCCGTACCCCCACCTCCTGGATGGAGAGGGGACCCTGGAACTCCACTTCGCAGAACCTGCTTTTCAGAGTGTAGATGTTGCCCACAAATTTCACCAAAGATGTCTGGGGAGGCCGGGGGACTAGTGAGGGGATAGGCCTTACTCTGGGAGGTGGCTGTCGCACTTCCTCCAGATTCTGCTGAAAGACACTGGTTTCCTCTCCCCGAGAAGGGGTTGTATCCAGAGGTCGGGCTTGTCTGAGCTCAGACTTATTGATATTCTGCCGCTGGTGTTCCTCTGCCTTCACCAAAGCCAGAGGTGAGGATGCCAGGGGGCGCTCCTCACCATCTCCAATCCAGCCAGCTTCCCCAGGTCCTAGCTCACCCCCCAGGTTCTTGTTCACCAGGGTGAGGCTGTTGGGAGCCAAGGTGAGCGGCACTCGTATGTCCCCCTCTCGCCCATGGCCTGAGTTACGAAAGGAAGATAACATTCTAACAGCTCAGAAATATCAAGATTCCAAAGCCAAAAAAGATGAAAAGATGGTCCAAGAGGAAAATGTTCCTGAAAAACTCTCTGTGACTGAAGAAAACAGTTTGGAATTTGAGCAACCACCATGTACATCCAAAAATGTTACTGAGGAAGAGCTTGAAGATTGGCCGGACAGTATGATTTTTTTTTCTCTTTGGAGGGCAATTGGGATTAAGTGACTTGCCCAAAGTCACATGGCTAGTAAGCGTGTCAAGTATCTGAGGGGGGATTCGAACTCAAGTCCTCCTGACTCCCGGGCAGGTGCTCTATTCACTGCACCACATAGACGCCCCAGACAGTATGATTTCTTAAAGAAAAAAATGCTCGAAGAGCTGGAGCTGCCCTGTTACTTATGGGTGGATCAAAGGGAGACATGAATGAGGCAGTCCTTTAGGAAGAGCTATTTATAGCACACCCCCAAATCAGTGTTCCAGCATAGCTATGGTAGTATGCCTTCCTCTGTATTTCAGACAACAATTGGCATAATAAATTACAGAGGCTCATTCCAATCATTCTTTCTAGCATAGAATTCTAATAACCCAACTTTCTTAAGGGAGTGAAATGCCATCCCCTATCCCATGGGCTTCCCATCTGCTAAGAGTAAAAATCCAGGTTCCACCTAGTCCCCTGTGTTTGTTTATAGCAAATTAGTTGTTGCTGAATAGCAGGAAGTGACAAGAACAAGGTATGATTGGTACTTATATGCATTTGGGAAAAATAAATTATAAATGCTGGTAAAAAAAAAGAAAAAAATCCCATATGGATTCACAAGTAAATTCTACCAGCCATTTAAAGAACAATTAGTTCCAATAATATATAACTTGTTTGAAAAATAGGCAAAGAAAGAATCCTCCCAAATCCCTTTTATGACACAAATATGATGCTGATATCTAAACCAGGAAGAGCAAAACAAAAACAAAAAACCAGAAAAAAATCTATAATCCCTAATGAAAACTGATGCAAAAATTTAATAAAATACTTCCAACAAGATTACAGCAATATATCACAAGGATTATACATGACGACCAGGTGGGATTTATGCCAAGAACGTAGGGCTGGTTCAGGGCTGATCATGTCAATAGCAAAACCAACAAAACCAATCATATGATTATCACAACAGATGAACAAAAATGTTTTGACAAAATGCAGCACCTATTCCTATTGAAAAGCACTGGAGCACACAGGAATAAATTGAGCTTTCCTTAAAATGATAAATAGTTCTATTTAAAATCAGCAAGACCATAATCTTTAATGCAGATAAGTTAGAAGCCTTCGCAGTAATATCAAAAGTGAAGCAAGGATGTCCATTATCATCACTACTCAATATTGTGCTATGGATGTTAGCTATAGTAATAAAAGAAAAAAAATAAATTGGAGGAATTATGCTAGGCAATGAGGAACCAAAATTATCACTCTTTTCAGATGATATGATGGGTATACTTAGAGAATCCTAGAGAATCTACCAAAAATCTCCTTAAGATAATTAGCAGCTTTAGCAAAGTTGCAGGATATAAAATAAACTCACATAAGCCATCAGCATATATATATACATATGTATATATATTATCATCAAAGTCCAACAGTAAGAGATAGAGAAATATGATTTAAAATTATGACAGACAATATAAAATGCTTAGCAGTCTACCCGCCAAGACAAACCAAGGAACTATATGAAAGCAATTAAAAAACACATTTCATATAAACAAGGTCAGATTTTAACAATTGAGAAAATATTAATTGTTCGTTGATGGGCCAAGCCAAAATAATAAAAATAACAATTCTACATAAATTAATTTATTCAGTGCTATGCCAATCAACTACAAAAAAGATTTTATAGGGCTAGAAAAAATAAAAAATTCATCTAAAAAATAAGAAGTGAAGAATTTCTAGGAAATTACTGAAAAATAAGGTGAAGAAAGGGGGCCTATCCACACCAGATCTCAAACTGTATTATAAAGTAGTAATTATCACAACAGTTTGATACTGGCTAAGAAATGGAGTGGTAGCTTAGAATGAATTAGGTACACAATTTACAATGTCAAATGACTATAGTAAATCCAAAGACCTGAGGTTTGGGGACAAGAACTCACTATTTGATAAAATCTGCTGGGAAACCTGGAAAGTATATCGGCAGAAACTAGGGATAGCCCAACATTTTCTATTGTATATCAAGATAAGGTCAAAATGGTTACATGATTTGGACCACAAGTGAATAAGGGGAGCATACAATAGTTTATCAGATCTATGAAGGAAAGAATTTATGACCAAAGAAGAGATAGAGAGCACTACAAAATGCAGCATGGATAATTTTGATTAGATTAAATTAAGAAGTGTTTGCATAAACAAAAACAATGCAATGAAGACTAGAGTGAAAGCAGAAAGCTGGGAAGCAAGTTTTATAACATTTACCTAATAAAAGCCTTATTTCTCAAATACATAGATGACTGAGTTAAATTTGTAAGAATATGAGCCATTCCCCCATTGATAAATGGTGAAAGGATATGAATAAGTTGGTTTCAGAGAAAGAAATTTGTTATCTACAGTCCTATATAAAATGTTCTAAATCACTATTGATTAGAGAAATGTGAATTAAAGCAACTACTACCTCACACCTATTAGACTGGCTGATAGGACAGAAAATGAAAATTATAAATGCTGGAGTGGATGTGGAAAACTTGAATACTAATGGACTATTGGTGTGGTTGTGAACTGATCCAACCATTCTAGAGAGCAATTTGGAATTCTGCCCAAAGGGCTACAAAACTGTATATATTCTTTGATCCAGAAATACCATCACTAGTTCTGTATCCCAAAGACATTTTCAGTCACATCCAACTCTTCATGACCCCATCTGGAATTTTCTTGGCAAAGATAGGGAAGTGATTTGCCATTTTCTTCTCCAGGTCATTTTACAGATGAGGAACTGAGACAAAAAGAAATAAATGACTTGCCCAGAATCATACAACTAGTAAGGTTTGAGGCTGAATTTTAACTCATTAAGAGGAATCTTCCTGAGTCCAGGTCCAGGATTCTATCCACTGTACTATATAGTAGTTCTTTTTGTGGTGGTAAAGAATTGGAAATTGAGGGTGATGTCCATCAGTTGTGGAATGGCTGAATAAATTGTGGTATATGATAGTAATGGGACACTGTTGTACTATAAGAAACAATGATCAGGATGATTTCATGGGAAAAAAAACATGGAAAGACTTACAGGAACATTGATGAACAAAGTGAAGTAAGTGGAACCAAAAAGAACACTGTACATGTTAACAGCAATACTGTATTATAATCAACTGTGAATGAATTAACTTTTCAGAAATACAATGATCCAAGACAGTCCCAAAGGACTGATGATAAAAATTATTATCCACCTCCAGAGAAAGAACTGGTAGATTCTGAATGCAGATTGAATCATATTATTTTTCACTATTTTTGTGTTTTTGTGGAGTTTTTTTGGTTTGTTTTCTTTTAGTGTAACTGATATGGAAATATACTATACATGATTGCCCATGTCTAACCTGTATCAAATTGCTTACCAACTCAGGGAGTGACTAGGTGAAGGAAGGAGAGAATTTGGAACTTGAAATTAAAAAAAAAGAACATTTAAAATTCTTTTATATGTAATTGGGAAAAATTAAAATATTATATCCACCAAAAGTACTTGTTCACAATGTCCCCAAATTATGATATTCTTAGTACATGAGCTGTCCTTATGCATTTTGTGCCTGCCTTTTCATGCCAATTATTGCATACATATCATCATCATTAATACGAAATTTTACACCTCCTACAGTTTTCTAAATTTCCCTTTTGACTTTCTACAAGTTAGATTCTTGGTACTATGGTATTCTCTGATCTAGAAACTAAGTTTTAATGTAGCCTATGATTATATTAACTTTTTTTTGGATGTCTTGTCACACTCTTTACTTATGCTGATCTGACACTCCACTGAATATCATTTTTCAAAGATTAATCAGTATGACACAAGGTTCTGAGGGACTGTAATTGGCACTGAATCAGAAATGTGGGCCTACAAAGGAAAAAAAAATGTGTAAAGCAATTAACAGTCAAATAAAATGGCATACAAAATTTCTTCAAGGCAACACAGTGGGGCATGTAAGCACACACACACACACACACACACACACACACACACACACACACCTATCCATCAAGGAAACCCAACAATCGTTGAATTGTTCCATTGTGAAAAGGGTTCCCCTTGCCTCCTCTTTCCTTCTTTTGTGCAAACAGTAATGTATAGGCTAAACCAAAAATTCTGTTTAAAGAAGGTAGTCCAAGTCTTCAGGGTCACTGTCCATAGTTGAAGCTTCAGTACACCATGGCCTAGGTACCCTGGTCATTAATATGGTAATGAAGGAAGGCATCTTAGAATTATTTGCACAGCATTGTTGTAAGTTAAGCTTTCCTTTAATCCTCTGCAAACCACATAAGAGACCAGTAAGCCTCAAAATAAAAATCTTAGTTTATTCTTGACCCTCTTTTGAATGTTACTATATCACCAAGCTACATGCTTTAGCCAGAACACTTAAAATAATAAACACAGTGGCCAGGTGTAGTGACGTATTTTTAATCCATAAAATTAGGGAAACTGAAGGAGGGGGATGTTTTCAGCTCATTAGTTCTGAGTTATAATAGGGTTAGAACTAATCAAGAACTAACCCTAAGTCCAGTACCAATATGGTGAGTCCATAGGTGTGTGGGAGAGATAGAAAGTAGGCTGCCCAAGGATTCATGAACTGGTTCAGTTTGAAAACGGAGTTGACCAATACCTCTGGGTAGACCAGCAGTTTTTAGGAGGTGCTGAAGTTCCCTCCTGGGAGAGATCAGGAGATCCATTCTAAATTTTTAAAAAGTTGTTATATATTTTAAAACAAAACCAAATATGTATTAGCCAAATTAAACAAATAACTTTTTAAATGTTCTTTTTCCTAATTACATATCAATAATAAAAATAGAATTTGAGATCAAAAGTTCTCATATTTTCTCCCTTATGATGCTTTAAAAGATGCTATGTAGATAAAAAGTTATAAAGCTATTTTACAATTTTTTTCTTCTAATGAAGTGAATTTCCTTTCTTTGTTATTGGCTATTGTTAAACTCTTTTATTTTTTATTGCAAGAATGGTTTCTCATGTTTCATCTCTACCTTTCTCAGGAATAACAAACGTGACTCTGTTAAGCTTCTAATGTTCTCATTCGGTAAATGGAAAGAAGACCAAATCACTCCCAAACACATTCATCCTTTCAGATAGTGTCTAAATGGACTATAAGCAATTTTAGATTTTTCCTTATGAGTGAGATACTTTAAATGCATCCTGCCTCTTTCATGAAGCCACCTGCCATTTTTGCTTTATTGCTGCCAAAAGGTTTAAAGGCATGCTTTTAAATATCTTGAAAGTTTTCCATTGATAAGAGAAGGTGATTTAAGCACTTTTAAGTAAACAGTAACACACACATAACAAATAGAGCGTATTGATACAATCTAGGTTAGCACCATGAGGCATAAGAAACTTCAGTGATTGTTGCCTAGCAGGGACTGTAAGATGGGAAGAAGGAAAAGAAAGAAAAACGAAGAGTTATTTAGGGGACTGTGATGGAATCGGAAGTATGTATTGTGGGTTTTGCTCTCCTGATTTTTGGTTTGTTTGTTTTAACACAGGAAACAAAAAAAAATTAGCTACACATTTTAAATGTAAATCTGTAAATTTCCATTGACAAGTACACTGGCAAATGTTCAGATAAACAAAAGCACAAGAAATAATAATAATTTTAAAAACCAAGCATACAGCTGACATAAACAAACACAAAAGAGTGACTAAGTGATTGTACACTGGTAAACTATTTTTTACTGATGGGTAACTCCATCCCTGAGGTTGACTTCAACATCTAATGTCTATATCATGTTCTTTTTCATGGTCTTTTTTGACCTTTTGATAAAACATTTAATTTGATTGAGGTTATTTTAATCTTTTAGTTGCAGTATCTTTAACTAGGAATAGAAAGCCATCCTTAGAGATATGAAGGTCTTAGTAAAAATCTGCCTCTGACACCTACTAGCTACATGATCATAGACAAATTACTTAACATCCTGGAGCCCCAGCCATTACTCAGTCTATAAGCTACTGATCATTTAAATTTGAGGTCCAAACCAAAAAAACAAGAAAAATGTCTTTTTCATTATGGTTATTATTATTATTATTACTTTCTTTTACACTTTCTTCTTGAATTTGGACCAGGCTCTGAGTAGTTTTGGAGAAAATTTAGGGGCCTTATTTGTTCCTTATCCTTACAGTCTGGAGTTCTGTTGCTGATTGAAGGTTATGTTCTCTAAAGATAGTGGCATCTAAGGCCAGGGATCTGCCAATTTTCAGTATGCCCTAAGCAGTACAGCCTGCTTTGAACTTTGTAAAGCACCTGACCTCTTTTCAAATTGGTCAACATAATTACAGGCTTGCCCTAGTTGGTGTTGTAATAGACAGATCCCTGCCATCTGGCTGGAAAGATCTGCAGGGTTAGAGAAACTAATATATAGACTCACTCCAGGAAAACTCTTCACTTATAAAGGGTTGTAGATCCCACCCTCACTCATTCCTTGACCCTGTTCTGGATTCATAGCAACCTAACTATTGATTTCTCTCTGTTCTTTCTCATTTCCTGGAACACAGTTGTAATCCGTAGCCTTACTCAGAAAACTATAAGGCCCATCATGGGCCTTCTTGGGTTTACTTTCTCTCCCAACTTAGGCTAGAAAAATTATCCTCTGTGGTTTCTTCTCTGACTTCCCTATCATTACTTGGTTTAGAGTTCTTATTTGATCTTTGTAATAGTAATTGTGGGAGAAAAAATGAGTTAAAATGCTTCCTCTTACTCTATCATCTTTTATGATGCTGTATCATTTCCTAATTATTATCCTGGACTCAAATCTCTTATTCTCTCAAATTCATATTGATCCATCTACCAAAGGAATTTTCCTAAAGCACAGTTCTGCCCTTGCCATTTCTGTCCTCATGAAGCTTTAGAGTCGTCTCCTATTACAGCCAACATCAAATACCAATTCTTTCACCTAGTATTTCACACCCTTCACTATTTCTATCTTTTATTTCCAGAGTTGTTATGCATCACTTTTTCTCATTCTCTCGGTGATCCAGCTAAACTGGTCTATTTGCTTTTCATGCAGTATAACAATTCATTTCCTTCCTCTATGTCTTTGTCCATGCTGAAATGCCATACATGGAATACAGTCTCTCCTTGCATTCACACCTTGGAATTTCTATATTCTATTGAAACTCGTCTCAATGACCATCTCTTACAAGGAACCTTTCTTGGTTCCACTCGGCCTCTTCCAGTTGCTAAACTGATGTCTGGGCCCAGATTAACTTGTATTTATTATGTACATATTTTGTATATGTATACACAAATATACATATACAAATATAAACATATATTTTTGTCTATCTATATATTTATGTGTATATATGTTTTTGTGTATATGTATGCATATGTATAGACACATACGTCTGGGAAATTCATATATCTTCGTGGGAAATATGATAGAATTTAACTCCTTGAATTCAGGAGCTGTTTCATTTTTATCTTCATCCCATCATCTAACACTGTGCCTGGAACATAGTAGACTCTTAAATGTTTGTTGATTGATTAATTTCAGAGAAAATCTTAAAAAATATTTTTAAAGGAAAAAGTTAATATGTATAAAAGGGAGCAATCTATCAAAAATACCATCCCTCCTATGATCAAGAACAGATCATACTATATGAATGTAATAATACTATTATGCCAAAAGAAATTATAAAAGGCATACTTTCTATGAAACCTAGCAATTCTTCATGAACTTAAGGAAATTAATGAACGATAACAATACAATAACAGTAATATTCCAAAAACCAACAACTTTGAAAGGCTCGGAGCTCTAATCAACACAATGACTAATCATGACCATGTCTATACCCAGATCTAGATAAATCTATTTCTTTCTCTATCTTTAGATATGGAAAGTTAGAGAAAGAAAGAGAATAAAGGTAGAGATATTGTACCCTGTTTGTTTGGGCATGCTCAATCCTCCTAACATAGAAATATACTGAGTGGTCTTTGTAGAATGTCCAGATTGCCTAACAAAGAGGCTTCTGATCCCACTACCTCACGAGTATAGGTAGCCTCCTTTGGTTGGCTGCTGTCATCTTTGAAACTGGGAAACTGAGCCTGTTACTTTATTTTTCCATTGTGCTCCTTCCTACTGAATTCACATTTTCACGTACACTGCATACAAGATGATGTACACTGCACTGGTGAAAGGGAAACAACTACCTTCCTCTTCTTTTGGTATCTTTTGCCTGGCCCTGAGAAATGGGCCTGAGGGTTCTGGACTACGTAGTTTTTCCTTCTTAGTTTCTAGGTATGGGCAATGATCTCCCCCAAATCAAGAGTTTGAGCCATGGTACCAACCTTAAAGCCAGGATTCCAGATGGGATGATATAGCCAGTGAAGTTGGAATGGAAACATTGAGAAGCCAGGGTACCTGGGACACAAGCCCAAGGTGGTTATTGGACTTGCGACTGGCATTGCATTCTCTAGGAACTGAACTGCATTATAAACCATTTTCCTCCCCAAAACTGAAGTGGTACAAAGGGAAGGGGGGAGAAATTATTCCCCCAATGTATTAGGGGAAAAAGTTTGTATATTTTGATTACAATTTTGGAAGTAAATATTCCTTTGCATAAGCTCTTGTGTCACTATAATATAACATAATATAAATTTATTACATAGATGTAGGGATAGGTATTTCAAAACTATAACTACTTTTGAAGTCTATATATGAATATATTAGATATAATTTTATGTAAAACAATATTTAACACATTATACATATATAGGTAGACACAGATACATTACATAAAGATATTTACTTCAAAATTTTATCAAGAATAAACATTTCCCTAAAAACCCTAATATCAACTAAGTCACTAAAGCTCAATTTTTTTTTTACTTCTAATAAATCATTTGTTATAAAAAGTTTTTGTTCAGGTTTGAAATGACTGTCAAGTCAGTCCTTCTGTTGGAAGGTATATGGAAGAAGATTACTCCTTGCTGACTGGTATTTCTGTTCTGTTAGCAACAAGCTAAGATTAAATTCTGACTCCTATATTTCTTTTTTTTTTTTTTGGTTTCATCCAAGTGGGATGAAACCCACTTTTCTTTTTTTTCTTTTAATTTATTTTCTTGGTTACATCATTCATTTTCACAAGGTTTTGAGT
>CM053597.1:148493943-148513206 GCA_028646575.1 Pseudocheirus occidentalis | reverse complement strand
GGTGTTTAGGGTGGCGGTGTGGGAGCTGCGGGACCTTGCTGCTTCTACGCCGCCATCTTGGCTCCGCCCCTCAAATTGACTTCTGAATTTGGAAGTGGGGGAGGAATCTATATTTTAGCTACTTCTAGACTTGGCTCACACTTCTGGCTTCACTGGTACCTCAACTAGCAACAAACTCTAGCCTGGATTCTGGGCACTGGATTTATGGAAGTTCGCTTTTCTGACTTTTTGAAGCTCCAAGGGTTGTAGCCATCTCTTCCATTCCTTCACCTACAAGCAAAAAATAGCATACATGGCAGACGGAGAGTCATGTGTTTTTCAGGCCAAATAGAGGCTGCTCAGGAGGTAAAGGTCCAACATTTCTCACCCTTAAAAAGGGCTTACAGAAGTTCTTGTTTTTATACTTAAACAAAACTTGGAAGAGAACACGCTTTGGTTCATTAATGACATTTGAAAATTCACCCAGTTCTAGCTGAGTAGCCATTCAAAAAGCTCTTTTTCTTCACAAGGTAAGCTGACTAGAAATACTACCTGTGTGTGTTTAAACACACATGAGGATTATGTCAAGCAAAAAGTCTCACACAGACTCATGAGGATACAGTTGTGCGTGTGTGTAACTGCCCCCTTCTTTCTACTCAATGATTACCTCACTGATTGAAGTACTTGAAGCAAGCAGCCAGGTGGTGGAAGTTTGGTTATGCCGAACTTACAGTCAGCAAGACCTGAGTTCGAATCTTACCACAGATGTTTACCCAGTGGGATCCAGGTAAGGCACTTACTGTTTCAATCTCAGTTAACTCATCTGTGAAATAAAGATAATAAAATTACTTTGCAGGATCATTGTGAGAAGCCAAAAAGATAAGATATATAGAAGTGCTGCCTTTGGAAGCCTTAAAGTGCTATATTTATTGTTATTGCTCAGTCATTTCAGTTGTACTCTTCATGACCCAATTTGGAGTTTTCTTGACAGAGACTCTCGAATGGTTTGTCATTTCCTTCTCAGCTCATTCATTTTATAGATGAGGAAACCGATGCAAACAGAATTAAGTTACTCACTCAGGGTCACACAGCTAGTAAGTGTCTGAGGCTATATTTGAATTCAGGTTTTTCTGACTCCAGGCCTGGTGCTCTATCTACTATGCTACCTCCCTGCCCTAAAATGCGATATGAATATTTTTGTCATCATCATCATCATCAATCATCATCAATTCTCATCTGGACCGTTGCAAGAACTTCTTAATTTGTCTCTTTGCATCGAGTGTTTATTTTCTATTCCATTCCCCACAAAATTGTCTAAATGATTTCCCTAAAATTTGACGTGATCATATCACCATCTTCTCAAAGAATTCTAGTAGTTCCCTACTACACTTTGGGTCAAATACAGACACTTCTAATTTGCATTGAAGACATTTCCAAACCTAGTTTTAATTATTTTACCACTTTATTATACATTATTCCACATAGATTTAGACTGTAAAGTTTTGGAGAACAGGAACTATTTTCGTTTTGTTTCATTTTTGCCTTTCTTTATATTTCCAGCACTTAACATGATGCCCAGTAAATAGAGGGTAATTAATAAATGCTTCTTTTCTTAACTCATGGTCCAGCCAAACTAGCCTTATTGCTGGTCGGTATTTCAGTGGCAGCTATGTGGCACAGTGTCTAGAGCACTGGGTTTGAAATCAGGAAGACTTATCTTCTTGAGTCTCAGACACTCTTAGACACTTAAGACCTCTGGCCTCAAACACTTACTAGCAGTGTGACTCTGAGCAAGCACACCACTGTAGTATCTTTGCCAAGAAAACCCCAAATGGGGTCATAAAATGTCGGACAAGAATGAAACAACTGAGCAACAACAAATTACAGACGGCACTCTGTATCCTGTCTAGATACCTTTGGGCAGACTGTTTCTCATGTCTGGAAAATACCTTACTTTACTCTTAGAATTCCTGGTTTCCTTCAAAGCTCAACTCAAGAGTTAAAACTTTATGAACCTTTGTTGATCCCTTTTTCCAAGTAACTTTTCCAAAAAATTATAATGCATTTATTTCGTATATACTTTATTTTTTAACTTTTACTGATTTTTTTTTGTTTCTTTCATTACCCTGGTATCCCATGTTTCTCTTCACCTCCCTGAGATCTATCCAATATAACAAATAGTGTTTTTTTCCGTTAAAATGAATTTAAAAGGCAGCACAACTGATTGATACATTGAGAAAGTTTAAAAATATGCAATGTGTGACAGCTATGGACCTCTCACCTCCACAAAGGGATGGATTGAGGGTATCTTGTCATATCTCTTAATTTGAGTCTTACTTGATCTTTATAATTTTTACATTTACTTTTAGTCTTTTATGTGTTGTTCTTTCCATTTAATTATTATAGTTACTGTATACATTGGCTCTGCTTACTTCACTTAGCATCAGTTCACATAGATCTTTCCATACTTCTCTGTATTCATTACACACATCATTTTTTACAGCACAGTAGTATTCTATAACATTCATATAGCACCATAAATTGTTATCCATTCCTAAATTGATGGGAGTCTACTTTGTTTCCAATTCTTACCTGTCACAAAAAAGTGCTGCTCTAAATATTTTGGAGTACACGGGGGCTTTTCTCTTCTTTTAGATTGTCTTTCATTCCAGTATATATGCATGCCCAATCTGTTGTTCTTTCTTTTGTTTCTTTAGTGAGTCTTGCCATTGAAGATTAAAGTGTTTTTTTTCATTCTGCTCATTATTTTTGTTGTACAGGACATAAATTCTGCTCTTATAATTCTCATTTTCATTTCTCTTTTAAATCACCCAGGAACAGAGTTCTCAAATTCTAAAGAGTCTTCTGTCTTACCAAATGTTGGATTATTTTCCTATTTGCAGTAAATATTTGCAATAAATATTCAGGTGCCTGAATTCATTTACTAGATCTGGAGGCCATACTTCCTGTTGTTCTTGCTAATGTATCCTATTGATTTATGTGTTTGTTTTCAAGATTTTTGGGATTTTTTGCTTTTTCCTGGAATCTCTTGTACTTTGAACTCCCAATAGACCCTTTTATTTTCCTTATTGCTCATTTCTGACTCCCTCCTCTCTGATTGTGGTTTTCTTGGAGGTTGAACCTCAAAGTGTCTGAGACTTTTCCAAAATGGGCAAATCACAGTTACCCAGTTTATATATCTGTTTCTGGTTACTTTTGGGTGGTCAGTACTGGCCTCGGTTGGATTTTGTGTTCTTCCTTCAACTTGGTGGTATGCTATATAGCTCCCTTCATGTTTGATGTCCTTTCCTGGTGACCTGACCCATTCCATCTGGCAGGTTAGAACCTGCTTTCTCCGGCACTAGTACAGGCTGCTTTTCCTGGCACCTTGTTGGTACTTCTGAGTTTTAGCCCCTAGCAGTCTTTTGCCCTTGAAAAGCTATGGCAAAGTTGGATGTTGAGGCCTGAGGAAATTGCCACAATCTGCAGCCAGGGGTCTTGTGGGGCTGGAAACCAACAATTGAAGAAGCACTGAATGAATCACAAATGGAAAAAGTTTAAGAAGCTCTGCTCTATAGAACTGGAGAGAGGGAAGGGAGACCAGGGTATAGGAGCAAGTTTTGATGAATGCCTATGAATGCCTATGTCTTGTCCTTGAGTCTGCTAGTGCAGCCTTGTTGCTGATAATATGAGGTGGAAGGGGAAGTTGAATTTATCTCAGGGTGAGAGAATGGGATATTTTTTAAACCATCTTTTAGATCCCAGATGTCCTAGACCATGGAAACAACTGAAATTGCTTTGTTTTTTTGTGTACAATTCTGTTTTAGAGAAGTTTGAAAGCTCATGGAGATGTGAAAAAAAATAAATCAAGACCATAATTTTGTTGCTGATGTCAACTGTCCTTATGTACACTTTGAATTGTTCTCATTACCTCCCTGTAAAACCAAGCATGAGTAGCTTTCCAGAGAATGACTTCTGTGAACAGCTTTCAAGGTTCTGATAACATAGTATAGCAAATTATTCAGTAACAAATCAAAGCAAAACATTCACAGTAAATCAAAATACAGCATTCACCATGTTACAACTCAACAATTTATCACTAAAATGGCCATGTAGTTTTCACAGAAATGGTCACATAGTTTTGAACAAAGTACAATTCAATAATTCAATCACCCTTAATTCAATCAGTCTTAAGGAGGAGAACCTCCTTCATCCTTAACTCACTCATACTTAAGGAGGCAAGGTCTTCTTAAGAGACATAAAGTACAATAGTCAAAGTCCTCCACCCACTGGGTGCAATTAAGTTACAATATCAGTCACTACTCAGTAGTCTCTTAGGGGGTAGTGGAAAATACACAGGCCCTCCACCCCTCAGTCACAAGTAAGTTACAATTTTATTAACCACTACTCAGTACCCATGTAGAGGTTTTTTTTCCATCTTGACTTGTGGCAGGCTTTCAGCTTCCTTTATTCCTTTTGCATGCTTCCAGCTCCTGCCCAAATTTAACCAACTGCCACCTGAGTTCAAAGGCAGACAGCTCCCAGCTCCTTGTTCAGCTCTTTGTGCAGTTCCTGTTCCACATTGAAGCTCACAGTGTTCCATCCACCTTAAATCCTTCACAGTCTCTATTCCTGGGAAGTCAAGATTTAGCAAAACCATTAACAAAGTACCTACATCACAGTCATGCTTCCTGTGGCAACTCTAGCTAGCCCTCAGAAGTCTTCAGTAGCTTGACTGGCCCTCAGAAGAAGCTCCACCACCACAAGTTCCCAGGAAATTCTGATATTCCCAGCTGAGGTTTTCCCTTACATACAGTATTGCTCCTCCCTATTCAGTCTCTTCCTGTTACATCAGCAACAGGTGTTCATACCTTCTGTTTCTTCAACAGAGGCTTAATTTGAAACTAGATGCTAAGTACCTGTCAGTTTTTCTAATACAAAGGGATCTTCAAATTTAATTCCCATTACACTCCCCTAATAGAAGGTAATCTCCTTGAGGGTAGGGACCTTCATTTTTCTATTTTTATCCTCAAAGGCAAACACAGTACCTAGCATGTAGTAGTGGGTGCTTAGCAAATACTTGTTTTACTGGTTTATTATAATATACCTTATATAATATACCTTACATTTATGTAGTATTTGGTCATTTACAAAGCACTTTCAAAAACTGTCTCCTTTTGATCCGTACTATGAATCTCTTTGGTCACATGCATATTTAGATAAATGAGTGGTAAATAACACAACTTCATTCTTTATGAAGATCTATTCTGATTCATAGCCTAAGAAGCTAACAAGAGGGCTACTTTTTTAAAATTATGGTTATGGTTTTAACTCTGATGACATCTGCCATCTCGTAATTTCTTATTCCCTGTGTATAGCTGACTCCTTTATATTCCTCCTTTCATTGAAAAAAATGTTCAGTGACTGTCCAAAGGTCTTGTTCTTTGTAGAGACAGAAAACAACTTAGTGCCCTAAAACACTGCATCTCCCCCAAAAAACAATATTTAGCCCAAGATATTTCCTGCTCATGTCTGCATGGTATATCCATAGTATTTAATTAGAGCTATCATACAAAATTTGCTCAGTATGAATCATATCCTCAATATGTCTGGGTATACCTAATTGTTCTAATGGAATAACCTTACATAATGAAATTTTTATCATGAATTAATGTTATATTTTAGTTTATTCAGTGTGTTCCCTTTTTAAAAGTATCCATATTTGCCTGTCTCCAATTTCCTGTTCTATATAGTTTCTAAAAGATTAGTAGCAGTGGTTCAGCACTTTCATCTGAAAATTCGGTACTCTGGGGTATAATTTATATAGGCCATTAAGTCATTAAATATTGATCTGGCTTGCTATGAACTCAAGATTTATGTGTGATTTCATTCTAGTAACCTATAGCAGATGAACAACATGTTGTTTCTCTAGTAGCAACATGGTAAAGTCCAAAGTGACCTGGACCTGGCATCAGAAAACCTGATTCAAGCCGTGGCTCTGCCCCTTATGATCTGTATGATCATCAACAAGCCATTTCATCTCTCAGAGACTCAGTTTTGTCATCTGTAAAATATAATAATGATTTCCTACCTATCCCACAAAGCTGTTTTGAGAAATAGCCTAAAGCACTCTATGAATGTGAGCAATTAATAATCCTGGCAATATTACATGGATATTATTTCATATCACACCACTGTGTGTATAATTCATTAAAACCTCTAGATCTTTTTCAGTTATCTTTTAACCACACTTACTTCATTTTTTTTGAAGTTGATTTTTTAAATTCACATGAGCCTTTACATTTATCTTCACATAGGATCATAGATTTAGAGCTAGAAAAATACACTAGGGGCTTCCTCCGTACCTCCATTCTAAAGATAAGTGAAAGGAGGCCAAGGAAAGTAAAGTGACTTGCCCAGAGTCACACATAGTTAGGAGTTGAGGCAGGATTATGAACCTAGGCCTTCCTAATTCCAAGTTCAGTGCCCTCTCCACTTGCCCATTCTGCCTTCTATTTTAGAAAGCATTGAAGGCTGAGACAAGGAGACAGTGAGAAAGTTTCTCTAAATGGTTTCAAGTCTCTTGGTCTGGATAAATTATTCATCAGATAAGATTGCTGAATTATTATTGGTAATTTTTTTGGGACCCTTGGGAAAATGGGAATAAAAAAGTGAGGATTTCAGAAAAGAGAATAAATTAGATTCTGTAAAGTATAGGTGAGTTAGCTAGATATCTATTACCATTTAAAAATCCAACTAGATTATAAAATGAAAAGCATGAGTACCTATTGAAAGTTGTATGACACTAGAAGATAGAATGAGATTCACTGAGAAAAAGACATGCTAGGATGAACTCTCTCATTTTTTGTGCAAGATAACTATAGTGGTACATCAAGGGAATTCTGCAAACTTAGTCTATCTTAATTTCAAAAGGGCCTTAACAAAGCATCTCATAGTATTTTTATAGAGAAAATGGATGCATATAGGACAAGTGATAATACAATTGTGTAGATTTACAACTAGTTGAATATCAATATAAAATAATGAATTCATGTCGAGTTGGATAGCCATTTTAGTGGCACATTATGGTTTTGTTCAGTTCACTCATTTTATTAATGATTTAGATAAAGGCTTCTTTAAAAAAGTGTCATTGTATCATGGATAGACACCTTTAGCAGTCTGATGAACCTATGGTTAGCTTATCAGAATGTTTTAAAATAGGTTATAGAGGATTACAAAGGAAACCAAATATAATGAAAGAAATATTCATTTTTTCTGCCCCTCTAGTTCACTGATATTCAGAAACCTATAGATCTGTGCAATCCAGAGTCAGAATCCCGAACTGCAATAAAGACATAGATTCTATGCTTTCAAAATTTGTAGATAACAATATTGAGACAAACAGGTTCTGTTGGATGGTAGATCAAGATCCAAGAAAGGCTTAGATTTGTGGTCTGTAGCTACAGGAAATTGAATAGAGGTAAGTGCAAACCATGTAAAATGTCTACCTTTTCCTGTACTACTGTGGTTCATTTTTTTGGAGCTAGATGTAGGGGGAGACATAGCAATTCATGTGGATAGACCTGGGGATTATAATGAGCTTCAAATGAATAGAATGACATAGCTGCCAAATGTTCTTCCGCTACTCTCTGTCTCTCTCTCTCTCTCTGTCTCTGACTCTGTCTCTTTCTCTCCCTCTCTCCTCCTCATTCTCCTCCTTCTTCTCCTCCTCCTCCTTCTCTTCCTCATTATCCACCTTGTTCCCCTTCCCCCACTCATTCTCCCTTTCCTTCCCCAATGCTGGTCAACCACTTGATCTGAAATTCATAACCTTAGAGAGTTCTTTCATGTGACTAAGAAGCTGTTTCTTTCTGTGTCAAACAACTGGCATGTGTTGGAGGTAGGACATAAAATGTGGCCTTCTTTACTCTGATATTGACTGATTATCCATCAGTTTTGTCATATCGCTTGATCTTAGTATTTTAAAAGTATAGAAGAAATTGGAGTGTTTAGAACAAAAAGAATAGGTTTGGTATATTCTAGGCTGATTGAATTATGTCTTGAATACTGAGTGCAGCTCTACCTGAACTATTTATAAGCAACACAGATGTAGGAATGTATTAAAAAGAAGGTAACAGGATGACTGTAACCATATCATATGAAGAACAGCTGAAGGAAGTGGAATTATTCGGCCAAGAGAAAAAAAAATGATTTAGAAGATATGTGTAAGTTGTTTTGAGTATTTGGAGATAAAATTTGTGTGGCTACAAAAAGGAGCCAATGGAAAGAAGTTACAGGCAAGTAGATTAGAATTATTATGAATATAACCCATGTTTTTTCTCATGTAGGCTTCATGCATTCAACAAGCAATCAATCAATAAACATTTATAAAGGACCTAGTATGTGCCAGGAACTCTGCTAAGTATTTTCTGGTTCTTTCTGACCCACCTGCATTTATGTATCTTTGGAAACCAGAAAAGAAATAAAGGTGCTTTAGTTTTCATTAATGGCAACCTTTAGTATATGAAAGGTCATGAACTCCGATAGGACTTTTTAAAAAGAGTGATATGGAACTTGGTATCTGGCTCTTTACCTGGGGACTTTCTCCCTCCCTCTTCCTAGATTCAAGCTGACAGTATACACTCAGCAGGCTGTCCCTCTTTTTAGCCTGATGGGAAGCTCACTACCCTTGGAGATAACTAGAAGTCATCCGATTCCTCAGGTCAGGAAAGGAACAGCATTAACCTAGCTACGCAACTAGGAAACTGGGCTTGTTCACCATCAGCTACATAGGAACCAAGACAATTGGTGCATTTCTCACTCCTTTCCCCTTATGTTTCTGAAGGCAGGGTTCTAGAAGCACTTCTCTAAAAAAGTTTTTGGATATGTCTGAAAAGCAGATGTGGAAGATAGAGTGAGAGGAGCCTGAAGAAACCCAGATCATATCAAGAGTGGCAATATCCTGACTCTCAGTATCAGCATCTATTCTCAGTATCTACTCAGATACTCAGTATAGATGCGCTATAATTTTACTTTTGCTTAAGTAAATATACTTTAATCTAAATGATAAATGAACTGATTTTACTGGGCTGCTGCTGAGGAGGCAAAAAGTATTATTGAAATAAGTGGAACAGGAAGTAACAGGGAGTATAGAAAATGATGATTGATGTATTTAATTAATACTCCCTAATTCGATAGGAATCTGGAAATTCACTAGGGATGCCTGTCCTTTTTGCATATGTGCACAGTGAGTAAATTGATAGTTTAAGAAGATTAGGGTGCTGTTGTAATCTCAGTGTGTGTGGGAGCCAGTGAGCTGGTACAGTGAATTTTAAGTATCACATGTTGGCATATGAAAAGGTATAGCTTTAAATAACTTTTCCAGCTCCTCCTCACACACACACACACACACACACACACACACACACACACACAGCATTGTGGTCATAGGAGACACTGCCCCTTGTGTTTGAGAAGAGACATGCACTCTACATAAGGAACAGTTTTCTAATAATTGGAAATGTCTGAACAAAAAATGAACTACTTTGTGAGCAAAGCAGGGACCATTCCTTGCTTCTTTTCAGAGTATGTTGTCCTTTTTCATTCTAGTACACCATGAATGAATTTTGCAGTATTCTTCCAGGCTGTCTTGATACATTGCTGAAGGTCTTGTACTTTGGTATGTTGAGGGGTCCTCTGATTGGCAGCCAAGGAAAAGAAGGTTATATGAGTCAGTGAATACTAAAGGGGTCAATCTACTTTCCTATTCCTTTCCAGCTATGATGGTAGTAGGATTGTATGCAAACACTTTTGTGAGTGGTAGAGGAAGGGTTGCTGGCTGCTGCCCACCTTCCCACCTGACATACAGCAGCAACAAGAACAGGGCAGCTAAAACATATATTCAGCTTTAGCAAGGCTGAGCCTGGATTTGGTCTGCCCTTCTACTGTGTTTGTTCTTTCCTGATTTAGGACAAATAAGCAAGTTGTATATGTACAAGATTATAAGGTGACCTTTAGAAAAATCTAGAAGGTCTAGGTCTCATTGGGTTGAAGATGGTCAGTACCGGGAGAATCTTTTGCAGGAGAATATGGTCACTGATAGCAGGATTGACTAAGCCTAACTGTTTTACCAATAGATATGTGCTAAAACATGAAAAGACAGTGCTAGACTGAGGTAAAATGCAAAATGCTTAATTAGCAGACCTGAAAATCTTTTGGAATCTATTGTAAGTTTGTTTTTGCTGTTAATGAATGCTTCTGAGTGTTCTGCATTTAACATTCCTTTTCTGTACAGAAATGAATTAATTGTCCTATATGTTATTCACATTGTACACTGAAAAAATCTTCTATACCCTTTTCAGGGGAGACTAGATACAATCATAATTTAAATGATTCACCATATGGGGTAGAGGTACAAGACTTAAGGAGCTTAAATTTGTAAAAAGAGGAACGAACCCAGTCCCTCTGCTTAGAGGCAAACTGCTACTAAGGCTAGACTCAGTCCATAATTATTAAAAATTATTTTATTTAAGTCACTAAATATTTTCCAATTATGTGTAAACATAAACTGAACAATCATTTTAAAAATGTTGAATTTTAAATTATCTACCTACTTCCCTACCTCCCTTTTCCCCTCTTTGAGAAGCCAAGCAGTCTGATTGATTATACATGTAAAGTCATACAAAGCATATTTCCATAATAGCCATGTTACAAATGCATACACAAACACACACACACACACACACACACGAAACAAGGAAAATAAAGAAAGCAAAACAGTTTGCTTCAATCTACCGTTAGAGTTCATCAGTTCTCTCTCTCTGGAAGTAGATAGCATTTTTTTTTCATCATGGGTCCCTTGTATCTTGGATCAGTGTCTTGATCAGAGTTGCTGAGTCTTTCACAGTTGACCATCCTTACTATATTCTTTTTGCTGTGTACAATGTTCTCCTGGTTCACTCATTTCACTTTACATAAGGTGATATGTTTCCCAAGCTTTTTCCAAAATCATTCTGCTCATTATTTCTTATAGCACAATGGTATTCCATCACAATTATATACCACAACTTATTTAGCTTTTCCCAAATTGAAGAATATCTCCTCATTTTCCAGTTCTATGCCACAATGAAGAGAAATACTATAAATGTTTTTTTTGACAAATACGTCCTTTTCCCTTTTCTTTGATCTCTTTGAGATATGAACTTAATAACAGTGTTGTTGGGTCAAAGGGTATGCACAGTTTTATAGTTCTTTAGTCATAGTCTGAAATTATTCTTCAGAATGGTTGGATTAGTTCACAACTCCACCAATAGTGCATTAGCATCCTACTTTTGCTACATCCCCCTGCATTTGTGTTTTTTTCCTTTTTTTGTCATGTTAGCCACTCTGATAGGTATAAAGTGGTGTCAGTTGTTTAAATTTGTATTTCTCTAATCATTAGTGATTTAGTGCATTATTTCATGTGACTATTGATAGTTTTTATTTCTTCTTCTGAAAACTGCCTTTTTATATCCTTGGATGATTTATCAACTGAGGAATGGCTCCCATTTTTATAAATTTGACTCAGTTCCCTACACATCTGAGAAATGAACCTTTATCAGAGAAATTCATTGCAAAATTTTCCCAGTTTCCTGGTTTTTTCTTCTTCTTCTAATTTTGACTGCATTAGTTTTAATTGTGTAAAAGCTTATGAATTTCATGTAATCAAATTTATATACATACATATATATACATATATATATATGTATGTATGTATTATTTCTCATGAAACTCTGTATCTCTAGTTTGGTCATAAACTCTTCCCTTTTCCATAGATTTGACAGGCACATTTTCCATGCTCCCTTAATTTACTTATAATATACTTTATATCTAAATAATTTATCCATTTTGACCTTGTCCTGGCATTTGGTTTGAGATGTTGCTTGTTGTTCCATGCCTAATTCCTGCCAAACTGCCTTCTAGTTTCCCCCCCACTTCAGTCCATACTGAAAGTCTTTGTGCAGAACATTCAGTTAAAAGTAGCAGTTATTAAGTACTACCACTTGCTATATGCCCTGCATAAATTGCTGGAATACAGAGAAAGGTAAAAGACAGGCCCTCCTGTCAAGGAGCTCAGCCTAACTGGGGAGATAACATGCAAATATCTGTGTATAATATTTTTTAAAAAAGAAGATATATATGGGATAAATTGAATATAATTAACAGAGAGAATGAACTAGAATTAAGAGGATGTAGGACAGACTTCTTGCAAAAAATGAAATTTTAGTTAGTATTCAAAGGAATCCAGAGAATCCAGGAGATAGAAATGACAAGGGAGATAAATCCAGGAATAGGAGACAGCAAGTGAAAATGCTGAGTCAAAATTAAAATAGGGTAAACTTCTTGGTATAATTAATGATTAAACTATTTTGCAAATAAACTATATTAAAACGTAAAATTCAATTAATATTAATTAGTTACACTTATCACTTAAGATTTTTATTCATCATGAAATCACATTAATGTTAAAAAATTACTTTGCTAAGTGGTACAAGTTTTAATATATTTTTTCAGGGTTTTTTTACTGTTTATATTTAGTTAATGGAATGTATTACACTTCTTGTCAACAATCAGTTTATCATAATTTGGAATCATGTTTGAAATAGAATCCTTTAGTAATATGAAAACTAACCTTACTGCTGCCTCATTTTCAGAGTTTACTTATACATATACACATATACACATATTTCTTTTACCTATCCTCATACCGAGAAAAGTCTCATGAGTTACATTTATTGTCTTTCCATGTAGGCATGTAAATAGTTCAACTTTAATAAGTTCTTATGATTTCTTTTTCCTGTTTACCTTCTCATGCTTCTCTTGCTTCTTGCATTTGAAAGTCAAATTTGTTTGGATCTGTTTTATAGTATCTTGGTTTCTCATAAAGTCATTAGCTTCTATTTGCTCCAACCTAATTTTGAAGGAATTATTCTCTCTAATGAGTTTTTGAAATTCCTTTTCCATCTGGGCAATTTGGCTTTTTCATGCATTCTTCTCCTCATTGGTTTTTTGTGTCTCTTTTGCCATTTGAGGTGGTCTATTTTTAAAGTGTTATTTTCTTCAGTATATTGGGGGGGTCTCCTTTAGCAGGCAGTTGACTCACTTTTCATGATTTTCTTGCATCATTTTCATTCCTCTTCCCAATTTTTCTTCCACTTCTCTTACTTGATTTTCAAGATCTTTTTTGAGTTCCTCCATGGCCTATAACAATTTCATATTTTTCTTGGAGGCTTTTGATGCAGGAATTTTGACTTTGTTGTCTTCTTGACCTTCCATGTTTTGATCCTCTTTCCCCCCAAAAAAGATTATGGTCTGATTGTGCTTCTTCTGTTTGCTCATCTTGCCAATCAATTAAATGACTTTGCCATGGTAGAACTCTGTTTGCAGAGTGGAGAGAGTGGTATCCCACATTTCTGGGGTTTTGTGTAGCTGTTGTCTGAGCTATAAAGAGGCCATTCTCTCTACAGCCACCTCAAGCTCTGGCATGCTAGCATCCTTCACCCCAGAACCATCACCCAAGACTAGGACCCAGATCTAAGCAGGTGAAAGCAAGAGTGATTACCCTCTGAGTGGTTGCTTGGTCCCCCTAAGATCTGCAGTCCAGGAGCTCTAGAGGCAGCCACATGCCACCAGCTACAGCCACCATGCTGCTGCCACTTCTGCTGCCCTGGGTACAGGGGCTGGATTGTGCTTTTCTCTCACTCAGTTCCAACAGAGTTCCCTACTGACTTGTTAGTTTCTCTTTGGCATTTATGCTTTGAGAAGTCTGGATACTGCCACAGCTGCCAGTGACTTAGTCTCCTGAAGTCTGCTCTGGCCAGTGTGTGCCACTGGTCAGGTCTGGCATGACTCACACAGCACTGTCTGTGGCTCCCAGCCTAGTGCAATGGACCCTTCTTGTTGCCTTCCAGGCTGTCTTTAGCAGGTGATTTGTTTCTCTCTGTCACTGTGTGGGTTCTGTAGCTCTAAAATTTGTTTAAACTCACTTTTTCTATAGGTATTAGAGGTGGTTGGAGTGGGAGCTCCGCCATCTTGGCTTCACCCCCCTCAGTCAAGATGCTTAGATTTGAAATGGTGATGAAGGTTATATTCCTTTGGAATAGCTACTATATCTTGGCCAACAAGGCATAATGTTTTGCCTATCACATAATTAAACAAGTATCTGTTTGTTCACTCTGACTTAAACACTCGATGCTCTAAATCATTCATGTTTCTTTTTATCACTTACTTTACAAAGTTACCCTAAAATCTTTAATTAAATAATCTTTAATAAATAATAAATTTAAAAAATAAATTAAACAATCTTTAATAAAATCTTTAATTTAAAAATCTCCATAGCAACTTCTCACATACAAATAAATACTGAACTGAGTATCTGACCTTGAAGAGAGTGCCAGACACTCATGTAACTTGGAGGGGAGCTGTGCAGTAAGGGCTGGGGAGAAGCCCTTACATTATTACCACTTAAAGCATTGCTTTGATCAGCTGTGTTGGCATGTGGCTGCATTCCCTTTGTCCCTTGTTCAATGCCAATCATGACTAAAAGCACAGCAAAAAGGTACAACTCTCGCTCCTCTCAGACTAGACTCAGGCTGATGATAGTTGGTTGCCACTAGTCACATGACAAATAAGAGCAAATGCACAGCAGCTACCTACCCTCCAAGATACATAAAGGACACAACAGTGAATAGCAGAAAGCAGGTTAATCCAGGTAAGGACAAAGCACAGGGTCCTTCTTTACTTTCTTTTAAATCCTCTACCCCCTGAAATCCCTTGTTGGCCTACAAGTGACCCATGGGTCATATGTTGTGCATATGTGGTCAAGCTTGTGGGTAGAATAGCCAAGAAGCCAATATCAGTGGATCACAGAATATGCAGAGTCTGGTAAGGTTTAAAATGAGAAAGGGAGGGGTGAACCGGGCTATGAAGGCCTTTGGAAAGAGTATTTGGATAGAAGGCCTTTTGGATAGAGTACTCAAATAGAGTATTTGATGTTTGATCCTGAAAGTGACAGGGAATCACTAGAGTTGGTTGAATGGGGCTGAGGGTGACATGATCAGACCTAACTTTAGGAAGACCAGTTTGAAAACTGACTGGAAGATGAGCTGCAATGTGGAAAGAGTTGAGGCAGGGATACCAATCAACAAGTATTCCAAGCATGACGTGAGGACAGCCTATACTACAATAATAGCAGTGGTATATATGAAAGATTAATTTAAGATTTCTACAATCCATTTAGTTTGAGATGGGCAGTAAGAGATGCAAGTCAGGAGGTCAGAAGAAATGTTATATTGAATAAATAGATCTAAGATTCAATGGGAAGTGATTAAATCACCAAAGAGAATGGTTTAGAGGGTGAAGATGAGGCCAATGACAGAGCCCTGTGGAAAATACACAGTTAGCAGGCTTAACTTGAACGAAGACGCAGCAATGCAGACTGAAAAAGAACAGTCAGAATGATGGGAGGAGAATCAGGATAAAGGAGTCATGGAAACCTAGAGAAAAGATAGAATCAAGGAGAAGAGAGTGATCCACAGTACCAAAGTCTGTGGAAAGACCAAGAAGGTTGATGATTGATAAAAGACAATTTGATTTGGTACTTCAAAGATCACTGATAACTTTGGAGAGAGCAGTTTGAGATTTTCAGTTGAATGATGCAGTAAGAAGTCATACAGTAGAGAGTTAAGAGAGTGAGAGAAAGGGAACTGGAATTATAATTTGTATATGGACTTCTCCAAGTGTTTAGCCACAAAAAGGAGAAGAATATGGGACAAAAGGGAGTGGAGATGGGGTCAAGTTAGGGTTTGGGGGGCACATGGGAATGTTTGTAGGAAGTATAAAAGCAGCCAATAGAGAAGTCAAGAATGAAGATAAATAAGAAAGTGGGTATGATAGAAGGTACAATCTGCTAAAGAAGATTGGATGGGGTGGGATCAGCGTAGAGATAGTAGAGGGATTTGCATTGACAAGGAGAAGCACTATCTCTTCATGTGAAACAAAGATGAAGGAGGAAAGTATCAGAAGGCATGGGAGTGATATAAGATGAAAGGAGGAAAAGAGCAAACTCTTGGGAATGGCTTCAAGTTTTTTTCCAATAAAACATGAGACAAAGTTCTCAGCTGAGAAACTAGGAGGAAGGGGACCTATAGGAGGTTTGAAGAGGGATGGAAAGGTTTGGAAGAGTCACTGTAGTAAATAGCATAGAGAGTCAATTGGGGAGATAGAAAATAATTACCTTGCTACAGTGAGAGCTTAGTTGAGATTATGTAACAGATTTGAAATGGATTTAGTCAGCATAGTTTCATGATTTCCTTTGGCAGCAAATGGGGAAAGAATCCAAAGGTGAGATTTGGCAAGGAAAGATCAGTTCCAGGATAAAGGGACAAAATAACAAAGGGAAGATGACAGCATAGAGTTGAACTGGATCAAGAGTTCAAGATGGGGAAGGGTTAGAAAAGTATAGTCAGGTCAAGGGTTATGGCCTGAGAAAGAGCAGAGGGTTTCAGGGATTGGAGGTCATGGTAAAGATGAAGGATAGCATTTGTGACTGCAAGACAGAAGGAGAGTTGGAATGATAAGAGATTATGATGAAACAAGGGAATTTCAGATTTCATATAGAAGAGGTGCATTTGTGAGTAATCGGAGAATCAAAGGCATGATCATCCCTGTGTGTAGCTTATGTGGGGTAGAAAAGTGGATCATATAAAAAGAATAAGGTGAAGATATTGAAGGTTAAATTATTTCAAGGAGTATCTATCTATCTATCTATCTGTCACAAAGCAACTTTTTACTTATAGGGGTGATTTCTTTTAGCAATAGGTAGGACATACTATGGTATGCCATAGCTTGACCAAGCATCACTCTAAAGATTATAGATTAAGTATGAATTGAAAGATTAATATTTCAATATAATCTTTTAAAAATGGTTCTCATTAGTTTGGGTAAGTTTGTGTTATGTGTATTAAGATAGATTGATAGATTCTTGATCTATTAGAAGTTTAATTGCTCTTCTGGTTCCTCAGTATCCTAATTTATTCAGGGCACTGAATTTAACATTTTTCTTAGTCATGTTCCCATTGTGTTACATGTACATATATGCATACATATATACATATACATTTACAAATATACATATATTTGTAAAAACTAATAGAATGATAACGAGAGATCAAACCAAAAATCAACTTCAAGCTGCATTTCGTCAGTGGAGAGAAAGAATTACCAAGACTGCATTGCACAACACCAGCATACTACTACTGTACACCTGATAGAAATGTCGTGATGATGAATAGGCTGAAATTACCATCAGAATGTGCAGTGTGTGCATATGTTCCTCACTTAATGATTATTTCCAGATAAACTCATTAATGCTGCTCTGACCCAAATTTATCATTTGAGGTTTGAAATATCTTCTCACCAATCATACCCTTACTCATAAAATGTTATAAGATTCACCGATGAGATGCACTGTTCTATTATAACAAACCAAATGTGAACTAAGTTGCACTGTATGAAAATGACTTGTCATCATATATTGCTTGCTGTAGGTTTAATGTGTGATCTCAGTAGGGTCCAGAGCACTCACTGGGATGTTCATTACATTGCATCCATTAGAGCAGAGATCTCCAAACTTTTTTGATTGTATATATCAAGCAATAAAACACTTTCGAGTACTCCCCCCAATATATGTATATTTACTTACTTAAATTATATGTGTATGTTACATTATTAAACTTACACAAAAACAGAAATTTAAGATGGATGAGATAAAGATACTATCTGATCCTAGACTCAATAGTGAACCCCAGGAATTTACTGAATAGAGAAATGCCTGGTTAGACCTGTACTATAGGGAAATCATCTTAGTAGCTATGTGGAGGATGTATTGGAGAGAAGAAAGTTTTTTGGGAAAAAGAACATTTAGAAGACTATTGCAATAGTCCAAGTGATGAAGGTCTAAATGAGGTTATAGCTTTTGCAAGTGGAGAGAAGGGGATGTATATGAGAGATGCTTTGGAAAAAGAAGTGATCATGTTTGCGACAGACTAAATAGAAGAGGTGAGAGTAGGGAGTTCAGAATATTAGCAAGGTTGTAAACAAGGGTGATTCAAATGATGATGGTACCCTAGAGAGTAATAGACAAGTTCAGAAAAGGGATAGGTTATAGAAGAAAGCTACTATAATGAGATCCATGATGCAAATTGAAATCCACCCATGGTCCATTATGTCTGACTTTGATGTGCCAAAAATAAAGAACATGTAGGTAGGATTCTTAATAGATACTGCCTCAGACAAAGTGCCAGCTAAAGCCACAAGTTGATCTAGGGAGTAGGAATTGGGGAGATTGGGGATGGAGAATGGGAGAGGCAGGAAATTTTTTCCTGTACTGCTTCTGCTTGGGCATAGATTAGATTATCCATGAATGGATGGTTCACTTCCACCAAAGAGGACAGTGGTAAGAGGGAGTAAAATTGGGTGAGGGAGAGTAATGAGCAAAATTGGGTAAAAAGATTAGAGTAGTTATATAAGATGTAAGCCCATGATTAGTTATCATGGCTAGAGTGGGATGTAACCCATCCTCCAGCTCACCAATTGGTTATTCAAATACCCTTTGGAATCATGCAGCCATTCCTTGGGGATGCATGGTGTCTACTTATTTTTTTAATTTATTTTCTTGTTTACATCATTCATTTCCATGACATTTTGAGTTACAAATTTTCTCCCCATCTTTCCCATGCTCCCAACCCCAAAACAGCAATCAGACTGTAAAGCCCCTTCCCCAATCTGCTCTTTTATTCCCTCCTCCAAGGTCCCTCTAACTTTCTGGTAGGGCAGGGAGGGTCTCCCTACCTCAGTCCCTGTATATCTTAATTCCCAGTTGCATGTAGTTAATAATTATATATATATATATATATATATGTATGTATGTTGTTGTTGTTTTTCTAACATTTGATTGTAGAGCTTTAAATTCTAGATTCTTTTGGTTCCTCCCTTATCACCCACACCCACTGGAAGGACAAGCAATTCAATACAGGTTGTAAACGTGTAATTATGCAGGACATTTCCACAGTGGACATATTGTGAGAGGTTGATTATATGTCCCTCCTTCCTATCCCACCCCCCCTTGTTCTATTTTCTACCCTGTCCCTGTCCCTTTACTGAAATGTGTGCTTCAAGAAGCCTTTCTCAGACCCTGCCCTCCTCTCCATCATCCTGCCTCTCATCCCCATCTCCCCTACTCTCCTG
>CM053597.1:148437205-148493443 GCA_028646575.1 Pseudocheirus occidentalis | reverse complement strand
CAACTAGGAATTAAGATATACAGGGGCTGGGATAGGGAGAGCCCTCCTGCCCTACCAGAAAATAGGAGAGCAGAGCAGGGGAGGGGCTTTACAGTGGGATTGCTGTCATGGGGTTGGGGCAGGAGCAAGATGGGGAGAAAATGTGTAATTCAAAAAATGTAATGAAAATGAATAATGTAAACAAGAAAACAAATAAAAAATAAATTAAAAAAATAAATTTAAAAAAATAAAAAAAAATAAAAAAAACAAAAACAAAAAAATAAAAAAAATAAAAATATGCATCATTGAACAGAAAAAAAAAAAAGAAGTCAATTTGATATGGCAATTGCTTTTGTAAAAATTACTATCTCTGGGGGCGGCTAGGTGGCGCAGTGAATAGAGCACTGGCCCTGGAGTCAGGAGGACCTGAGTTTAAATCCGGCCTCAGACACTTAACACAAAAACTAGCTGTGTGACCTTGGGCAAGTCACTTAACCCCAACTGCCCTCCAAAAAACAAAAAGGAAAAAACAAAATGAAAATTACTATCTCTACTAGGTCTTCAACTAAAAGAAATAACAACAACAACCAAAAGAATAGACACAATGGAGAAAAAGTAAACAGCAGGGCTATATACTCATGGGCACCATAGTCAGAGTACGGGTGAAGACATCAAAGCCTGTGACTTCTTTATCCAACAATGATTTCGAGCATTTTTTTGCCTCCTCACTTGAATATAGTCAAGAAGGAAAGAGAATAAGTCTTGGCCAGTCAAGTGTTTTTGGAATGCTCACCCATTTGATGCTCAAAAGTTTATCAAAAGGCTCCTCTTCTTCCCAGGACAAACTGTCAGAAATCAATATTCACTTTGGAACATTTGGGGATTTTCTTATGTATGTTGTACGTATGTATGTATGTATGTTGTATGCATGATGTACATGTTAAAAAGGACTAGACTCTTATTAACCAAGCTCAGTTTCACTATAACCATTTATTGTAACATAAACATACAACCTGACTAAATTTTTGAATAGGCCAATTATCACAAACTTTTAAGCTACTTATTTTCTCACCTTATTTGATGCATATAATCCACAATCCTTTGGACTTTCCTGCTAAAGGCAAAGAAATAACTTTCTCTTGATAGACCCTGATTTATCACCACATTTTTAAGGAAATGTAATAAAAATTAAATCAAAACAAATATAGTTCTCCCCAGTTCTTGTTGCTCTACATTAATTTGGACATGACAATGAATGGGAAAATTTGACTATCTTTCTTTTTTTTCCTGAAATAGGTCTTCACAGGAGATCTAAAAAAAAACTACGTTTTTGGATGTTAGTGATTTGAAATTCAGCATGCTCAACAAATCTAAAGACAGAACCGTAATTTATTTGGTTTTCCATAATTGTTAGTCCGAGGATGAAAATAAGTCTATAATCATCCACAAAAGTTATGGCAAGACTCTGTTCTGGAAAATGACCTGATTGAGAGGCACAGCTTTAGTAACTTTTTGGGGATAGGCATTACCTTTTTCTATTTATGCACAGCTGCTCCCACAAACTGATTATTTCTAAGATCTCTGTTGCCAGGTTTCAGGGACTAATACTACAAATGAGAGCGTAACCAACTCTAGAATCAATGAATGTAGGTACTCAAGAGAAGCAGGATTTTGAAATAGCATACTATATATGAAAGAGTTATTGAATTGATTGTTAATTTATGAAATGAGGCACATTCAGTTCTTGGGGTAGCACTAGGAAAGACTATGATGGCGAGGGAAGTAGGGTAGCAATTACACTTTAAGTACAGAGGTCATGGAGGGTAAAAAGCACATAAAGGCAGAGACAAGCAGTGAAAACTGTATGGAGGTAGATGGAATGGGAATAGGGGATGGAATGGTGAAGGAAGGCCGAATGGGAAGAAGAAGGGGAGGGGAAGAGGTTTCATTTTTATAGGGTCTTTTGTAGCAATACACTAATTCTTATGCTTTGGGGGCAGTTAATTAACATAGCCAAATCATTTCAAAGTTGTTGGTGATACTTTAAAATTTTCAAGTTCACATCAACTTAAAATTATCAATACTTTTTGATATTCTGCTGGTCTAGAATCATGGAGGTCTGAAATTTGTCTGAGCTTTACCTATCATAGGACCAGAAGGCCCTGACAGCAGTGCCTAGATGACTTGTACTGTTTCAGCAAGTTACCAGAATCTGAATTTTGCTTCATATATGATATACTTTGGAAATTATGCTCCTTTGATCTGTGGGATGGTTTGAATGCGATGTTCCGGCCCTTTTGCAATGTTGTTTACTGCTACTGCCCCAATATACTGGCTTCTTATAAACTTACTTTACTGACTAGAGGAGGGGAGTGATGATCAGGGGAAGCAGAACAACATGCAATTTTAATACAGTTATGGAACTGGATACTGAACCATTTGGGTTCAAATTCTACCTCAGATATTAGCACTTTGATTCTGGGCAAGTTACTTAATATTTCTGAGCCCAAATATCTTCACTTATAAAAATGGGCATAATAAAATCACCTACTTCACAAAATTGTCATGAGTTTCAAAAATGAGAAAATTTATATAAAGTGCAATGTTAATGCCAAATATAGTAATTTTTATTAGGAATAATATCAATAATAACTAGTGATATTGATGAAGGAGAGGAACCATTGTCAACAGTTTTGACATATTCTGACATATGACTATGTTCCAGAATTCTCAGTACATCTTGGCTGTCCCCTTCTAAGGAGACCAAAAAGGAGATAGGCTTATGGATCCTGGTGGTGGCTTCTGTGAAATCCAAAGAATTGTATTGTTTATGGATCCTCTTGTATTTATACAATACAGACTTATTAATTTTGGGGGGAAGCTTTTCTATCAATTATTCTGAAATAGTACAGTTTTATTTTATTTACTAGGAAGTACTTCAACTTCTTTGATCAGAATATATCTATATTCAAATGTAACTAACAAAATTTATGGGCAAGCAGAATAAATATCTTTTTGTCATTCATTGTTATATTATCTGCTTTTCCCTTGCACTAATGATGATATTTGAGTTGGATGTTTGTGTAACATACATCCTATATATTTAAGTTACGATTTTAAAACATTTTACATTTAGAAATGCAATAAAAATAAAGGATTATTTCTCTTAGACATCAAATATCATACATGTTAGGTTGGAAACTGCTTAGTCACTAGATAAACTCTTAAGTGGTCTTAAAAAAGAGTCAGACTTTGTTTTGGTGGAGAGGAGGGGAGGGAAGGAGAGGAAGCTTAATTAACTAGACTGACAGGCTCCATAGATCTCTCAAGTGTTTAAATTAAGGATTGCAAGTTCTTGAAACTTGACAAGGCAGGCAGGATTGTCACTGCTGCTGTCTGAACTAGAGGTAAGGACAGATTAGACTAGTCCTATCTCTATCATAAGCATTTTGTTTTGGACCTTAGAACTTCACAGTGTGAGCAGGCCTGAAGATTTTCTTTATTATTTGAAGATAAAAATAAAAATAGAATCCCTAAACTGCTAAAGTGAAGATCATTCTTCTAGAATTTAGTATTTGCTGTTTCACTGAATGGTAAGAGGAGAGATTCAGACAATTACATATATCTCCATGGAACGGAAGGCATTCTACTTTGAAAGGGAAAATACGTTTGAACTATATATTGGTTACCAGGATTGGTATGCTCACATCAAAAAATGCCTGATATACATTAATATGTTAGCTGTGGTGATTTCGATTCTACTGAATAATGTTAATGCTCAACCAGACAATCAGGTATTTATAATAAAAAAGTATTTTTCTAGATATCTACATGTATATACTTCTTATAAACACATATTTATAAGCATATATGTGAGTATACATATATACATGCGTATACATTGCAATGTGTGTATAAATTTAATTTGTTTGTGGGTTTTAGTACAAACTTATGATATCTTAATGAAGGGAATTACTATTGTAGGAATTATCCCACAGTCCAAAATGGCAAGTCTAAGAGAGTATCCCAAGATACTTTTACTAACTCTGTGACCTTGAATAAGTCACTTGACTTTCCTTGGCTTCTGTGAAATGAGGGAATTGGATTAGATGGCTTCCAAGGTACTTTTTAGTTCTAAATCTAAGATCATATGATCATATACAGTCTCAACTGGTCTGCCCAAGGTCATAGTTAACAGCTAGCAGTTGTCAGAGACAGGACTCAAATCTAATTCTTTTTGACACCAAAGCCAAACTTCTATTCCCTATACCACTCTACCACTTTACATAAGAGTATATACATACCTATATTCTATATATACATTTAGAGTACTTTACTATGAATTTCACTTTAATAAGCCAACATTATATGATTTTTAGTGTTGTAACAATTTATAGAATTTAGAAAATGGTTCAAAATATAAAAAGCTTAAAAATATTATAAAGTTTGAAGAAAATAAAAATCATAAGTACACAGGCTGTGTTTTCCTCAATACTACATATTGAAGATCAGGAATGCAGAAGAGAAAAGAAACAATTTGGCATGGGAGTAGGTGACTAAAAAGATAGTTCCTGAGAATGACTTAGATTTCTTGACTATGGCATAAAAGTATACATTATATTTACATATAAATAAAATATACACAATAAATATGATTTATTTATAATATAAATATAATATATAGTATCTTATATATAAAATAATGTTTATAAAAACATATACTTACATATTTTAAATACTTAACCCAACCTGCAGGATAACTAACATAAGCTAATAAGAATGTATTTTCTTATAATCAGGTCAAAAGGTTGTCTGTTTTTTTTTAAGGATGAAAGGAGAAAAATGCTTATGTATACCCATCAAGCAAAATATCTTGGAGATCAGCTATAGATATGGAAAGATTATACTTATTATTCTCAGAGGGTCTCACAAACAAAATCCACTAAAGGAGCCAGAAGTAAAACTTGTGGCCTAAATGTTTACATGCATTACCCACTATTTAAACAAGCACATAGAACTCAATGTCCTAACACAAGGAAGTAAAACTGTCCTCAGAGGTATTATTGACACTGAATGAGTTGAAATTCATGACTCCAATATAGTTTTTGGATAGGAATACTTTCTCCAACTGAAATATAGTGTGACTAAAAAGTAGGGTATAGTAACATTGCATATAAAGGAGGTATACCATAGGAGGAAATTCAAGAAACAGAAGAAGCATGGAAAAGATGATTTTGGAGAAGAGCTACAGAGGAAGAAACAAGCTTTGTTCTCGTGAGAGTTGAGATTATCTGGTTAGAAACAGGAAAGGGAGAATTTGGGAAACAATCACAAATCTGATACAAAGGCATGATTTAGCAATTATGGGGTACAAATGATACAAATTTTTGCTGGAGCTCTCTGCCTGAAACAGAGTAGCTGGTAACTTCTTGTCTTGCTTTCTATCATGGTACTTTCATTCTTCAAAAGGTGGTAGAGCCAACAAGAGGGAATTCTATTCTTTATCTGATTATCAATTACAGAGACAGAACTGATAAGAAAGTGATGTAAACACTGTGGAGAAATGGACATCCTCAAAAACAGTGGTTCTCAACCTTCCTAATGCTGTGACTTGTATGTGGGCGTGTCCACATGTGGGCAGACCTGCCTGGAGATAGAGGAGCAGTGTCTTGGTTCCTAAAACCATTGGAAATATGTGTTTTCCAATGGTCTTAGACAACCTCATTCTACCCCCAAAGGGATTGTGACCCCCCGCTTGAGAACTGCTGCTCTAAGAGTTTTTGATAGAATAGAGGAAAATCAGGCATGCCTAATGTGTGATCTAGATTTTGTGGAAACATCTCAAAGGGCTGAGGACAAATTTGGTCCTGTGGAGTAAAGTTTTGCAAATTACTCCAGGAGGGATAGAAAGCTCTTGGAGATAAAATTCTGAAACTTCAAAAGGAAATGATTCCAGTAAAGAAGAAACATAAGACCTGTCCGAAGAGAATGATATGGATATGTGGTGAATTCATTAAACAACTTAGTCTTTTAAAATATGTAAAGAAGATGAAAGCAAGAATGTATATAAAAGCATGACCCAAACATTCCAAAACATCATCCAGACTAAGGCGTGAAATGAGATGAAGTTGGAAAGGAAAACTAAGAACAGCTAAGAAGGTAATTAAAAAAAAATTCCCCAAATTACTTTGGCAGAAAGGGAAGGATTAAAGATGGGATGGGAGCTCTGCTTTGGGTAAGTTTGGCAATGATTACTGACAACAAAGAGAAAATAGAGAACTTCAATTCCTATTTTCTCTGCCAAAGACAATGACTTTTAAATGGGAAATGAAAGAACAAAAATTACTAATAGAGTTACTGCCTAAAATTAATAGGGAGATACCAGGAGAACATGTAATTGTCCTTGATGAGGTCAAGACATCTGATCCATATGAACTATATCTTCGGATAATGAAGAAACTAATGGTTGTAATCGACAAGCCATTTTCAGATGAATTAGAAAGATCACAGAGAATGGGATGAATGGAGAAGGGCAAACTTCTGTAATTTTGAAAAATAAAATGGAAGCGAATAGAGGTTGCGAACAATGTCAGTGATTTTGATTCCTAACAAAATTCTACTAAACACATAAAAAAGGAGTCAGATTACAAAAAATCAGATTGGTGCTGATTAGGACTCATTATGACAGAAAAAGCCAAACTGATTTGCTTCTTTGAATAATTATTGAAGTAGTAGGTCCAGGAAATGATATGCTATCAAAATTGTACCTAGATTTTGGCAAAGCATTTGCTAAACCATCTCATACTACTTCTGTGGATAGAAGGAGATATTGGGCTAGTGGAGAATACAAGTAGATGGATTCAAAATCAGTTGAATGATAAGACTCAAATAGTAATCATTAATGTCAACATTTTAGGAACTGTCATGTTCCCAAGGGATCTATGCTTGATCTTGCCCTGTTTATCATTTTATCAATGACTGTCATGATGATTTGGCCTAGAATGGATATTTATCAAAGCTTGGGACTACAGCTAACACCTAAAATAGGATGGAAAGGTCCTAAGAAATTAGAACATTGGGCTAAATTTCAGGAGATAAAATTTGATAGAGACTCATGTGAAGTCTTACATTTAGGTTCAAAAAAATAGACTGCATAAGTACAAGATGGCAGAAGCATGTTTAGATAATAATTGATCTAAAAAAAGCCTAGGCAGTTTAATAGATTTTGTTACAAACTCAATATGAGTCAGGAGTTTTGCTGTGGCAGCTGCAAAAGCTAATGTAATCTTAGATTCTGTTAAACAAAGCATACTTTCCAAGAATAAGAAGGTGACAGTCTTTCTACACTTTGTCTTTGTGGTCAAACACAGCTGGAATGGTATATTCAAATATCAATTCTACAGTTTAGGAAGGGCATTGACAACCTGGAAAGCATTCAGAGAAGGACCACCAGGATGTTTAAGGGTTATGAGTCCCTATTACATAAAAATTAGTTGGAATAATTTGGTCTAAGACAAGACTCAAGGGAGAAATTACAAGTTATTACTCTTTTCAAGAATTTGAGAGGTTATGATGTAGAAGGAACATTTGTTATTTTTTTTTTACCCAGAAGACACAAACAGGAGCAATGAATGGATGCGACAAAGATACAAAACTAGGCTTGATGTCAGAAAAAGAAAAACTCCCTCCCTTAAATTACTGCTATTCATGGGTAGAATTGACTGCTTTGGGAGCTAGCTTTGGGAGCTCCCCTCAACGGAGATCTTCTTCAAGAAGATGCCTGATGATCACCAGTAGGCTATCTATGCTGTGGTAAGGATTCCTTTTGGGTATGGGTTGAACTCAGATGGTCACTGATTTGCCTTTCAACTACAAAATTCTATGAGTTTTGGATGAAAAAAATTATCTCAGACACTAAAAATGATGGCGTGCAAGGATTTGTCTTTGTATTTAGAAAGAAAATCAGTTATCTTCTGAGAAAAAAAAATCAAATCCCACTTTTCAACCAACTCCTGTTTATATGCTGTTTCGGAGGATCAAAGGCATTTGCTTATTAAAAGTACACTTTTCAAATGCCTGTAGGTATGATAACTTCTTGCAGAGAAAGCCTTTTTCCAGGCTTATGTTAAACAATGGCCTATGCAAACTAAATATATAGAGGTGGTTAGCAGAAGAGGTTCATGCTTTATTCTAAAAAAAGAAAAAAAACCTTCACTTTCAAGGGGAAAAATATTTTGGCTCTCCCTGTCACCTGGATGAAGAATAAAAAGAGAGAGAGCGAGAGACAGAGGAGAAAGAGAGTGGGAAAAAAAAGTTACTATGTGCAGTTAATATCGAACAGCAGCCATCTCCAGATGATCCCTGCTGCATCCAATTTCTGCCAAAATGCTTTCTGTTAAACCTCCATCAAACAGACACACGGTGCACAAAAGAAAACCTCATCACCAAGGGAAACTAATCCACCGGTGCGCAATGTAAGCCTGTCAACTTTTTATTATAAGAAGTCATCACTCATTTCAGTGAAGATTAAAAGTATGACTAAATTGAGAAAATCCTCTTAGCCATTTGGAATTTTAATAGAGGAGAAAAGGGACTGAGTAAAATTTAGACTCTCAGTGTGAATATATATATATATATAAACTTATATATATTTATACCCACACATATATTTTTGTATATGTATACATGTGTAGAGACATTTGTAGCATCTATATGTATATATACATGGATGTACATCTACATAAAACACATTCTATAGATGAACATCAATAATTGTGATTATAACTTCATTCAACTAAAAAGACACCAAAAATTCATACATAAACATGTAGCCTTATAGTAGGTTTTCTCAGTTACCACAGACAAACAGTTTCTGATTCAGACCAGCTTAAGAGATAAGAATGGAAAATGAGTCCTCACAGCTTTAATTACATTGCCACTGGCAACAAGGTGTTACAGTGGCAGAATGACAATTGCTTTTACTCAGAGTATGGATTCAGGGTCAATATGCTATTTCATCCACCACAGCAGAGGAGCATCATGTTGTTTCTATACTGGCCTCGAACTACTTTACCCCTGCAGGGAAAGTTAGTCTGATGTGCAATTAGAATTACAGGCAGATGTATGCATCCCTAGTCAATCTGCAAAAGTAAGCTCCTGCTCTAGTGAATGCAGGATGTTTCACTTAAGCTGTCATTGAAAATGGGGGTAATCTTTTACATCTAAAGACCATAATCATCTTCCAATTCCAAAGATTTCACCTGGGTTAAAGCACAATTATTTCTCCAGTCAGCTTGAAGCTCGAAAATGATCAGTTTGAAGCTCGAAATGATCAGACTGTTATCCCTGAAGTCTTTACTTAATTTTTTTTTAAATTCACAGGGAAATTTTAAGTTATTTTATTTCAGTAGTACCTCTGTGACTTTTCTCCCCTACATTTTTTCAGTATAGTTATAATGAGTTGCACATTTAGCTATTCATTGTTACCAATAACCAGCAAGATAAATCCAAATTATTATTGAGGATAATCATGTGAATAGCTGAAGTCATATCAGCTCCCTAGAAAATAAACTGCAACTGACTCTTACCTTTATGTAGTTACACGGGCCCCACCTGGCAGTGAAGTGAGTTGAAATTCTTTCTGCAAATCACTAAGGGAGGTGCAAAAACAGGCAACCTGTCTCTTAGAGCATAGCAGAGCAGTGTTGCTGACACCTTTGGGAGAGGCTAGGAAACCCGTCAGCAGTTTCAGCGTCTTCTGGCCCTTTGATTAAACTCTTCTATCTACCTCCACACCCTCCCTCAAATTTGCTAAACCTTTTTGCTATTCAAGCAACCTCATTTGCTAGGGGTAGACAACCAGCGGACTGTTTCTACTTTGAGAGCCGACTTTACTTGCCATAACCTTCCCTTCTATCCAATGAACAGCAACTGTGGCCTTTTACTAAGTAAATGAGCAAATATTTTCCCAGTGTTCACCAGGTTAGATCCCCATTTAATTAAACTGGCTCATTATGTCCCTATCTGATTAGCAGAGTAGAATCAATTATTCAATGCACAAACATGGCTGCAGGAGCTAGAGGTGTATACAGAGCTGTTCATTTAATTCCAAGGACACTAATTAGGTACAAAGCAAGCAATAACTTTAACAATTGCAGGCACAAGCATACATGCAGTACAGGACAAGAACAGGCCTTCATTTTCTTAATAAGCTGGATTCTCTTCCCCCTAACAGGGTCAAGAAAAAACAGAAAGCGGAGAGGATGAAATGTAGATCAAGAAAGCTAAGCATCCAGGAAATAACCCTTGGGATTTGCATATGTAATAGTGTGCTGCTACTTTTGTACTTTATAATCAAACAGTAGGCAATTATCCAAATTATTGACAGCAGATTTCTCATTTCAACTGCAAATTAAGGGCATTAATAAAGCTTTCTAATGCAAAAGTGACTAATTAACTAATGGAATGGAACTCTGAAGCTGTGATATCAAAACCAGTCCACCACATATTGTGGAAACACAAGGGAACTAATTAGTTTAATTATCAAAACAGCTAATTAAAATTACACAGTTGCCTAATTAGTTCTTTGCGTTTTTCTCCAGTTTAATTGACAGGATGGAGTTAAATAGGTAACTGGTCTCAAAGAGGGGAAGGGGGAAAAAAAAGCAGGAAAAGCTTCTGCTGAATATTTTAGATGATGTTATCTCATTCATGTGGCAGACCAGTAACAGGAAAATAAATGACTCTCATCCTTTTGGTAAGCAACTCCAAATTTTCCAGACATAAATCTGCCCTCAGAGTAAGCTATCTAAAAAGATTTTCATGAAGTTAAAAGGCTGGTATGTCGTGATGCATCCAAAAGGTCAGGGCAAACATATTTTGGAGGAGGACAGCAAGTTGATTTTCTTCAGGAAGTTAATTTTTCACTTAGTTAAATTTATACTCTACTGTATGTGTGGTTCTACAATCATTGTCAAGGGTCATGCTACCACAAATAAATAAATAAATTGCTTAGATATTAGAGTCAACTCAAAACATCACGGTGCTCAAAGGTAACATGAACGTGAACTAATGGCTAAATCTGATTCTACAACAGTTGAGATCACTTCCACAAGCTGAATATACATATATGTATACACATATACACAAAAACATATACACATAAACATATATACACATACATACATAACATGTATTGTTTATAAATACAATCTATCTGCTTTCAGAAATTTTTGCTTTGTCTTCTAAGGGGGAATGCTACCAAATCAAGTTTTTTGGTGGTTTTTAAAAAATCATTTCAATACATTTGTTGCTGTCAGCACCCATAGACAGGCTAAGGTGGAGGAAGTAAGCTGGGAGTGGTAGACAAGCAAAAATCACAAATTGGTCAGGATAAAAGAGCCATACTAAGGTCATGTAGTTCTGCTTCTAGACAACTTCATCAAATGTTATTCTATAAACTTACTAGGTGATATATTCTAGGGTCAGCATAACTTCATTATCCTGGGATTTTACCTTAAATAAAGTCTATTATTTCAATATTATTGCTATCAACATTTTATACTTAACTTGAATACACTTTGTTCCAGTGTAGGAGATTTTTTTTTTTCCTGGACCTTACTGAAAAAGAAGGTAAAAGTTGGATTATATGATCTGTAAGGTACCTTCCACCTCAGACATTATAATGTTTTTTGTGATCTTTTGCTCTTTCCTTGGTAAAGATGAAATGAATCTGAACATGAACTTTTGTACAAAAAAGCCCTAGCTTGAAAATATAAAAGAATTTTCCCCACATTTCTCAGGATAAATACTTTCTTGTTCATCTTTTACCATTTTTAAATTTTTAATCATCTTTCTGACTTTCCTCTGACCAATTTAACTTAAATTTTCAAAGCCTTTAAGCATGGCTCAATATTTGGTCATAAAATGTGAGATAATTGCTTAAGATGATTTTCCCATTTGTAGTTTGTATTCTGCCAATATATAAGTCCTTTCTTTACCAATTTGCCCTATAAATGTATATTTATTTATTACATATGCTTTATATAATTTTTTTTGTAAAATGGATATTCAATAATTATGTTTTTAACCATCAAGAGAAGTTAGAAGCAATAGTAGACTTGGTCTGTAGAAGTGTTCTAGAAGTTATAAAGGATTATCAACTGATTTTTAATTCTAATACTTATTTTCTTTCAATGATCTCTTATATTATTCTTGGGTAGATTTGCTTAACTTCATTTTTAAGCCTTTTATATCCTTTTCAGTTTCTCCAACAGGCTCAGGTCTTTAGAACAAATAGGTCCTAATAGGACAAAAATTCTGAGGTAATTAAGTTTCAATTCAATTCAGCTCAGCAAAGTATTTATTAAAGATCCACCAATATGTGTCAGACACTGTTCTAAGTGTTGGAATTACAAAGAACAGCATCGAATAGTTTTTGTCCTCAAGGACATTACATTCTATTGGAACATGAAAACTAAGCTGAAACTCTAAAAATTTAGACAATTAGGTGGTGCCATGGAGGGAGCACCAATCCTGGAGTCAGTAGGACCTGAGTTCAAATCAAGTCTCAGATACTTAGTACTTGTGTGACCCTGGGTAAGTCACAACACCGATTGCCTCCTCCTCTGCCCCCCCCCCCGCCAAAAAGAATTCAAAGACACCATGGAAATGTGGCTGGAATTGCTAAGATGTTAAAACCTAGGTTCAAAAATACTGTTTTGGTCATAAAAAAAGGATGCGGTCTCCCATCATTAGTTTTCTGTAATATACTAGTGTTATCAGAAAGAGTTTGAGTCCTTCTTGATGAACAACAATTACAAAGAGTTATAGCAGGTGAATCAGGGTTAGGGTATAGTCAAAGTATCATGTCTGTATAGAAATCCCTTCTACAACATCTTTTCTTAGTAATCCCTTGATGTACATGGATTTCATGAGATACACAGCTCTACAAAGTAAACAAAAAACAAACAAACAAAAAACACAACAGTTTCTGCCTCTCTTGGAATCTTTCTCCAGTTATCCCAAAGTATCACTTTGGACTTATTACATTTCTTAATGTACAGCAAGGAAAAATAGAAAATAAAGGATTTGAGCCTGAAATCAGAAATCAAATTGAATTCACCTTCTAGGAATATTTATAAATACTTCATTCTTATCCATCAAAATACATGGACACAGAGCTATCAAGGAGAAAGTTATGGCACTGTATAGGTTATTCTCTTCTTAAAATAAAAACCCAATTGGGAGAATGATGGAAAGTGATTCATGTTTACTGTTGTTCAGTCATGTCCAACTCTCTGTGACCCTATTTGGGGTTTCTTAGCAAAGATACTCAAGTGGTTTGCCATTTCCTTATCTATTTTATTTTACAAATGAGGAATAGAGGCAAAAAGGGTTAAGTGACTTGCCCAGGGTGTCTGAGGCTGGATCTGAACCCTTGAAGATGAATTTTCCTCAGTCCAGGCCCACTGCTTTATCCACTGCACACCCTATTTGACACAAAGCAATTAATAGCTACAAGATAGTCTTAAAGCCTTTCAGAATTATAAACTGGACCAAAATAAATTTGAAATACAGTCTTACAAAACACATAAAATATTAACAAAAGATGATGATGATAACTAAAAGATAAGTAGTTGACATATACAGTTTTATATTTTGCCAAGCACTTAACATACATTAGCCCCATTATTATGGTTGTTGTGCTTTGTGCTAGAAATGCAAAGACAGAAAAGCAATTCAACCCTATCCTCAAGCTGCTTACATTCTCATGGGTATAAAATATGTATACAAATAAGACTAGGATAAGGAAAGTTGAAGAAGAGAGTACAAAAGTTTTGTGAGATCAAGCAAGCCTTCGTGGAGAATGAGGTACCTAAAATGAGATTCAGAGGAGTTGTTTCTAAGTGGGGAAGATAAGGGAGGTGTGCAGGCCAATGAGAGGGGAGAGATTTTCTAATTGACAGTAGCATTTCAAGGTCAGGTAACAGCTCATTTGACTAGAATGTAGTTTATGAATAGGAAAGATAGAAAATAAATCTGCAAAGGTATTTGTAAATCTGATTTTAGAGAAGCTTAAATGCTTGCGTAATACCTGGTATATGGAGTGTGTCTCCCACTATGATGTGCCTGATACCACATGAGCATGTAGATACTTATCTTCTGTATTTGCTTAATAACTCCAATTTGCTTTCATACCAGCGGACCTAATTATCCAGAGAAGGATCACTAGGACATGGTTGCATTAAAATTCTCAAGTCGAGTTAATCTAGTTAAATAGTTAAACACTACTCCTATTCCCCACACTACCTCTTCGAGGCCCCACTGATGCATTTTTTTTAACAAATAACTCCCTAAAATGAAACTTTCAGATTTTTAAATATAAGCATCATGTTAACAGTAAACCAAAAGAAATACTAATATAACATCATGGGTACTCACTTAAAAAAAAACAAAACAAAAGCAAATGAATAATAAAACATATCATAATGCAAACATAAACCTGATTCAAACTCTCCCATCAATATTTTAAGTATTTGTGGGGAAGAATAGACAGACATTTATAGAAACTTCCTGGTCAAGAAATACTCATGCTCAAGGTAATTCACAAATCTAGAACTATAAACTTTCATGTCCTCTTTTTTTACAATGTCTGTACAGAGCTTTGATTAATGTAGTTCCTGTGTTGAATAGATTGCTTCCCCTGCTAAGCGAAGTTGATTCATATTTTTCTCTGACTAAAACCTCAGTGGGAACAATGTCTCAACTAAACTACTTGATTCTCTAAATGACTTCTCTGTTTCTAATACTTTCTTCTGCTTAGTTGGTCTTACTCATCAACAGCAAATATAGTATCTATCACTATCTAGCAGGAAAATCATGTGGCAAAATCTGTTTTAGGAAGATTATTTTAGCAGGTATGTGGGAAATGGATTGAAAATGGCATATTTTAGATCTAAATTTGGGACAAGTCATTTTCCCTTTCTGATTATGTTTTCTGACCAGTGAATTGGGGATAATTCCTCTTCTGAATGTACTAAAGAGTGAATAAATAGAATCTCAGAGTTGGAAAGAGACTTAGAGGGCATCTTCCCCAGTTATATCAGAGATCACTATTCTTATTCCCAGGCTAAAAAAAGTCTTTCTGGGCCCCAGTTTTAGTTGCATTTTAACTTAACCCAACCTCCATCCCCTGGAGTGTATGTATTAAACAAGATCTATCCAATTTGAAATTATTTATCATTGTCCTTCAATTTTCCTTCTTCCAGTTACAAATCATAAGCCGCTTGATCTTCTTTTCCTGTCTCCAGCTCAGCCTAGAGGGACAAATGGGTTGTCAAGGCCGAGCACCCCTGGCCCTTGCTCCTAATCATAACCTATCGAGTAGTATAGGAGTAATAGTACAATCCATCATCAATTCATTATTATCCTTGTTGCTTTCCCTATTCTGCACTACATAAGTCACTGGTTACCTGGAAGAAAACTATCATCAACCCTCAAATCCTACCTCCCATTTCCTGTTCCTCATTCCTTCTTCCTAATCTTCCTCAAACATGCCCCTTCTATATCCCTTTCCAACTCTGCCCAGTCTATTCACTGTGAGCGCTAGAACTACTTTTTCACAATAAACAAACTTTGCTTCATACTGACCTCTTTCTCCCATAGTCCTTCTGAATACTGGCTTTCACTGAAAACTTGATTCACCTTGATGTCATTACGTCCCTGCCATCCTCACCAGTACTGGATCTACCTTCACTCAAGGTCTCTAAAACACCGGTCCTAGAAAGGGAATCACAACAGACTTTGTTCATTAAAGGAGAAGTACTACAGGATCACAAAAGGAACTAGATTTGCATTAAGGGTCTCTGGTGGGACCTCTAGATTTCCCAAACTGAAGAGGTTAGCTAGAGATTCCATCTTGAAAAACCCACTCACCTAAGATCAAGAAAGAATAAATACAAAGAAAATGGAGGTGTCAAACGTTCATAGACTAGGGAAGGCTTTTCATATGAGATGAAGGGCAATTCAGACATTCACAGAGAATAATAATAGGGTCCAGGATGAATGTAATATAAAATAAGGTTTAGTTTTGTTGGGTAAAAAGAACATTATTCTGCATTCTAGTCTAGCCTCATCTACCACATATTGATGTAATAATCTGCTTTTCTCTGCCTCAAAAATCTTTGTAGCTTTTTCATCTGTAGCCAATTAAAGTAGACTTATGGTTTATTTTCATTGCTCACTGAACATTTATGTACAAAAGAAGAGGTCCTGTATCAGTCATTCACTGACTCACTGGGAAGCCATTCTTATTGATGGTTCTCTCTATACAATAACATCAATAATAACCATACTGAAATACTGTTTTAAGATTTCCATAGTGATTTACACAAAGCTTTTGAACTTTAGATCAACTCTGTGGGTTAGTTGTTCTTATTCCCATTTCATAGATGAAGAAACTGTGCCTCATAGAGATTAAGTGCGTTTGACATGGTTATGCAGCTAATAAGTATTAAAGGCTGGACTTGAACCCAGATTTTCCTTGCATCAAGCAACATGCTATATGCATTAGACCATAATGTCTCATTACTTAAGTTCCACAGAAAAGCCAGTTATTCCCAGTGATTCATCTTTTCTCTGTGAATAAGACACTGCCTTAACTCCAGGTCTTTCACTTGGATTGCAGAGTAGTCAAGGTTCTACACGGTCACTAAATTCTGTAGTCTTACGCCTTTTATGACATAGCATGGGAATATTTCTCGCCAGATATCATTTGGGAGATATTCCCACTCCCATCAACCCTTGTGAGATTACTAGCCCTGACTTTATTACATCACTCAACCTTCGTGTTATTACTGACATCACCACTGTGACATTAATGGTGTTCTATGACCTTTGATAAGCTTGTTATTTTACCTCAGGGGTATATAAAGGTAAATTCAAAGAACTGGCTTCTCCTGATTTGGGTGTGTTACAAAGATGATGATGGTTGTCTGGTATTGAAAAAAATCTCTCTGGCGAAGGTTATCTTGTTTCTGTGAGATTTACAAGTTGTACATACTCTGGATTTTATAAATTTGCTCATTTCTGTAAAAAATTTGCAAATCTGCTCTTATTTCTACGGTGATTATATAACTTTTGCCCTTTGGATTTTTCCAAATTTGTCTTGTTTCTTTAGAACTCACAAATTTAGTTCACATGGATTTGACAAATATTTGTCTTATTTTCATAACATTTACAATTCCCTCTCTCCCTATTTAAAAAACTTTATGTTTTCCTGTGAGATTTATGAATTTCTCCTCAGAGATCTATCTTCCTATAAAGAATGAACCATCCCACAAATTATGCAAAAGAAAAAGTTTGTGCTGCCTAGCCTCTGTTGCTCCTGTCTTCTATACCTTCATCAAATTTGTACATACCTTAAAATGAAAGGTCAGTCTCTGAGCAAGGCATGGGTTATGATACATGTGAGGTATTTATTTGATTGTCAATATACTGAATATAAGATAATAATTCAATCACTAGGTCAATAAGCATTTACTAAGTGCTTACTATGTTCCAGATACTGTGCTAAATGCTGGGGAAACAAAGGCAAAATATAGTCTCTTTTCTTCAGGAACTCACAGTCTAATGGGGCAGATAACATGTAAATGGTTTTATATATACAAGATGCATACAAGATGAATTAGAGTTAATCAATAGAAGAAAAGCACTAGCACTAAGAGAGATCAGGACTCGCAACATGTTGAAGGAGATTCTGTACTGGAACTAGGTTACAGTCAAAGCCACTTTATTATCAAGTTTTAGAGGAAGTGTAATTTTATTTTATATGTTGCTGCAAAGGCTCTGTCTAAATGTGGTTTTCTTCCTGTCACTGTTTTTCAGAAGCATTATTCTCTTTTCCCCAGCCCCTCCCCACTTAGGCCTATAAAAGCCTAAAAATGAAAATGATTCTGACAACAAGGGTATATACATACTGGCGCTGAACTGTCTGAGGAATTCCATAATGGACTAACCACCTGTTACCTGGAACTTTTTAGTATGAATAAGGAAGATGATAGCTTCAGGCCATGTTGAGAGTTAACCTAGCTTAGTATGGTGGTATATAACCATCTAGTTCCGGGGTGAGTAAATTTTATTTTCAACATTTAAACTTTTCTCTATGTATATGTGTGTGCTTGGCTATTAAATTTGCATATGCTGTGTCCCTATTCTAAAAATAATTACTTCTGCTTAGGCCAAGGAGATTCAGACATGTAAAGTAGGTTGTTCTGGGGGAGCCTAACCAAATAAAAGTATCATCAGGGTTTTCTCCCCACTTCTGTTGTATGTAATTTCAATCCAGAGCTCTACGTTAGGCACAGTAGATAAAGAGGTGTCTCCAAAGCTAGGAAGACCTGAGAACAAATCCTTCATTTGACATACCTGGACAAACCGCTTCATTTCTCATTGCTCTACACAATTATCTAAGACCTGACCTGCAATTACTAGACAGGATTTCTTAATGCAAGCATTCCCTATATCAGTGAATTCACAGGTTCAGTCCATGCTCTTCTCCTAGACTATTCCCAAAGGTGGGATTAGAAATCTATAATGTGAATCATACAGAGGACAGCTATTTATTTCTTACATATGAAAAATGTAAGAAATTTTCACAAGTAATCAATAACAAAGACTTTTAAAAGGCAGGCATAGTAACTATTATTATACTCTTCCAAAAGGTTGAGATTGAAAACCATTAAAACATAAAGTACCTTGACAGGACAGGACTAATGCATAGACATTTTATATGTCACCTTGATTCTGGACTGTCTAAACAATTCTTCTAGTTTCATATCATTGGTTGAACCAGACCAAGGATTGGGCTCATTCTCTTGCCAGTAGTTTCTTTTTTTATGCAGAATTTCTTATTGCTTTCAGTCAGTTTTAACCAAAGATATAAGGATTGCTGGACTTTTTGAACTTACCAAGTTACCTTTAAGACTGGACATATATATCTCACCTATACTTAGAAAAAGAACACAAAGTAGAAGATACCAGAGACTCCCAGATTCGGTCTCATTGGGTTGAGCCCCTTCCTCTTCTTTAGCTAAGTCATGTTGTATCTGTACCCAAAATCAATAGCTACAAAGTTTTCTTGATGAGAAAAATTAAGATTTATTCTCGCCTATTATGTCTAACTTTTATTTCAAGTCTGAACATGCATGAGTGATTTTTTCCAGATTTTATTTTATACTGTGCCTTGAATTTTTTAAGCCATTTTCCCCCTTCAGAGTCACTGAAAGGAAGTAATTTAATGAAAAACTACTATGTAGTAAACCATTAGGTCTCCTCTTCCTCTAAGGATTTACTGCAATCTATGTTGAGGGATACAGTGATGGCAAGAATTTTAGAATTTTTTTGGAGAATTTTGAATGACAATTTCACAGGCATTCTAGGGATGGGACAAGGTGTCCCAGAGGGGGCTGGTCCCTTCTATTATGCAGGACATTGCTCGAAATCTAAGATTTAATTGTGTGCTGAATCTAATTGTAGTTTTGGAGTATAGATTTAAGCAATTAATGTTTCCATGGTTACAATTGATAGTGTAGATAAACTATTGAGAAAAAAATAGCTATGGTTCTAAGGCCGTCTTTTTATGCAATTAATTCAGCATTTTATATTTTTTCAGAGAATCTCTGAAATCCAAATTTTTGTATAGGAACCAGAGCACTACACCATATTAGGGAAAGATTAATTTGGAAAAGTTTTCTAAAGATCTCTACCCTTTTTCATCTAAAATAATTTAATGAATAACAAAAAACCATATATGATAGCATAAAATTGATGCAAAATAATGGTAATTCTGTTGTCAATTAAATATTATTTAAAATTAAAATAAAGTTCATTAATAAAAGTATTGGCCTTTGGAGGAAGGAATCAAATAGTTTATTTGGGCATGTGGGTGAAAAAGAATCACATGATCTTAAAATTGACACTCCCTCCAAAAATAAACACACAATTACAACCAATTCTTCAGAGGTAGGGGTAGAAGTAGGCAACAATGTATGGGAGAAGGTGCTTTTCATAGAGGTAGAGCTGTTGGGTACAATAGCAGGGGAGGAAGAGAAGGGAGTGGGGTAGGAAAAGGAGAATGGTGAGAAGTGGTTTTGCTCTAATTCATAATTATTTGTTCAGTACTCACTTCACAACTCTGCTGTTCTTTTCTCATAAATCAAAAGATTTTTTAAAGTAGTTTTTCAACAAATAAAAGACAAATTTTAAAAAGACTGAATTTCCAGTGGGCAGCACCTGCTTATATAGGAGTAATGGTGAGGGATGTGGGGGATTGGTTTTAATTTAATTCTTGATAAAATGCCTTTCTTTTCAAAATAGAAGTGTTTGAGCTAAAAATGGGTAATGGTGCTAAAGTCATTTATATTTTGGGTTCAATTGTGCTAAAGATTGAATTTAGAAGCTATTAGGCAAAGAATGAATATATTAGTAGTCTGCAGGTCAGTTGGAAAAATCCAGTCATTAGCATCAATTCAGAAAATAACTTGAAGTGGGTAATCTTTAAAATTTATTGCAGATCCCAATTTATGATTTTGTGTTTGGTTGTGTATGGCTATTATGTTGTTTGTTTGTTTTTCATAAGGGAGTTTTTAACTGGTTGAATATTTTAAGGGAAAAAAGCTAATTTTGGAAATAAGGTGGTTGGGGACATGGGAATGATGTAGTTAGGGGTTAGGGTGAGACCTCAAAATACCAACACACTGGGTCCTGCCAAATGAATTCAACTCAAGTCTTGTCTCAGCCAAAGAGAAGCAAAGTTTACTGAAGGTTTGCCATATTGGGTAGACTCTTAAGAAGCCTAGGTATCTGTGAGGCTTGGGCAAGCAGACCAGAATAAGTCTGTGCTAGGTCATTCTTAGGCACTGTCACAACACATGGAGTGAAGATAGGATCTTATATACAGAAAGGTTGTGAGAGGAATCTAGGGAGGTCTAGAGGAGGAGTTTGGAGACAGTTTGAGGAGGAGTCAGTTGAGGTCAGATTCCACTGATTAGTTTGGAGAGGGTCTTCAGGAGACAGATGAGGTCAGACTCCAGTAATGAGTGATTAAGGGTGGGAGGTTGCTGAAGGCTACCTGGAGACCACAGACAATGGTGGGCTATGCCAGTTCAAGGATGGAACAGGAGGATCAAGGGTGGAAAAGGAGGGCTAAAGATAGAACCACAACTTAAGGCCCATGGCCTCAGACAATACCTTATGTGGGAAGATTCCAGGAGAGATCAAGGGCCTGTACCTCATCGGGAATAGTAAAATCAAAAAGAATAATAGCATATATTGCTCCTATATCTGTCATTATAATTTATCTCCTGCTTATTTGTATGTGAAATTTGGAATAAGATTGGGGCAGGGGGAGGAATCAGTGAAATCAGAAAATGGGAGAGAAAAAGATTTTATAAATCTCCTTTTTACACATTCCCTCAGGTTGCTAGCTGTTATGTTTTTTTTTAAATTTAGAAGAAAACATTACAGAATTTTTTGAATATTTGGCTGAATCAATTCAAAAGTTCATTTTTCAGAAAAATATTTTATTTTCAATTCACAGAACAAAACAAGCATTTCCATAACACCGCACAATAAAAAATATGATTGTGCATGAAACTACAAATCTACCTTGTACAACTTGCTGTTTCCTCCAAATATACAACAGTTATCGTGTACATATTTTTCTTTTTTCCTTTCCTTCTCACCCTCCCCACTCTAAAGATAACCATCATTATACAGGAATACACACACATGCATAGTCACACATGCATGCATGTATGTGTGTGTGTGTAAAGTTATTTTATACATCAATTTATCATTTCTTTCTCTGGACACACATAGTGAACTTCTTTCTATGTCCTTTTTAAAAATTTGTGTATTTATAATAGTTAAAATGACTTAGCCACTCAAAGTCATTCTTAAAACAATATTGCTGTTACTGTATTCACATAGTTCTGCTTACTTCACTCTTCATCATTTTGTGCAAGTCTTTCCATGCCTTTCTAAGATCATTGAGCTCAGTCTTAAAGATCAGAGGTAGGTTTGAGGGCACCCCCTCAATAAATCATATTCTGTGCTACTCCTGTTCCTTTATGTTTTTCCCACGAGTAAACTGGTGAGGAAGATTATCTTTTTAACACAAATATTGGGGGATGAAAATAGATAATATGTCGGGTTTGCCAAGTAATAAATTATTATTATTTTTAATTTGTCAATTAATGTGAGGAACAGGATAGGGGCAGACAAGCTAGTGAGCTATAATATTTACAAATTGTATTAACTGTTTTAAAAAGTGAGGGAGTACATTGGTTATTACTTTAAAAAAAACCCTCAGATGTTGATTATTGGTAAGTGTTTATACAAAGAGGGGAAGAAGGGATCAAGCTCTCTGCAGACAGGGACTGTTTTTATTGTATTTGTATTTGTATTTATATTCCCAGGATATAGCATAATAACAGCACAAAGTAGGAACCTAATAAATGCTTTTTGATTGATCGAATATATTGAATATGTGACATTCCTAGGAAACTATACGGAAAGTAGATACAAAATACCAAATACAAATGATCCTCCCCTCTGAAATAAAGAGGAAAGTGTCATTAAGCTAGTCCTGGAAATGAAAGAGAATAAGGAATCAATCGACTATTCCTACAAATTTCCCTAAAAATGAAAGAAGTGGGTCCAACTGATAAGTTTTAGAGTTGGTAGAGCTGGTTCTGGTATGAAAGAACTCACTTAGACCTCTATAGCCATTGGGAGCTTTATTGACAGAAAAGTAGTAGGTTTCCTAACAAGAAAGCTTAGAAAGACTCTGGTATTTGGGAGAGTTATGCTTATATAGAGCTTTTGGAATAATGATGTAGTTTTAGAAGTTTTTTATGGGGGTTGAAGATTAAGGACAGGATGAGGAAAATGGATGACAGGAGAGGAGACACAAGATAAGGGAGACAGGGGAAATTTTATGTACCAAGATGAGAGAGACAAGGAATTTTATGGTCCAGGATAAGGGGGAAGTTTTATGGTCTTTCAAGGTAAGGGGAACAAACTTTAGGGTGCTTTCAGGTTAGAGAACAAACTAGGGTTTTCATAAAGTATTGGAAAAGCAACTCAACCTTTAGGGCACCATTTGTATCCTCATCATAACAGGCTGTCCTGTATGAACACTCCTAGAAATGAAGGGGAGAATGGGTTCTAGTTGACACTCCTTTAAATGTCCTGAAAATAAAGGGGAAAATTCCTGGGAAAGAAGACATCAAGGGAATACTCTTATAAACCCTTGGAATAACCAATCCTACCTTTCCTTAATCACCACCTACCCTTGTAATAAAAGGATATGTGTGTTAGTGTTTATGTGGGCACATACATGAGTGTAGAGAGATCCAAGCTATTGAGATAATAGGGAGAGCATCTTAATCTCAGGGTTTTCACACTTACTAACTCAATTATCTTGTGATTTCTCCTGAACCCTCTAGAAATCAAAAGTATGTAAGTAATTTTGATAGCTCATAAAATTTACTTTAGTCAAAGTGGTCAACTAGAGTTTTCTAGTAAGGGCTATGATGTTTAAAATGTTCAAGAGATAGAATTTCCAGGTAATTAATTATTTTATTAATAATGCTACCATTTTATTCATAAAAGAGATTAATGACATTCTTGAATGCTGAAGACCTGCATGTCAGTGGGCTCACAGTTTATTTACCATTGGAAGAGAGGGTGTTCCTGAGGGTGGAAATCAACTCTGATTGGTTGACAATTAGAGAATAAATATTATAATGAGAGGTGGGTTATATTACAATGAGTAGCTTAAGGGTACCTGACTTGGATAACACCTAAGTGTTGGTTAAAGAGACTTAACAATTTCGGTATCAACTCTCTGAGAGAGGGAGAATCCACATTTTCCCAGATTATCTGAGTAAAAACAATGGGCAAGAATCTACTCATTCACTTAAACTTAAAATTTCTTTTGCTGTCTTTGATTAGATCTTAGCCCTCCTAAGTCTTTGTCTAAGATTTCCTACACTGGGTAATTTCTGGATGAGGAAGTAGAAGAGGAAAAAAATTGCTTCTAATTCAATAATTAGTTATTAATACAATTTCTCTCAGGGCTCAGTCATTGCTAAACAAAAAATATAGAGAGGAGCTCCTAGTCCGTTTAGATTAGAGTCCTCTATGGCATTGCAGTCATCATTTCTTGGAGTTTAATTCTCATTCAAAATAACTGTTTAGGTTTTGAGATTGATTGCCATAGAACATGACACTGTTAAATTGTTAATTTTTGTTCATGAGCATTTACACTTTGGAAATCAGCAAAGACAACAATTCAGGGTTTGATTTATTGTTCTGTTGATTGTCTAGACCTAAGAAACTTATGGAGAAAATGTTAATAATGCAGCTTAAATTTAAAGTGTGTGTTGTGTAATTTTTTCCTTTTTTTTTTTTGAGAACTAGTTGCTACATTTATCAGCATAACCTTACCTAGGTGACTATAAGAGCAGTAACTATAGGCATGGCAACTCAGCCATGATATTTATGAAAGTAGCATCTTTGTTATAAGATCTAGAGGTGTGTGTGTGTGTGTGTGTGTGTGTGTGTGTGTGTTATATAAAATAGTAATGTTGAGATTTAGGGGATCCTGTAATAGTAAAATGTGGGTCCTGCTTGATTGAATTCGACCCAAGCCTTTTTTTAGTCAAAGAAAAGCAAGGTTTATTAAAACACAGTCCAAGGTGGGAGTGATTCTAAAAATTCACCATATTGGACAGGCTTGAGGAATTTAAGGATTGGCTAGACTCTTAAGGAATCTGAGTGCTTTAATGGAAAGAAGATATATTTTATATTAGAGAAAGACTGTTAAGAGAGATCTAGGAGTGGCCAGGTAGTTTGGGGTGACTGAAGAATAGGTTTAGGGAGGATCTTGATGGGAGTGGCCAGTAACTGGGTAACTGGAGGTCCTGACAAAGAGAATGGGGCCTTAGATAGGATAAAGGGTGGGAAGTAGCAAGAGTAAATCCAGAGGTAACAGACAATGAAGGGCTAGGTTAGGTTTAGGGTAACAGAGAATTGGGCATAGTGATAATAAAAAGCTAGTTGAAAGGATTATAACCTCAGACAAATTCCAGAGACTTGATCATTTGGGAAAGTTCAAGGAGTGTTCAAGGGAGTTTCCAAAGCCTGTATCCCCATCAGCTACTATTTCTCTAAAATTTCAGACTCCATAATAAAAAAGGAAAGAAAAAACTAATATCCTTGAAGAATATATCCAAAAAGATGAGGTATGAGTTTATATTTGACTAATTATGAGATAGTGAAAACAACCAACCCTCCTAATAAAACAATAACACCTTGAGTTAGTAATCTAAAACTGTAATTTGATATCATTTGATTGGACTTTTGGATGAGATTGAATCTGAGTTTTTCATACTTATATCATGATGTATTAATAATCACACCCACTTTAGTTAAGGGGTTCAAGAGTCAGGCTCGTAGTCTTGCAGGTGGGAAATTTTCTCCTTAATCCTCTCAACTAAAGAAATCCTCTCATTTAAAGAAGAGGTACAAGTGATGAAACTGAGCTGAAAGGATTCTTCCATTGTCCTCAAAAGGTTTATTCCCCCTTAACCTTCCTAATAATATATGGATAATTAATGGAACCTAGTTTGAACCCACAAAACTAAGGGTTATTACCCCACCACCCATACGTGTGGTATAGCCTCCATCTAGGAGAGTAAATGATCTAATTGCATCATCTGAGGGGCAGGGGGTTTAACGAAATCATAAAAAAACCCCAGTGGCTATCAGAGTCCCCTATTCCAGTCCTCTGAAATCTATAAAATGAGTTCTGATTTTGGAACCTCGCCACAAATACCCAAACATATTTCATTACATTCCCCTCCCAATCCTTCACCCCACCCTAAGCCAGGAGCACCTATGCTGCACAGTGAAGAGCCAGACTTGAAGTATTTCTTGAAATACTGAGGGAGTAGGTCATAAAGGCATGTTAGCACTGTGATAAATTTAGGTATGCTAACCTGGATGACTAAATTCCTTTAACAAGGTCTTGGTGTATCACTATGATCATTAAGAATCACCTAAATGAGTCTTAGGGACAATGAGTCCCAAATATTTGATACAGATTGAATTTGGAAGTACAAACTTACACTTTTCTCTTTTTTTTCTCACAAAGACAAAAGGATAGTTAAGTTGTAAATCATTTCCTACAACACTTTAAAAAATGATGCAGACAATTCTAAATTTCTTGGGGATCTTTCAAGGCTGATAATGATTGTGGTGCAAAATAGAATGGTGGGTAGAACTCACAGAAAGTTCAAATTGCTACTTTGTAGTAAGATAAATGATATTTAGTCCTGTCTATGGATGTTATTTCTTTTGGAACTAACTTGTTCTTTGACTTAGTACTTGGGAATCTTCAAATGGGATTATTTAAATAGCTAAAGGAACTGACCTTTTTTTTTTTTTTTTTTTTTTTTTTTTTTTTTTTTTTTGCTAAGAGGATGAGTGGAAGAAATTCCCCCAGGGAACATGCAATTCCCAAACTATTTTTCACGCTATTATTCTAGACTATTAGTTATATAATTATTTGTAGATACAGACAACATTTGTGGTATGTGACTTGTTGCTTTTGGACATAAGAATGACAGCTACCTTTCTTTCTGCTGGAGTTGTTCACCAGCAACTAAAAAGGGGAACTTATTGAGCCATTGTTTGGCACTATGGAAGAAACCTTTGTAATTAAGATAAATGAATGAATGAATGAATGAATGAATGAAAAAACTCTATTAAACAAACAGTGGGCAAACACAAAGAAAAAAGCAAGGAAGTCCTTTGTATTAAACAAATAACACTTCAAGTGAGAGAGACAACACATGAGAGAATTCATCTGAAGGGTGTATAGAGAAGCTTGGAAGTTCTAAGACTGTAGCAGACTAGCTGGTGGCAAGGTTCAAGAAACTCTCAGATGCTTCTTTGGCATAACACAAGGTATTGGCTAATGTAGGGGGAAAAAAAGGCCTTGCTAGAGTCAGAAACTTTGGGATTACTGTTGTGTCTTTCAAAGACCACAAATATAATTGTACTATAGTTTGCATGTATCCAGAAAGACTGTCTATATCTCAGCTACCTGAGACTAGTCAAAAAATCTTAACCCACCAAAAAAAATATATCTCAAAACATTGTGTATGACTTTGAATGTGTGCAAGAGATGAGTGTGTATACCATGAATTTTATTTATTCTGAACACATATATACACTGACCAAGAATGAAAATGTAAGCATATATCATTCATACAACAGTATGTGCAAAAATTCATAAATGTCAAATTAAAAAAGCTTTATGTTTGTTGCTCATAATTCAAAATCTTATGACAAGTACTTTATGACTTTATAGCCTTTGCCTGAAAAATTGGAAACAGAGGTCCTGCCACAGGGAGGAAAGCACAGGGTATATAGAGATCAAAGCTTTAAATATATACTTTTAAAACATTCTGCCTATGAAGCTGATCAAATTTCCACAGACCACAGGGATTCCTGGGAGCAAGTGGGAATTTCCTACACTTTTTTTCTGGAATACACAATAAAAATTGCATAGGATCCTTGCTGGATTTTATGTTATGGACATGATCATCTGGTACCTGATGAGCAGGTTCACTTGGTGTAATGGCGTAAGGAAAACAAAGAAAACATCTTTTTAAAAATTTCCATTGAAAATTATTGTATTCCTATTGTGCTATAAGAAATGGGGAGGAGATGATCTTCATATTGACCTGGGAAAGCCTATACAAACTGATGGTAAATGAGAAGAGCAGAACCAGAAAAAATTTGTATACAATCACAGACACATCATATGTGTGACAACCAAATTTGATAAACTGGACTCTTCACAGCAGCACACAGATATAAGAAAACTCTACAAGTTTCATACTGGAAGGAGATATTTGCATTCAGAGAAAGATCTAGAAAGACCAGAGTTTAAATGGCAACTGAAGCAATCTATATGCTATCATTCTTTTTCATGTTTGGTTTTCTTTCTTTTTTACCATTGTACACTCCATTAGTTACAACCCTTCTATACAACCAGACTATTGTACAATGTGAAAGTATTTGTAGATCCTATACTTGATTGCACCCCTCCATGGTGGGGGCGGGGAGGGAAGAAAAATAGAAACTCGAGGGATTGTGGAACCGAATCTTGTAAACTAAAAGTAAATAAACAAGTCAATGAAAAAAAATTATTGTATTCCTTAAAACAGGATTATGTATTTGAGTAAATGTGCACATGCATGCATGTGTATGTGTGTACATGTGTGTCTTATGTTCTTATAGGACTCTGGCCATGATGAAGAAGGATGTTTTTTATTGATTCAAAGACTCAGTGTCTAATGCACCTGGCATATGTTACAAGTACATGTCTTTCCAGTCTTTTTATACTTTTCCACCCTCCACACATTCTATAATTCAACTACACTGGCCTACCTGCAGTTCCATCAAAGGAACACTTCGTCCTTGCCCTCCAAGGTATGATCTGCACCAAATGTATCTCTTCAGCATCTTGACCTCCTTCAGGACTTACCTGAAGTCCCACCTTCTGTAGGATGTCCTTCCCAGGTGCCTCCTACCTTAGCTAGAAGTGCCTTTCTCTGTCAAATTACATTTCCTATCTATGGGATATCTTCTATGTACCTAGACATTTACATACAGGTTCCTTAAGAGCAGGGGCTGTTTTCTTTTCTTTTTTCTTTTTGCCTTTTTTTTCATATCTCCAGCACTTAGTACAGCACCTAGTATGTAATGGATGCTTCATAAATATATATATTGAAAGATTGGTTAACATCAAATTCTCTCAACACCTCATGTGGGTATTTGTCTGTTTGGTCATGTGGTTTATTTTCTTTTGGACCTTGGCCAGTGGGGGAAGTTTTGTTTGCCTGTGCATATTTGTTATAAAGCTTGGCTTTTTCTTTTTTTTCAAATAGAGCTCAGAAAAAGGAGGAAAATAAATGCTTGTTATTTTTTTTAATCAAATAAAAGAGCAGAGTAAAGATGGTGGCATAGAAGCAGGAGAACTCCATGAGCTCCACTGATAACCACCTCAAATACCTATAAAATATGACTCTAAACAAACTTCAGAGCTCTAGAACCCACAAAATGACAGAGAAACATGACTCCCACTGAAAGCAGCCTGGCAGGCAGACAGGAAAGGTTAATCACATCTTGCAGGGAGCTGAAACCAGCCAGGCCTGAAACTGTGAGTGTAGGCCCAGGGTGGCCAGGATGAGCCATGGCTCAAGCTTTCAGGAGAGTGGATCAACAGCAGATGTGGCAATTTCCAGAATTATAAACCCATAAGAGCTAAGGACAAAGTGAAAGGTTGGTGGAACTTGGCCAAATTTGGGGGAAAGGAGTGGGTCCAGCTGTCTACTCCCAGGGCAAGAAAGCAGCAGAAGGGGTCCCTGCAACAACCTCCATCTAACTACTCCAGAGTTCCCGGTCTGCAGAATGATGCCAAGCATCATTCAGAGGCTAAGTGCTCTTTCCTTAACCTGCCTGGATAGGGATCATGGTATTGGGTGGTGGTCAGTCCTGAGGTATGTGACAAGTGAGCCAAAGCTGATGCCAAAGCTCCTAATAGCTCAGACAGCTGTGTAAGCCCCAGGGATTTGGGACAAAGCTCTCCCCTCTGAAAGCAGAGTTCTATGGAGCCCAAAAGTAAGGTAATTGACTGGCAACATGAGCAGGGAAAGGAAGCAAAGCAAGTTCAGCAACCCAATGTTGGATTCCTTTTTTGGGGACAAAAAGGATCAAAGCATGGAATGGAAAGAAGACAACACAGTCATAACTCCCAGACCATAAGCTTCCAAGAAAAATGTAAACTGAATAAAGGCCATAGAGGAGTTTAAGAAGGATTTTGAAAACCAAATAAGAGAAATGGAGGAAAAATTGGGAAGAGAAATGAGAATGATGCAAGAAAATCATGAAAAAAAGAGTTAACAATTTGACTGAAGAAAACACCATAAAAAAAGATTAATTCAAATGGCAAAAGAAGCCCAAAAAGCCAATGTGGAGAAGAATGCTGATTGGAGGGGGAGAGGAGGTGAAGCCAAGATGGAGGCATAGAAGCAGTAAGGTTTCACAGCTCACACATAGCCCCCTCAAACACCCATAAAATATGACTCTGAACAAATTTTAGGGCTCCAAAACTCACACAAAAAGAAAGAAAAACACATCTCTTGCTGAAGGCAGTTTGGAAGAAAGGGTTCAATGAAGAACACTGGGAGCCACAGTTTGGCCTTGGGGCTGCCAAGATGAGTAGCAGCTGGAGCCTTCAGGAGAGTGGATCAGTGGCAGCAGTGGCAGTGTTTAGAATTACCAAGCCAAAAGAAACAAGGACTAAGTGAAAGATCAGTGGAACTCAGGTAAATTTGGGGGAGAAAAGCTGTCTGGTAAAACTGCCTCTAGGGCAAGGAAGTGGCAGAAGTGGTGGCCTTGCAGCCACCTCCACACTGCTGTTTCAGAGGTCCTGGCCCGCAGACTGCAGGGGGGCCAAGCAGTTGTTCAGAGATTAAGTGCTCTTATGTTGAGCAGCCTCAATCCAGATTGTGGTCTTGGGTTGTGGTCCTGGGGTGCGTTTTCAGTGAGCCAAAGCTGGTAGGGGCTGCAACAGCCTCCTAATAGCTCTGGTAGCTGTGAAAACCCCAGCAATTTGGAACAGAGCTTTCCCCCTGGAAGCAGAGTTCTGTAGAGCTAAAAAAAATCAAGTAATTCACTGGGAACATGAGCAGAGAAAGGAAGCAAAGTAAGAATAGCAATTGAACTCTAGGATCTTTTGGGGGGGATGAAAAGGAGTAAAGCATGGAACGGGAAGAAAACAATGGCCAGAACTCCCACACCAAAAGCTTTTAAGAAACATGAAGGCCGCTTACAAGCCATAGATAAGCTTAAGAAGGATTTTGAAAGCCAAATAAGAGAGGTGGAGGAAAAATTGGGAAGAAAAATGAGAATGATGCAAGAAAATCATGAAAAGAGAGTCAATAACCTGACTGAAGAAAATAACACCTTAAAAAATAGATTAACTCAAATGTCAAAAGAGACCCCAAAAGCCAATGAGGAGAAAAATGCCTTAAAAAGTCAAATTTGCCATATGGAAAAAGAATCTCAAAAGCTTTCTGAAGAGAATAATTCCTTCAGAATTAGAGTGGAGCAAATGGAAGCAAAGGAATTTATGAGAAATCAAGATAGTATTAAACAGATCCAAACAAATGAAAAAATAGAAGGCAATGTGAAACATCTCCTTAAAAAACCACTGACCTGGAAAATAGATCCAGGAGAGACAATTTAAAGATTATTGGATTACTGAAAGCCATGATCAAAAATAAGAACTTAGAAAGCATCCTTCAAGAAATTCTCAAGGAAAATTGCCCTGGTATTTTAGAAGCAGAGGACAAAATAGAACTTGAAAGAATTCACCGATCACCTCTTAAAAAAGATCCCCAAAAGAAAACTCCTAGGAATGTTATAGCCTGGTTCCAGAGACCCCCAGATCAAGGAGAAAATATTACAGGCTTCCAAGAGGAAGCAATTTGAATACTGTGAAAACACAATTAGGATAATCCACGATCTGGCAGCTTGTACATTCCGGGATCCAAGGGCCTGGAATATGATATTCCAGAGATCAAGGGAGCTAGGATTAAAACTAAGAATCACCTACACAGCAAAACTGAGTATAATGTTCCAGGGGAGGTGGAGGACTTTCAAACATTCTTGCTGAAAAAACAGAACTGAAAGGAAAATTTGACACTCACAAGAAGCATGAGAAGGTAAACATGGAAAAGAAATCATGAGGAACTTATCAAAGTTGAACTATTTACATGCCAACATGGAAATACAGTAATTGTAACTTATGAAAATTTTCTCAGTATGAGGATGGGTGAAGGGAATACAAATATATATATATATATATATATATATACATATTACTGTATAGGAGGGTTTATATATGCATATGAACACAAATCTGAGTATGTGTATATATGTGTACATAGAGGGCACAGGATCAGTTGAATAGGAAGGGATGATATTTGAAAAGCTGAAATTGAGAGGTGGGAGAGGATTAGAATGAGAGGAGAAAGGGAGAGACAGAATGTGATTAATCATCTCATATAGAAGAGGCTAGGGATAACTGTTACAATGGAGGGGAAGAACAGGAAGGCAAAAGGGAAAGGGTCAACCTTACTCTCATTGAATTTGACTTAGGGAAGGAATGACATAAACTCTAAACTGGGTATCTTGCTGCACAGGAGAGAAGGGGGGAATGAAATGAGAGGTGGGATGACGGAGGGGAGTGGAGGATGGGGGGGTTGCTTGAATTACACACTTCTGTTAAGGGACAGGGAGAGTTCAGAGAACAGAACAAGGGTAGGTGAGATAGGAAGGAGGGACATATAATCAGTCTCCCTCAATATGTCCACTGTGGAGATGTTCTGCATAATTACACATGTACAGCCTGTATTGAATTGCTTGTTCTTCCAGTGGGCGTTTGTGAAGAGGAAGGGGAAGAATCTAAAATTTAAAGTTCTATAATCAAATGTTAAAAATATATATGCATATATTATCATTGTTATTATTGTTATTATTATTATTATCATTAACTACATGCAACTGGGAATTAAGATATACAGGCACTGGGGTAGGGAAACTCAGAGACTCATCCTGCCCTACCAGAAAGTCAGAGGAGTGATGGCGGAGGACATAGGAGAGAGCAGATTGGGGAAGGGGTTATAAAATGGGATTGCTGTTTTGGGGTGATGGGTAGGGGAAAGATGGGGAGAAAATTTGTAACTCAAAATCTTATGGAAAGGAGTGATGTAAACAAGAAAATAAATAAATAATTTTTTTTAAAGGAAGAATGCCTTAAAAAGTAGAATTTGCCAGATGGAAAACAATCTCAAAAGCTCACTGAAGGGAATAATTCCTTCATAAATTATAGTGGAGCAAATGGAAGCAAATGACTTTTTGGGAAATTAACATACTATTAAACAGATACAAGTAAATGAAAAAATAGAAGGCAATGTGAAATATCTCCTTGGAAAAAAACCACTGACCTGGAAAATAGTCCAAGGAGAGACAATTTAAAACTTATTGGACTACCTGAAAGCCATCATCAGAAAAAGAATTTAGAAATCATCTTTCAAGATATTCTCAAGGAAAACTGCCCTGATATTTTAGAACCAGAGGGCAAAATAGAACTTGAAAGAATTTGCCCATCACCTCTTGAAAAAGATCCCAGAAAGAAAACTCCTAGTAATAGCCAGATTCTGGAGTTCCTAGATCAAGGAGAGAATATTACATGCTGTCAAGAAGAAACCATTTGAATATTGTGGAAACACAATCAGGATAACCTGGGGCCTAGCAACGTCTACATTAAGGCACTGACGGGCCTAGAATATGATATTCCAGAGGTCAAGGGAGCTAGAATTAAAACCAAGAATCACCTACCGAGCAAAATTGAGTATAATGTTCCAGGGGAAAATATGTCATTCAATGAGGTAGAGGAATTTTAATTTTCAGGAATTCTTGATGAAAAAACCAGAACAGAAAAGAAAATTTGACATTGAAATACAAGAATCATGAGAAGGTAAACATGGAAAAGAAATCATAAGGGACTTATCGATGTTGAACTACTTACATGCCAAAATGGAAAAATGATAATTGTAACTTATGAAACTTTTCTCAGTATGAGGATAGGTGAAGAGAATATAAATGTATATGTATGTATACACATGCATATGTCTATATAAGTAGGTATATATGCATATGAATACATATGTGAGTGTGTATATATATGTGTACATAGGCAGAGGGCACAGGATCAATTGAATAGGAAGGGATGATATTTTAAAATGTGAAACTGAGAGGTGGGAGAGGAATAGAATGAGAAGAGACAGAGAGAGACACAATGGGGTTAATCATCTCATATAGAAGAGGCAAGGATAACTGTTACAATGGAGGGAGAGAACAGCAAGGCAAAAGGGAATGGATCAACATTACTCTCATTGAATTTGGCTTAGGGAAGGAATGACATACACTCTAAACTGGGTATCTTCCCCTACAGGAGTGTATGGGGGAAGGGGATTAGAAGGCAATGATGGAGGAGTGGGGAGGTTGTGGAGGGAGGGTTGTTAGAAGCACACACAGGGACAAAGTAGAAAATAGAAAAAATGGGGAGTGGGATAGGAAGGAGGGAAATATAGTCAGTCTTTCATACGTCCATAGTGGAGATGTTCTGCTTAACTACACATGCATGGCCTGTATTGAATTGCTTGCCAGTGGGGGTGGGTGACAAGGGAGGAAGGGAAAGAAGCTAGAATTTAAAGTTGTAAAATCAAATGTTAAAAAAAATTATATATATATATTTACATGCAACTGGGTAATAAGATATACAGGCACTGAGGTACGAAGAACCTTTTTCCCCTACCAGAAAGTCATAGGGGTGATGGGGGAAGACAGAGAAGAGAACAGATTGGGGTAGGGGATATACAGTGGGATTGCTGTTTTGGGGTGGTGGGTTGGGGAAAGACAGGGAGAAAAGTTGTAACTCAAAATCAGGTCGAAATGATGTAAACTAAAAATAAACAAAAGTTATTTTAAAAAATTAAATTTAATTTAATTTAATTTAAAAAGGAATAAAAGTTAATAAAAGAAAGCAGAAGCTTTCAAAAAAGCCTTAGCAGTCTGCATGGAGCATAATAGGCACTTAATGAATGTTCATTGACTGACTATGTATAAAGCTATTTTTTAATGGCTGGTAGAAATTGCTAGAAACTTTGTGACCATTGTTGAGTCTTGCTGTTCTTCAAGTCTTTAGTCTTCTCAAGAGTGGTGGATAGAATATACAGAGGAGCTGTGTCTTATCCTGGTTACCATACTACTGCCAGATTAAGCATACCTACAGTCACTGAGAAAAGTGTGATTACCATCATAATTCATCAGTTGGTGACACTTAAATAATTTTGAAGGAGCAAAGCATTAGAGAGGAGTACATGCCAAATGAATAGTTTACTACCCCAAAGTAACACCTCAGAGTCTTAATATTTCCCATTCCAGAGAATGACCCATGGAGGAACACTCTTGACTCATTGATTGGATCTTTGGATGCTTTAGACACAAAGATTTGCTTTAAAACAAATTGTGACAACTCAAAGCTACACCATGCACTGAGAAGGTTTCATTGGTGTATGGGTGGAGTACTTGCCCTCCAGGGTTGGAGACTGGCCCAATTAAATACCTGCTTGTTTTCATGGGGACTTTATAGGAGCTAAATTGAAATGGGTGACTAGGTGGTTCAATGAATAGAGTACTGGCCCTGGAGTCAGGAGGACCTCAGTTCAAATCCAAGCTCAGATTCTTAACACAAAACTAGGTATGTGACCTTGGGCAAGTCACTTAACCCCAAATACCCTGCCTTTCTCCCTCCAAAAAGCAAAAAATATTGTGTGTGTGTGTATATGTGTGTGTGTATGTGTGTGTGTGTGTGTGTGTGTATGTGACAACTAAAGATCTGGTTCTAATTCGTTCATATTGCAATTATTCATTTATAGCAGGACCTTATCTCTTCATGTACAACCAGGAAGCTAAAAGTATACATTCTTGGTCCTGAGAGACCACATTGAAGCTCTTTAGGACCTGTTTCAAACCATATTTAAATAATTTCAGAAAGGACTTTATATTTTAAGATGAAATATATGAATATGAAACCTAGGGTGTGAGTTTCACATCAATTCAAAGAGAAGACAGCTTCCAACTAGACTCTTTTGCCAGTAACTCTTCCCTGTAGTAGTACATTGAATGGTTTGCTTTGACATATATCCTATAAAAGTGGGGATAGGAGGCCCACTTTTATTTATCCCAATGTGTCTCAAATTTGGAATGTGGACTCAATTAAGTGAGCTTGTACCTGAGCCCCAGTTAGCCTTTTCTGCGTTGTATTCTTTTCTTGATTAGATAACAGATTGCTGTTTTCATGGTGAACATATCCAGGTTTGGAGGAATATTAGTGAAATAAGTGGAATCATGGTATAGAGGTGAGATGAGATGAAATGTAAAATACCTAATCAAAAATGTTTTAAACTCCCATATGTGCTTATTAGAATTAGGTATCAGCCCCTCTGCATATTGTGAAAGTATTTTGTCATATACCAAATCCTCTCTCTCTTTCTCTCTTTCTCTTAAAATGTATACTTGTGAGTGTACTTCATTTAAGGTTATTTTTTTGTGAAAGAACAATTTAATTATGTCATTAATGATTCATGTTTTATAATTGGTTCCTTTTTAAAATTTTTTCTTGTTTTGTGGAGGCTCTATTCATGAGCCAAAAAGTAAAATCTTACCTGGTAAGGGACCTAATGGTCCAAAGATTGTGAGAAGAGAACCTGTTTTCATTAGAGGCAAGATCCTCTAGGAATGAACAAAATCAAACTTCATGCCTATATAAATAACAAATACTGTCACAGTATCTCAAAGGTCCTATGGTGAAATAGCAATAACTTCTCAAGATTACATCATTCATTTGTCCATTCACTCATTCATTCATCAGAATAAAGAGCAAGCCCCTTTTCACACTTTGGAAAGCTATACTGTTACATTCAAGGGACAGGAATGCCACTGTGAAGGTAGCAGAGACAATTACTTTGCTTTTTGGACTTATACGTGTACTTCTCCCCCACCTACTTGTCTACAAGAAATACACAGGGATAGACAGACTTGAGTTCAAATCCAGCCTCAGACATTTACTAGCTATGTGATCCTGAGCAAGTCACAACCTCTGTTTGCCAGTGTCCTCATCTGCAAAATGAGGATAATAACAGCACTTGGACTTCCCAGGGTTGTTGTGAGGATCAAATGAGATAAGAATTGAAAAGTGCTTAGCATAGTGTGTGGCACACAGTAGGTGTTATGCACATGCTATTATTATTGCTATTAATTAATCACATTATAGCCAGAGGTATTTATGGTTCAAAATCCTGGGGAGCCTCAGCTTTGGAGCTGTTTGATAATTTTCTGGATAAATAACTATTATGTAATTTAGCCTTCAGGAACGGAATTATGACGTTTATAAGATAATCACCATAAATTAGAATAAGGTATGTTTTGGGAAAATGGCTTCAACACCCTTACCAGGAATAGCACACCAAAGAAATAACTAATCCGAAGAATATTAGTTATCTCGGACAGTTCTAACTAAAGACTTTGGGATTTGGGTTAAAAAATCTCCTTTTAGGGAGATGAGGCCTTAGCTTAGAACCAAGACTGAGGGAACAAAAGAAGGAAGACTTTTTGGTCATCTAAGGGCAGATTTTTTATGCCTTTTCTAAAAGAGATTGAAAAAAGCCTATGTGTAGGCTTCAAGCAACACCCTAGCCAAACATTTCAGTTTATCAAGAAGTTGGTGGAATGAAAACTATAGCAAAGCATTATCTATACAGACTCCATGGCAGATTATTATAGTCCAGTATGAACTAGCAGCTGCCTCAGTCAGTAAAAGGCTACAGGATCAAAATGGGCATTAGTGACCCTTCAAGCTTAGTCTCATGAGTTCTCCTCTATGTGAATGCCCCCAATTTAGGGAAAGACACCTTTTCCTGCTTTTCTTCCTATGTCATTTCATTAATTAATTTTGCTTTTAATTATATCTCCTACTTGACTATTTTTTAAAAAGCATATTTGTAAGGGTGTATAAAGGCTCCTTTAACATTACCATTAGGGGTACAGATAATGAAAGTAACTTGAATCTGGGGAAGCTATTCTGTGAGGGACTTACCCTGTGGTTTTGGTTTTTTTTTTGAGGTGTCATAAGATTTTTTTTTTACATTTCTTTCTGTAGTTCAAAACTTGCACTTTTTATTTTTAATTGATTTGTTTATTTACTTTTAGTTTACAAGATTCAGTTCCAGAATCCCATAAGTTTCAAATTTTCTCCACTCCCTCTTCTGCCTCCACTCCACCCATGGTGGCATGCAATTAAGTATAGGATCTGCAAATACTTTCACACTGGACATTAGTCTGGTTGTATAGAAGGTTCATAACCGATGGAATGAACAGTGGAAAAAAGAAACAAATTCAAACATTTACCCTGTGTTTTGAAAGTGTGTCCACAACTGCAACATATTAATTTATGTTTATGTTTTGAAAAATTAGAGTGAGGAAATCTGTGTTGAGAATGTGGAGGATTACCAGAATTTGAGTTGGTGAGGGTGGTAGTGTACAAGGGCAGGAATGTAGGTGGGGTATGAGGGTATAGATTTGGAGTGTTGGGCAGCCTGGGAGAAGGACTTGGGTTGGATGTGGGACTTGTCCATAGATCTGGATCAAAGGCCTTAAAGTATTCAGTCTTCATATACAGAGAAAAAATCCAAAGAGGGAAAAAATTCCATTAGACATAGTATCATTTTTGGTTGATAACAATGCTTCATTATCACTACTGTTAACATTCTTGACAGGAGATACGACACTTTAGAGCTCTAAAGACAGCTGTCCTGCAGCTGTTCTGATTTTGGCACGTAGTGTTTCATTTACAAATTGTACACCCTTCTTGTTATTTTGACTGACATCCTGAAAATACATGTTCAGAATCTGGTCAAATGACATCCTTTCACAGTAATGGTACAGATAAAACACAATGGTATCCACAAGTAATGCTTAAGTTATCTTAGAATTCTCTCTTTTTGCTGCTTTCAGTTTTTTGATTGAGAAAGGTGATATGGATTTGGAAAAATTATGGCTTTTCTGGAGAAATTTTTTACAAAATACCTTTTTTCAGTTTTCAGTAAGTAAAAAGCCAATTCTCTGATTTTGGTATGATGATAACTGTTGGACAGCAGTCTTAAAACTTTCTATAGTTATTTTTCTCTTAGCAGGAGGTCACAGTGGTAAATGTCCGAGAAGATATTTCATGTGGGGTAATGCTTTAAGTGGAGAGAGTAGATAGAGTGAATGCGGTGGATAGAGTTCAGGGCCTAAAGTCAGGAATATTCACCTTCTTGACTTCAAATCCAGCCTCAGACATACTAGCTATGTGACCCTGGCCAAGTCACTTAATTTTCTTTCCCCAGGTTTCCTTATCTATAAAATGAGTTGGAGAAGGAAACAGCAAAACAATCCAGTATCTTTACAAGAAAATCCCCAAATGGGGTAATGAAGAATCTGACATGATTGAAAATGACTAAACAAGAAATCAATAAAATATTCAAAGATCATATTCTATATTTGGGTGAATTCTATTTCAGTTAAACACATCATACACAATTATGTTAAATGGAAAAGCATATCTTTGTTCAAATTAACCAGTTAAATGACATAATAGTGATTTGAACATTCCTGGATAGAAGGTAGATTGAAGATTAATATAATCTTGACTAGTACTCATAGGTATTTAGGGAACATGAAATACTTCACTGCCATTTATATGGTCTTTATCAAATTCATATATTTCCTATTGTAGCTCCTAGTCTCAAATCTACCAGGTTTAAAGGGGTTCACCAATGAAGATATTGTAATATTTGAGATTGAGAGGGGGTTTTTAATGCTTAATTTGTGCTCATAAAACATACTGTCATTTCCCACTAACTACTGTCCTCATTCCCCACACTCTCCTTTCTAACAATAACATATAGTCAATCAAAAGAAATTAAAACATTGGTCAGTTCTGAAAATGTATGCCTCATTCCAAAGGTCCAGTACACTGTCTCTCAACTACAAGACAGAGAGAGATTTTTTTTCTCTCAACTACAAGTCTCTCAAGTATAAAACAGACCACATATAGCATTATGACTAATCTGAAGGAGTCACTGACTCCTGATTCACTGAATCATTGATGAGAATTTTGGTCTTTTAATATTTTATTAGTTTACTTTCTATTATTTTACTCATTCTTTTAATAATTCTTCTGGTTCTCATTACTTTGTTCCACTGGAGTTTATTCAAGTTTTCCTTATGTTCTGTGAAATCTTCATCTCAGTCATTTCATATGGTACAATAAAATCCAATTATCTTCATTTACCCCAAATCATTCAGTTATTCGTTGATCATTGGGTACCCATTTTTTCTAGTTCTTTGAAAATCCAAAAAGAGTATTGCTAAAATATTTTTGAAATACTCTATTTTTTGAGCCTTTGCAGTACACATCTGGTAGTGGAATTGGTGGGCAAAAGGTATCAACAATTTAGTGACTTTTTTAAAAAGTATTTTTAAATGATCTTCCTGAAAGGTTCGACCACTTCATAGCTTACTAATAATGACTTAGTAGCATGCCTGTATTCTCTTAGGCCTTTCAGCATTTACTTAGTCTTTTGTCCTATTTGCCAATCTGCTAAGTGTGAGGTGAAACTTCAGTTTCAGAGAAAATTTCCATATCTTTTACTATTCATGATTGCATTTCCCATAACATCCAACTATCTATCCTAGTCAACTCCTTGCTCTCTGATCTACCATTTGTCTCTTTGAATCACCAGACCTCAGTGAAATTCCTCCAAGTAACTTAATCCACTCAGTTTCAGAAATCCTTGGGTAGGGAACCTGTGGTCATGATTGGTGTGAGAAAATTATATTCACTCAACCCTGGAGCATCATTCCTCTTTCTGATTCTCTTCCTGCTATGCCAATTTCCATATATCTGCTTTTCATTTTTTTCTGGAAAGAGAAATTAAGTCAGTTTCATCACTGCTTCTAGAAAGAATGTGCCACTTTATACCACTAAGGCTCAAATCATCATCCTTGTGATTTGCCAGATCAAAACACCCTTTTGGAGTAATTTCCACACATGTATTGTCATTCCCTTTAGCAATTTAAGCTCCTTGAAGGAAGGGACAGTTGCTCCTGTATTTGTATCTCCAGGTCTTAACATGGCATTTGACTCATAGTAAGCACCAAAGAATTTCATTCATTAGGAGCATAATTTCACATGTTTGCTGATGTCTTGTAATACTTCTTTGAAGACTGCCTATTCATATCCTTTGACTATTTATCTATTGAGAATTGACCCTTATTCTTTCATGTTTGGTTCAATTACAAACATATGTATTAAATATATGTATATTATATGTAATATATAAATGCACATTTATTTATATTCTGATAAATACATTTATTTACATATATAGTTATAATAACATTATCAGAAATCAGCTTGATTCTTTTTTATTTTATTTTCTTCTATTTCTGGGTGCAATGATTTTTTTTTTTACAACAGCTTTCAAATTTTCCTGAAATTATCCGTTTTACTTCTGTGTTTGCCTCTATCCCTTCCTAATAAGGATTCTTCTTTTCTGTATCTTTGGGTAAGCAATCGTCTCAAACTTTTTCTTTAAAAATGTGACTTTTAAAACTTACTTCATATATGTAGTTTTTGTTTATTTTAGTATATGATAAGAAATAATGGTCTAAACCTAATTTCTGTTTGACTGTTTTGCAATTTTTCCAGCAATGTTTGTCAGATACTAAGTCTTTATCCCTATAGTTGATATCTTTGGATTCATCTAATTCTGTATTACTATGCCTGAGTATGTTATGTTATGCTATGCTATGCTATGCTATGTTATGTTATGTTATGTTATGTTATGTTATGTTATGTTATGTTATGTTATGTTATGTTAGACTAATTTCCACTAATAGAACCATTATCCACAACATGAAGGCAACTTTTTAATTAGCTGACCCAGGAAGAGTTTCTACTGATCCCAGCCATGACTCTTATAATAACTACTTGTATCTCCATGTTGTCTATATGGTTTTTAAGGTTCTTTGAATTCAAGGTAAACAAGGCCTTGCCATGGCACAAACTAACACTGAGTGCCACTTAGATTTGACAAAGTTGGAAGATGAAAGGAAACACAGCTTAATTGATCAGGCCAAATAAATAACTATCTTATTATATCAAAGGCATATTTGGTCCTTTTCAGTTTGATTTGAACATCTACATTTTTAATCAGTTTTTCCTTATTAAAAGAAAATATATTGAATCCTTTTGCATAGCAGGTAGGTTCAATAAATCTGATTTTCTGTCTCATATCATCAATAATATTTGGGTCACAAAACCATTATTATATTGTTATAGGTTCAAACATCTAGGGTTGTCTGGTGTATCATTATAAAATTTTCCAGCCAAAAACTGTAATGCTGGTGTCGTGGTGGTGATATGGCAACTAGATAAAGACCCTGTGAGGTTGGCAGTTTTTGTTCTGACTGATAAAACAATTTCCAAGAACCATGAAGAGTTGGGTGAAAATAAAAATGATGAGAATAATTCAGTAGTTTCAAACTCAAAAAATTGACTCAGCAAGCCACAACTTAACATTATCCATGTAGTACTGTGTTTTAATTTATTTTGTTAATTCCCAGTTTTCCTGCAGTAAATTTGACACCTCTGGAGTAATTGATCAGCGCCATACACAGATTTCTCCTTGTCAAAGGGCATATTACCTGGTCCTCCTGTTAAGAACAAGACTACCTTCCTTCATGGCACTACAACCCAAGTATACCAGGATTTGGCCAGGCAGCAAGTTTTAATTGGCATTAGGTACCATTTAAAACTGAAGCATACAATATTTGAGTAATAGAAAATATAGTCCCAGAAAAGTAAGGATCACTATCTCCTCTGCTTCTTCAAAATATAATTCATCCATAAATTATATCTGGCTATGTGATTAATCATGTCTCCCATCATTATTTAAAGCAAACCCTGATCCTTCTCTAGGAGCTTTCTGTTTTAAGTGGAAGCAAACTGTCTTTCAACTGCTTTAAATTGTATTGACTAGAGTTTTCCTTTCTTTCAATAGGTTTCTGTATCAAGTTAATGGTTGTTTCAATCTCTAGCCATCTCCATATCTAAAGCATGAAAACTTGACGTCTGTCTGTCTTTTCTCTACATTGCTTTCCTTTTTTTTTCAACTGAGATATCTCATTTTCAAGGCTTTTTTACTGTCTTGTACCAAGATCCTCTATTTTAAATCTCTCCAATATTCTCAAATATAATGTTGATCTTGAATACCAATGTTATCTAGATAAATTCTATATTATCTCAATAGATGCTTATAAAGAGACTTTTGATGTAATCCAATTCACTTTACTCTTAAAAACACTAGAAATCATAGGGAAAATTGACCTTTTAATATAGCAAATAACTGACAAGGCACAACCATTCTATCACTCCCTTTCACAAGTAAATTTCAGACTTTTTCAAAATAAAGAACAATATTTATTGTGTATCTTCTGGTGCAATAAGAGTTGTAGGCAGAGGAGGGCTGTCTAGCCATGCATACTAGTTACAGGTTCTACTTACTTCTTTTGGTGAGTTTAATGTACTATATAAATGCTATTACGAACAGAGTCAAAATGATTTTGTTAAATACTTTGAGTTGTTCTTGGTTTTGTTCTTACTTTTTAGGGGTAAATTTCAACATATCTATGATCTTAATAATATAGCTACATGAATAAACATTGCAACCCATTTGCAACCTCCCAGTCTGTGTGAGATATAGCGTCTCTATAAATCCTCTACAGAGAATCTTCCTAAAGCTCTAAGGGCCTTCCCTTGGTACTTGTCATATTTCATGGTATTGAGCACAACAAACTGGCTGTCCATCTGTTATCCCTCCTCTGGCTACATTAACAGACTACTTTCTATTCTGATTGTACATGGTTCAGTGCTATCTTTTATAATTTGGTAGCAACTTTTATCCTGATTTACTTCCACCACGAAATGTCCCATTACCCTTGGCTTCACTAGAAATAGTGATTCTTCTGAGATTGTAGTGCTCAATGACTCATAGTTTTAGCATAACTGGGAAAATATTAATACTAAACTCAAATTTTTTTGTAGTAATGAGAAAAATAAGTCCTCAGATCACTTGAGAAAGCATAGTGAAATTTCACAAGAATGCTGAATTTCAGTATTTTTGTACATTCAATTATGGGCCCTAATGATTGTTGATTTGTAGCACCTGTTCAAGAAAGATATCAGGATGGGCTAAATCAATACTTGGCAAACAGTCTAGGGAATGTTAAAGTTTCATTCATTTATTTTCATTATTGGTGGCCAGATCAATCTATTTTTTAGGATTGTGGATTTCAATGGAAGGTCCTGTAGTTTCCCAGGGATCAGTGTAATTAGTAAAATGTCTTCCACACAAGGAGTATGCATAAAACTTTTCATCATTTGGGACCCCTCATATTTGCACATTATATAGACCATTGAGTAGATTTTAATGGGATGACCAAGTACATGTAGAGGTTGATAATTTATGATCTGTTCTTATTCACTTATTCTGATAAGAATGATGTCTAAAGTTTTTCATGTCCTGCAATCTTCTCATTTTTGAGGAATTAATATATAGGAACTTTTAAAATTGTGGCCTCCAGCATAGTCTTATTTTTGCTCTATTTGATAAGCACAGGCACTCATCTCATACACAACTTTTAAAAGGTATTGTCACTTTTAACATACCATATCAGTATATGAATAAAATAATTTCATAGAACTATTACAATAAAAACATTATCAGACCAATTTAACTGATTTTTTATCTTTCATTTTTATCTTCATTTGCCATTTTTTATAATCTGGCTAAATTATATGCTAAGAACTGTGTAGACCTGTTTTCCTCACACTTATTATTATAGTTTTATGATCTAACAATGCTGATAATCTTCCATCATCCACCTCCATAATGTTTCACAAATGAGTTTATACTCAAAATGTTTGCTGTCCTATGTTGCCCTGTCTCATAACTTTGCAAGGGGATCAAGTGTTGGCTGAATGACTTTTTCTGAGACTTTTGGTGTCTCTATTATGTTTTTAATTTTAATTATTTATTTATTTTCTTGTTTGCATCATTCATTTCCAAGAGATTTTGAGTTATAAATTTTCTCCCCGTCTTTCCCCCACCCACCACCCCAAAACAGTCATCCCACTGTACAATCCCTCCCCCAATCTGCTCTCCCCTATGTCCTCCCCCATCACCCCTATGACTTTCTGGTAGGGAAAGATGAATCTCCCTACCCCAGTGCATACACACACACACACACACACACACACACACACACACACACACACACATATATATATTAACATTTGATTATAGAACTTTAAATTCTAGATTCTATCCCTTCCTCCCTCATCACCCACCCCCACTGGAAGGACAAGCAATTCAATACAGGCCATATGTGTGGAGTTACGCAGAACATCTCCACAATGGACATATTGTAAGTGACTGATTATATGTCCCTCCTTCCTATCCTCCTCCCCCTTGTTCTGTTCTCTACCCTGTCCCTTTACAGAAGTGTGTGTTTCCAGAAACCCTTCCCCCCCACCTTGCCCTCTCCTCCATCATTCAACTTCTCATCCCTATCCCCTCTACTCTCCTCTGTGGCAAGATACCAAGTTTAGAGTATATGTCATTCCTTCCCTAAGCCAAATTCAATGAGAGTAAGGTTGACCCTTTCTCTTTTGCCTTCCTGTTCTTCCCTTCCATTGTAACAGTTATCCCTAGCCTCTTCTATATGAGATGATTAACCCCGTTCTGTCTCTCCCTGTCTCTTCTCATTCTATGCCTCTCCCATCTCTCAATTTCACTTTTTAAAATATCATCCTTTCCTATTTAATTGATTCTGTGCCCTCTATGTACACATATATTACACATACTCAGATATGTGTTCATATGCATATATATGCCCTCCTATATAGACATATGTGTATGTATACATATATATATATATACATTTGTATTCCCTTCACCTATCCTCATACTGAGAGAAGTTTCATAAGTTACAATTATCATTTTCCAAGTTTGCATGTAAATAGTTCTACTTTGATATGTTCTTTATGATTTCTTTTCCATGTTTACCTTCTCATGCTTCTTGTATTTGAGTGGTGAATTTTCTTTTCAGTTCCGTTTTTTTTCATCAAGAATGCTTGAAAGTCCTCCACCTCATTGAATAACCATGTTTTCTGTTGAACATTGTACTCAATTTTGTTGGGTAGGTGATTCTTGGTTTTTATCCTAGCTCCCTTGATCTCTGTAATATCATATTCCAGGGCCTTGGATCCCTTAATATAGAAGCTACTAGATCCTAGGTTATCCTAATTGTGTTTCCACAGTATTCAAATTGTTTCTTCTTAGCAGCTTGTAATATTTTCTCCTTGGTCTGAGGGCTCCAGAACCTGGTCATAAGATTCCTAGGAGTTTTCTTTTTGAGATCTTTTTCAAGAAGTGATCAGTGAACTCTTTCACGTTCTATTTTGCTTTCTGCTTCTAAAATGTCAGGGCAATTTTCCTAGAGAATTTCTTGAAGGATGCTTTCTAAGTCCTCTTTCTGATGATGGCTTTCAGATAGTCCAATAATTTTTAAATTGTCTCTCCTGGATCTATTTTCCAGGTCAGTGGTTTTTTTCAAGGAGATATTTCACATTGTCTTCTATTTTTTCATTTGTTTGGATCTGTTTAATACTATCTTGATTTCTCATAAATTCATTTGCTTCCATTCGCTCCATTCTAATTCTGAAGGAATTATTCTCTTCAGAAAGTTTTTGGGATTATTTTTCCATCTGGAAAATTTGACTTTTTAAGGCATTCTTCTCCTCATTAGCTTTTGGGGCCTCTTTTGTCATTTGAGTTAATCTATTTTTAAGGTGTTATTTTTTTCAGTCAGGTTGTTGACTCTCTTTTTATTATTTTATTGCATCATTCTCATTTTTCTACCCAATTTTTCCTCCACGTCTCTTATTTGGTTTTCAAAATTCTTCTTAAGCTACTCTGTGGCTTGTAATCAGTGTACATTTTTTCTTGGAACATTTTGGTGCAGGAGTTTTGACTGTGTTGTCTTTCTTCCATTCCATCCTTTGATCCTTTCTTTCCCCACAGAAAGAATCTAAAGTTTGATTGCTGTTCTTACTTTGCTTCCTTTGCCTGCTCATGTTGCCAGTCAATTTCTTGACTTTTTAGCTCTGTGGAACTCTGCTTCCAGAGGGGAAACCTCTGTCCCAAATTGCTGGTGTTTTTGCAGCTGCCAGAGGCATTAGGAGGCTGCTGAAGCCCCCACGCGCTTTGGCTTACTGAAAACGCACCTCAGAACCACCACCCAAGACCATAATCCTGATCCAGGCCAGTTAAGGGAACAGCACTTAGTCCCTGAATGTTTGCTTGCCCCCCCCCTGAAATCTGCAGGCCAGGAGCTCTGAAGCAGCCACATGGAGGTAGCTGTGCTGCTTCTGCTGCTTCCTTGCCCTGGGGGCAGTTTGGCCCAACCTTCTCCCATGAATTTATTCAAGTTCCACTTTGTATTTATTTCTTATGACTTGATAATTCTGGAAATTGCCACAGCTATTGCTGATCCTCTCTCCTGAAAGCTCCAGCTGCAGCTTGTCCTGGCCACCCCAGGGCCAAGCTGTGGTTTCAGGCCAGGCTGGTTACAACTCCCAGCATACTGCAATGAGTCCCTCCTTTCCCACCTACTGAGTTGTCTTCAGCAGGAGATGTGTTTTTCTGTACTTTTGTGAGTTCTGGATCCCTAAAATTTGTTTAGAGTCATATTTTATGGGTATTTGAGGTGGCTACAGGGGAGCTGTGGAGTTTTTCTTCTTCCATGGCACTGTCTTGGCCCTATCCCCTCTTACTTGGTGTCTCTATTATGGCAAGTGTTTTGGATCAGTTAAATTTTTTGAAAAAGTGATGGGAAACAGTGCCAATGCCTTTCCCTTTCTACTGTCTATTTCTCATTTCTCAGTATCAGCAGCTTACTCAAACTGGTGAAGCTGAAGCTTCTTCAATAACAAATCATGTTTTCTACTCTCTACCTTTCTAGTTTGGTAATAATTTTGACTTTTACTTTATATAGGCAATAATCTGACTGGTAAGAAACAGTTGATTTTTAAATGCCTCAAACCCCCTTCCCCTATCTGTAATCAGTAATTAGTACTTTGATTAGTACAGTATTAGTATTAGTACAGTAATCAGTATTTTCCTGTCTATAAGTACATAGTCAATTGAATTAAATTTTAGCTAAGAAATATGACAGAGTAGAAGCAGAAACTCAGCTAAATTCTCCCAATATTCCCCTCTAATAAATTAAAATAAGTCCTCAAATAGAATTTTGGAGCAACAGATGAAAAAAAAAAAGAAAGAAAAGGTCTAGTTGAGACTTTTTTGTATCTCAAGACTTAGGAGGTAGGCAGGAGAGCTCTGTGACACCCTATGCTAGGGGAACAGCCAATCTGGAGCAGCCTAGAGTACATATGGAGGCAGCTGTGATAGTTATAGAAATGGCTTTAAAAGTTCTCAGCCCGAAGTTGGTAAGGGGGTCAGACAACTGGTCAGAAATAGATGATAGGGGATCCTGTGTTGGTGTTGCATGAAAGATCTTGCCCATATACAGCTCTGAGGAAAACTTCCAGGGCAAAGAGGAGCCCTAATACTTGTGATCATGGATGAGATGGGGGCTTGTTCACAGTTCTAGCATGGTAAGGAGTATTTGTGGTCACTAACAAGGGATCAGGGGATCTGGTCATAGTTCCAACGTCAAAAAGAAGCCTAGCAGTTGCAACTGCAAAGGAGATAGGTCTCTTCCTGGGTAAAGACCAGAGAATAAGGTAGAAGAGCAATGAACATACCTCTCCTAGAATCAAATCACTTTGGAAGCATTGAAAAGTTAAAGACATCCGGCATTATCTGAAAACAGCAGTGCCACAAATCACGGTACAGTGCCCCCAGTTGACACTCTGGGAGCAGTGACCAACCTTAACACAAAGTTAAAATTTAAAAACTGGTTGAAAAAATGGGCAAACAACAAAAAAGATTCTGACCACAAAAATCTTCTATGATAGAAGGGAAGATTAACACAGACACTTAGAAGAAGACAACAATATAAAAATACCTACAATCAAAGTCTCAATGAAAAATGTGAATTGGACACAAGTCTAACAAAAATTCCTGTGAGAGCTTTAATTTTTTAAAAACAAAATGAGAGATGAAGAGAAAATTGGGAAAAGAAACAAGAATGATGTAAGAGAATTATGAAAAGGGCAGAGTCAAGAAAGCTCCCCCAGAAAAAATAAGCCAGGACCAAACGGATACACAAATAAATTCTACCAAATCTTTTAAAAAAATCAATTCCAATATTATATAAACCATTTCAAAAGATGGGCAAAGAAGTCCTAACAAATTCCTTTTATAACAAAAATATGTTGCTAATATCTACACTAGGAAGAACAAAAACAGAGAAAGAAAAATTTACAATTTCCCTAATAAGTGTTGATGCAAAAATTTTAATTAAACACAAGCAATGAGATTTCAGTAATATATAACCAAGATCATGCACAATGACCAGTTCAGATTTATACCAGCAGGTTCACTATTAGGAAGACTATCAATATAATTGATCCTATCCTTAACAAAACCAAGAAAAAATATCTGATCACCTCAATAGATTCAGAAAAAGCTTCTGCCAAAAATACCATCATCATTTCTATTAAAAAACACCAGAAAGTACAGGAATAAATGGAGCTTTCCTGTAGTATCCATTTAAAACCATCAGCAAGTATTATCTATAATGGGAATAAGCTGGAAACCAGTAAGATTGGAGTGAGGCAAATATTTCCATTATTACTACTATTATTCAAAATTGTACTAGAAATGTTAACATTAGTAACAATGGAAGAAAATATATACAAGGAATCAGAACAGGCAACGGGAAAACAAAACTATCACTTTTTGCAGATGCTATAATGGTATACTGAGAGAAATTGAGAGATACTGAGAGAACAAAAACTTGTTGAAATAATTGACAGCTTCAGCAAAGTTGCAGGATATAAAATAAACCCATAAAACTCAATATTTCAATAATTACCAACAGAGTTCAACAGGACAAAATAGAAAGACATAATACATTTAAAATAGCTGCAAACAACATAAAATACTTGGAAGTCTATTTGTCAAGACAAACTCAGGAACTATATGAGCACAATAATAAAACATTTTTTGTACTAATAAAGTCAGCTCTAAACAACTGGAGAAATATAAATTGCTCATGGGTAGGCTGAGCCAATAGTGATAAAATGACAATTCTATCTAAATTAATTTACTTAGTAAGTGCCAAAGGAATCAAACCATCAAAAATTATTTTATAGAGCTAGAAAAATAATAACAAAATTCATCTGAAAGAACAAAATGTCAAGAGTATCAAGGAAATCAATGAAAAAAATGTGAAGGATGGTGGCTGAACAATAACAGATCTCTAACTGTATTACCAAACAATAATCCTCAAAACAATGTGGTTCTGGCAAATAGGGGCCACTAGTGGTGCAATGGGTTATATGTTGGGCTTGTAATCAGGAAGACTTATCTTGGGGAGGTCAAATCTAGCCTTGAGACACTTAGAAGCTGTGTGACCCTGGGCAAATCACTTTTTCCTGTTTCCTCAGTTTCCTCATCTGCAAAATGAGATGAAGGATATGGAAAACTATTCCAGTATCTTTGCCAAGAAAACCCCAAATGAAGTCATAAAGAATAGGACAGAATTAAAAAATGACTAAACATATAAACACTAGCTAAGAAATAGAGTGGTGGATAGATTAGGTACAATACAAAGTAGTACATGACAATACTAGTCTGGATAAATGGAATAAATGACAAATTTGACAAATACAAAGATCCAAGATCTGGGGACAAGTATGCACTATATGATAAAAACTTGCTGGGAAAGCTGGGAAGCAGTTTGTCAGCAACTAGGTATAGACCAACATTTCACAGCATATACCAAGATAAAGTCTAAATGGGTATGTAATTTGGACATAAAGGGTGATATAAGCAAATTAGGGGATTAAAAATATTTTTACCTGATAGATCTATGGATAAGGGAAGATTTGTGATTAAAACAAAGATAGAGAGCATTGAGATACAAAAAGGATAATTTTGATTATGTTAAATTATGAAAGTTTTGCACAAAGAAAAACAATATAGCAAAGATTAGGAGAAAAACAGGAAACTGGGAAAATTTTTTACAGCAGGTTTCTCTGATAAAGACCCCATTTCTCTAATGTATATAGAACTGCATCAAATTTATAAATCTAAGAGCCATTCTCCAGCTGATAAATGATTAAAGGATATGAACAGGCAGTTTTCAAAAGAGGAAATCAAAGCTATCTATAGTCATATGAAAAAAATGCTTCAAATCACTATTTATAAGAGAAAGGCAAATTAAAATAAATCTGAGACATCACCTTACACCTATCAGATTAGCGAATGTAGCAGAAAAAGAAAATGACAACTGTGGGAAAGGATGTGGGAAAACTGGGACATTAATGCACTAATTTTTTTTTTTGCTTTTTTTTGGAGAGCAATTGGGGTTAAGTGACTTGTCCTGGGTCACATGGCTAGGTTTTGTGTTAAGTGTCTGAGGCTGGATTTGAACTCAGGTCCTCCTGACTCCAGGGTTGGTGCTTTATTCAGTGTGCCACCTAGCTGTCCCTATTAATGCACTATTGGTGGAGTTGTGAACTGATCTACTCATTCTGGAATAAAATTTAGAACTATTCCCAAAGGACTATAAAATTGTGGACATGCCTTGATACAGCAATACCCTCATATCCCAAAAGTATATATCCCAAAGATATCAAAGATAAAAGAAAAGGACTTATATGCACAAAAATAGAGCAGCTGTTTTTTTCAGTGACAAAAAATTTGAAATTGAGGGGAGAGCCATCAATTGAGGAATTCTGAACAAGTTGTAGTATGTGATTGTGAGGAAATACTTTTGTGCTATAAGAAAGGATGAGCAGGATACTTTCCAAAAAACCTGGAAAACTTAAATGAACTGATGCAGAGTAAGGTGAGAAGAATCAGGGGGAAATTTACATGATAACAGCAATTTTGTTTGATAATCAACTTTGAATGGCTTGGCTATTCTGATCAATGCAATGATCCAAGACAATTCTGAAGGACTTAAAATGAAAAATGCTATCTACCTCCAGGGAAAGAAATGATGGTATTTGAATACAGATTAAAGCATACTTTTTATTTTAAAAAATTGTCTGCTTTCTTTAGTAACATAACTAATAAAATTTCAGGTTCAGTTCCAAATTTGGTGATGAAAATGAGAATTTTCCAAGACTTCACCTCCAACTGCTGTCCAACTCCAAATGTGGCACAGCTAAAATGAAACAGGAAATTGGAGCCCCTAAAAACAGATTATGCAAATAAAACATTGGAGCTAAGGAATACTTTTGTAAGTCCATGGAAAATGGAGTCCTATATATTTACGACTGACATAAAATTACTCTAATGAAAGCACATAGAGGGTCAAAAGCTCCAGCACCACAGGCCAGGAGATGTGTTTGGTTATAATGGTGCAGCACACAAACAAAGTTTCTTCATTCACTTTCATCTTTTCTTTTCAACATGTATTCTTCCTTTTGCAGGACTATGCTAGGCCAGTGTGTCTTTCTATAGCCTTTGCTGATTTGATTCAGGTTGAGGGAATATACCAGATCCCTGCCTCCCACAAACAGTCATTCTTGATATTCATCCGCAACATCACATGGAAGTTGAGAAATCCAAAAGGACTATGAAAGATTGATGTTCTATTTAAATCTCAGAGCTCCAAGGAAATTCAAAAGTCAGAGGTATCTTGAGGAAGAAAGAGGAAGTTTTATTCTCTTCCCCTGCAGAAAGAGGTCCTCTCCATGTGGGGGATCAAGGAGATGAGGCTGCATCCAAATGTTTAAATGAAAAGTTAAATGAGTTACAGAAGACAAGAAATCTATACCAGTTGCGGGTTATAAACCCACATAAATTATCAGCTTCCTATATGTTACCAAAAAAGTCCATCAGGAAGATATATAAAAAGAAATTTCATTTAAAATAACTGTAGATAATATAAAATACTTGGGAATCTATCTGCCAAGACAAACTCAGGAAATAAAGGAATAGAATTACAAACTACTTCTCATAAAAATAAAGTCAGATCTAAATAATTGTAGATATAATTGTTCATGGGTACACTGAGTCAACATAATAAAAATGAGAGTTAGACCTAAATTAATTTACTTGTTCAGTGCCATAGCAATTGAACTAACAAAAATCATTTTCTAGAGCTAGAAAAGGTAATAACAAAATTCATAGGGAAGAACAAAAGGTCAAGAATATCAAGGGAATCAATGAAAGAAAATGTGAAGGAAGGCAGTCTAGCAGTACCAGATTTCAAACTATACTATAAAGTAGTGTTCATTAAAAATAAACAAATAAATAATTTGGTAGTGGCTAAGAAATAGAGTAGTGAATCAGTGGAATAGATTAAGTACACAATACCCAGTAGTAAATGACTTTAGTAATCCCATGTTTGAAAAACACAGATTCAAGCCTTTAGAGTAAGAACTAAATATTTGACAAAAATTACCAGGAATATAGGCACAGACAAACATTTCACAGTTTAAACAAAGATAAGATCAAAATGAAATATTTATTTATTTATTTTTAAATTTTAATTGTTTTGTTTATTTACTTTTACTTCGCAAGTTTCAGTTCTAGCATCCCTTAAGTTTCAAATTTTCTCCTTTCCCTCTCTCCCCACCTACCTCCCCTGCCCCATGGCGGCATGCAATCAAGTATAGGATCTGCAAATACTTTCATACTGGACATTAGTCTGGTTGTATAGAAGGGTTGTAAACAATGGAGTGAACAATGGGAAAAAGAAAGACATCCAAAGGCAGAAAAGAATGATAGCCTGTAGATTGCTTCAGTCTCCATTTAAACTCCATTCCTTTTAGAGCTTTCTTTGAATGTAAATATCTCTTTCCATCCTGAGACTTGTAGAGTTGTCTTATAACTGTGTGTTGCTGAGAAGAGTCCAGTTTATCAAGGTTGGTGATCACACATATGATGTGTCTGTGATCATATACAAATTTTTCCTGGTTCTGCTCTTCTCACTTAGCATCAGTTTGTATAAGCCTCTCCAAGCAAATATGAAGTCCATCTCTTCCCCATTTCTTGTAGCATAATAGTATTCCATTACATTCATATATCACAACTTCTTTGCCATTCCCCAATTGATGGGCATCCCCTTAATTTCCAGTTTTTTTGCCACCACAATCAGAGATGCAATAAATATTTTTGTACATATGGGTCTTCCTCCCCCTTCTATGCTTTCTTTGGGATACAACCCCAGAAGTGGTATTACTGGGTCAAAGGGTATGCGATTATTTATAGCCCTTTGGGCATAGTTCCAGATTGCTCTCTAGAATGGTTGAATCAGTTCACAGCTCCAACAACAATGCATTACTGTTCCAATTTTTCCATATCCTCTCCAGCATTTGACATTTTCGTGTTTTGTCATCTTAGCCTATCTGACTGGTGGGATGTGGTATCAATAGTGATTTAGAGCATTTTTCATATGCTTAGAGATATCTTTAATTTCTGCCTCTGAAAATAGCCTGTTCATATTCTTTGCCCATTTATCAATTAGTGAATGACTTGTATTCTTATAGATTTGACCCAATTACCTGTATATTTTAGAAATGAGGCCTTTATTAGAGACACTGGTTGTAAAAATTCTTTCCCAGTTTCCCACTTCCCTCTTAATCTTGGTTACATTAGATTTGTTTGTACAGAAACTTTTCAATTTAATGTCATCAAGAGTATCCATTTTTTTGGGCGGTGTAGAAGCAGCAAGAATCTGCAGCTCCCCCCCAGCTACCCAAAATACCTATAAAATATGACCCTAAACAAAATCTAGGACTCTCAAACTCACAAAAATACAGAAAACACATCTCTTGCTGAAGGCAGCTCGGCAACAGGGATTCATTACAGCAGGCCGGGAGCCTAGGCCAGCCCAGCCCGAAACCTAAACCACGGCTAGGCCTGAGGGCAGTCCGGGAGGAGCCAAGCTGCAGCCAGTCTATAAGAGAGAAGATCTACCTCACCTCCAGCTATTCCACATATAGTAAGGCATGAAAAACAAGGATTAGAGAAAGTTAGCTCTGCAGGAGGGGATCATGGCGCAGGCCAGCAGGCTGGGAGCCGAGACCAGCCCAGCCTGAAAACCACAACCACAGCCAGGCCCCAGGGCGGTGGGGTGAGTGGAGCCTCCCAAGCCACAACGTGAGTCTACTTCAGAGAAGATCTATTGCACCTGGACGAATCTTCAAATCTAGCAAGCCAGAATTACAGAAGGTCAGTGAAAGTGAAACTTTGAAACTTAATTTGGGGGAAGAAAAGCAGTTTGGCCAATCTGCCCCCAGGGCAAGGAAGCAGTGGGGGAAGGGCAGGAACTGCTGTAATCAGCGGATGTCCGCACTGGGCTGATTCAAAGCCCCTGGCAGAGGGGCTAAATCGATTGATCAGGGCCAAGTGCTCTTGCGTTGAGCAGCCTGGATCCGGATCATGGTCTTGGGTGGTGGACCTGGGGTGTGCTTTCAGCAAGCCAAAGCTAGGGAGACTTGCAACACCCCCCTAATAGCTCTGGCAGCTAGGAAAACCCTAATAATTTGGAACTGAACTTTCCCACCTGGAAGCAGAGTTCCACAAACCTGAAAAAAAAACCAATTAATTGACTGGCCAACATGAGGAAAAGGAAGCAAAATAAGAACAGAAATAAAACTCTAGAATCCTTTTTTGTGGATAAAAAGTATCAAAGCATGGAACAAGAGGAAGACAACCCAGTCAAAACTCCCACACCAAATGCTTCCAAGACACTTGAAGAATGCCTAGAAGCTATACATCAACTGTAAAAGGACTTTGGAAACCAAATAAGAGAAGTGGAAGAAAAATTGGGAAGAGAAATTAGGATGATGTAAGAAAATCATTAAAAGAGAGTCAACAACCTGACTGAAGAAAACAACACTTTAAAAAATAGATTAACTCAAATGGCAAAAGAGGCCCAGAAAGCCAATGAGGAGAAGAATGCCTTAAAAAGTTAAATTTCCTAGATGGAAAAAGAATCTCAAAAGCATTCTGAAGAGAATAATTCCTTCAGAATTAGAGAGGAGCAAGTAGAAGCTAATGACTTTATGAGAAACCAAGATACTATTAAACAGTTACAAAGAAATGAAAAAATAGAAAGCAATGTGAAATATCTCTTTGAAAAAACCACTGATCTGGAAAATAGGTCCAGGAGAGACAATTTGAAAATTATTGGTCTACCTGAAACCCATGACCAAAAAAAGAACTTGGA
>CM053597.1:148419385-148436705 GCA_028646575.1 Pseudocheirus occidentalis | reverse complement strand
AACTGGATGCTTCTGAGCATCACACAGTTAAAAGACAACTATACAAGTCTCAGGATGGAAGAAGATGTCTACATTCAGAGAAAGATCCAGAAAGATCAGAGTTTAAATGGAGACTGAAGCAATGCATGCTATCATTCTTTTCGATGTTCGGCTTTTGTTTCTCTTTTCTCATTGTTCACTCCATTGGCTACAACACATATACAACCAGATGATTGTACAATGTGAAGGAGTTTGCAGATCGTATACATGACTGTATGCCACCATGGGGGGTTCGGGTGGGGGATGGTTAGGAAGGGGAGAAAAATCTATAACTGAAGTGACTATGGAACAGAATCTTGTAACCTAAAAGTGAACAAACAAGTTAATAAAAAAAAAATCTTAAAAAAAATCCCTAAATGAAAACTTCTACGAATATTATAATCAAAATTCAGAGCTCCCAGGTCAGTGAGAAAATTCTGTAAGCAACCAGAAAGAAAGCACAGTTGGGATGACTCAAGATGTAGCAGCTTCTAATATAAGAAATGGAGTGCTTAGAATATGATTTTCCAGAAGACAAAGGAGCTAGTATTACGAACAAGTTACCTACCCTGAAAAACTGAGTATAATCCTGCCATAGTAAAATAGATCATTAATGAAATAGAGGACTCTTGAGTATTCTTAATGAAAAGACCAGAGTTAAATAAAAAAGTTGACATTCAACCACAAGACTCAAGATAGGCATAAAAAGGTAAACATAAGTGAGAAATCATAAGAGATTTAATAAGATTAAACTGTTTACATTCCCATTTGGGAAAATGATATTTCTAACTCCTAAGAACATTATAATCGTTAGGACAGTTAGAGGGAGTCTATTTATAGGGCATTGATGTTGCTTATGTTAAAATGATCTGAAAAAAATAGTGGAAAAATGTGATAAAGGGGTTGCTTTAGGTAAAGCGGAAGGGCAGAAGAAGAGTAAAGGAGATTATTTCACATAATAGAGTCAAATGAGGAAGAGGTTTTACAGTCAAGGGGACAATGAACTGAGGTGGGAGAAATCATTAGTGCTCGAACTTTACTCTCATTCGTTTACAAACTGTATATGCCTTTGTACCAATCAGTTTTTGTAAAGATGCCACACATAACTTAGGAATGAAAATTTGCTTTGTATTCTCATTCAATAATTACCAGAGAATCTGGCATATCTAACACTTAAAAAAAACACAACCATTCAGATTCTTAACCTTTTTTTTTGTTTACTTTTATACTTAATATTTCCTTAAATTAAACATTGCTTTGGAAAAGGTATTGATATTAAATAGTAAATTAATACTAGGGAGGAACTAGGGAGTTGCTCACTACTTGTTAGAATTGAAGAAACCCTCACTGAAATGGTAACTCAAGGTGATAGCATTAGAGAAAAACACCACCAACCCATCAGGGGTACTCCATGATATGTAATCAGCTTAGCTCTGGAAGGTTGAGTAAAATTGCTGAAATGATATTCTGCTTTAATTTCTTACAAGAAATCCAATCCCATATCTCTAACTACCTGAGTGTCTTACAAGTGCATGAAACTAAAAATGTCACCAACATTTATCACCTTGCCTTCTAAATCTACCTATTCTATAAACTCCTAATATTCTCTTAGTCACTGATTTGGAGTTCCAGAGAAATACTTGACTCTTTCCCCTCCTTCATCTCTCATACTCATTTACTTGTCAGTGTAACAGAGAGGCAATCAGGGGAACCTCTGATTTTTCTAGGCAAGGGAGCCTGCCATGAAACTGGACATGGGCTCTGATCTCAAGGAAAATTTGTCTTGCCAGGATGAAACATTGAAGTCTTCTCATAAATTCTATTCAGTATACATTTATTAAGCATCTATTGTGTGCCAGGCACTATGGTAAGTACTAAAGATACAAAAAGAGGTAAAAATCAGTCCTTGACCTCAAAGCACTTATTTATAATCTAATGGGGGAGATGACATATGAACAAGTATATACAAAGCAATCAGTAAATAGGTAAATAGAAAATAATTACAAGAGGGAAAACACTATAATTAAGAGAGGTTAAGGAAGACTTTCCTGTAGAAGGTGAGATGTTAGTTGGGACTTAAAGCCAGAGTGTGTTAGGGGGAGTAGTGAGAGTAGAGGAGGAAGAGCATTCCAGGCATGGGAGACACCCAGAGAAAAATGCCTGGTTTTAAGACATGAAGTGTCTTGCTCATGGAAGAGCCAAGAGGCCAGTGTCACGGGATTGAAGAGTACCTGTTGGGAAGTAATGTGTAAAAAAAAAGAGTGAAAATGTAGGAGGGGACTATGTTATGAAGGTCTTTGAATCACAGGCAGACTATTTTGCATTTGTACCCAGAGGCAACAGGAAATCACTGGAGTTTATTGAATCAAGGAGAGATAGGGATTTGATATGGTCAGGACTGAATTTTAAGAAAATCACTTCAGTGGCAGAATGGAGGATGAGTTGGAGTGGAGAGACTTGAGGTAGGCAGACACACCAGCAGGTTATTGCAATAATCCAGGCCTGCTGTGATAAGTGCTTGCACTAAAATGATGGCAATGTGAAATTGACAGGGTCAAAGATAGGGAGGAATCCAAGATTACTCATAGGGTGCAAGCCTAAGAGATTGGGAGGATGATGTTTCCCTCTGCAGTAATAAGGAAAGTAGGAATTACAGAAGGTTTAATGGGAATGATAATGAGCAATGATTTAGACATAATTGAGTTTAAGATGTTTACTGGACATCCAGTTCAAGCTATCTAAAAAGCATTTGGATATGTAAAATTGATTGGAAGTCACAAGAGAGCTTGCTTCAGGAAAGGTAGATCTTGGAATCATCAGCATAGAGATAGTAAATAAATCCAAAGAATTGATAATATCATCAAGTGTAGTATAAACAGAGAAGAGAAGAAGACAGAGGACTGAGCACTGAAGAACACCTAGAGTTAATGGGCATGATCTGGAGGAAGATTCAGTAAAGGAGAGTGAAAAGGAACAGTCAGATATGTAGGAGAAAAACCAAGAGGGAATAGTAACTGGAGCGACTGAAGGCTGCACAAAAGAATATTGGCAAAAGATAAAGGACAGACTCTTGTTAAGGAACTTTCACCCACCCTATAAAAGGAACAGTAGAAAAGGACTCTACCATTTATCTAATAAATACCTCCCCTCCCCTTATAGAGTGTAATGTCCAGGGTTAGCTCTGAAGGGTCTGCCATGGGTGTGAATCCAGGCCAAGAACCCCCTTGAGCCTGTTTCTACCCATGTAGGCCCAGTCTCTCAGAATGTTGCCTCACTAGTGTTATTTGACCCCATGGCTTGGAACATTCTGACTTATCTTTAGCATCAAGTTAGGAGTGATACTTTTCACTTTTTCACATTCCCCAAAACAAGGAGAATGAATTCAATTAATTTTCAGTTATGTTCCTGTACACAAAATTTTAATCTAATAGGTGAGGCAAGAAATTATTAAATGCTTGTCCATTTGCTTCTTTGATCTAAGGGGAAATAATTCCCTTTTCTTATCTCATTTTCATCATTCAACTTGGCCAGAGTTGAATGAAGAGAAAGAGATTTTCAAACCTTTTAAAATCTTAAAACTTCCGTTCAAACTTTTCAATGACTTTTTGAATGTTGAGTTGTTTATTTTTTCAACAACTTCCCCCATATTCCCAAACCTTTACTCTCAAAACCTTTGTTCACACTATTTGTGCAAATATTTTATACCTTTATTAAACTTTCTACCCATGCTCCTCTCTTTGCTACATGCTTAAGCTTATTTCTTTCTAATTCTTATCTGACAGTTCTGCACTTTTGCCAATACTATCATATAATCTATATAATAAAATGCTTTTTTTCCCTCTTTCTCTCTCCAGCTGCCTGCATTCAGCAGCAGGGAAAGAAGGGGGAAGGAAAGAGATAACAGCATTCCAAGGAAAGTCCAGAAGTCCTGTTGCATATTAATCCTTACAGGATGTCAGATTACTCATACTCACACAGAGACACAAAAACAAAACAGACAGAAAATGACAGGAAGAGTGCACTCAGAAATTGTTAAAGACCATTTGCAGAAATCAGACATTTTGCTTGGTTCTCCAGAATGATAATGGAGGCCAGGTAAAACTTTGTAATTCTCTTTTTATCCATTTCTAATAGAGACGGCTGCACCACACTGAATTGTTCGAACATTTCTAATGTTTAACATATCTTTAAAATATTCTGTAGAGAAAAGGAAGAAATGGGGAAATGCTGGAGTCCTTTCTCCTTTAGTCTCTCACTTATCTGTCTTCTGGCTGGCTCCCAATTTATCAATCTACTGTCCCCTTCTGTGGAAACCAGGGACAACATGTTTCTACACATTCAAAGAATTCTTATAACTGACTGCCAAAGATAAGTAATCATCTTTTTCTTTAAGAATCTTAAATAATATTCTAGGTCTCTACTTTCACTTTGTACCTGTCCCATTTTTCTCCTGAAAGATTTTTTCTGAAACCAGGCTTATCTGCTTACTTGTTACTAATGTTTCCTATCTGGGAAACCATCCCTCCACTTTTTTTTGTTTTGAATGCTGACCAGCTTAATGCTGCTGGGATGGTTGCTTTGCCTATCACCTTCTTACCTTGGTTTCTTCTTCTCTGGAGTTCCCAAGAAGGCAGCTACCCTTGTACACTGCCAGGTTCCTGTTTGGGCACCATTTGAAACCTTCATTTGCAGCACCAACCAAAATGTGAGAGCTTGAATAATGAGTCCATGGGCCAGGTGGGGATTGTGTTCATATGTTTATTGCATGCCAAGCAAAATCTCAAATAAGCATCTTAGGGTTCAGGTTTATATACTATAGCTAAAGTACTTACATCATACTTAATCATGGGAAACTTCATATTATTTGCTACAAGGGGCACCTAACTTGCAACCTTTAGGAGGCCATTCCCTTGGGACACTTCCCTGCTTTTCTTACCTCATATGTTGCTACTTTACTTATATCACCTAAGTGGACAGGGTTTCAGGGATGGCCAGAAGGTTCGAAGCCTCCCTTGCGGGGGGGGGGCAGGAGAAGGGGGGATTGGTACGAGCAGGGGGGTGGTAATGGCGGGTGGTGAGTGAACATCCTGAGATACTGGGCCTAGGTGGGTGGAAATAGGATCAAGGGGTCCTTGGACTGGATTTGCATCCGTGGCAGAGTCCTCCGAGCTAACTCTTGACATTGCCCCCTACATCCCCTTTTTTTTTGAAGTTTTTTTTCCCCATCAAGACAGTTTTCACAACATTCATTTTTTACAAGATTTTGAGTTCCTAATTTTCTCCTTCCTTCTTCTCCCCTCTTTCAAAAATAGTAGGCAGTTTGATATAGGTTATATATGTGCTATGAGGTAAAACATATTTCCATATTAGTCACAGTTATGAAAGAAGAAACAGATCAAAAGAAAAAAAACATGAGAAAGAATGAAGTGAGTGAAAAAATATGGTTTGATACAGAATCTGAATCCATCAGTTCTTTATCTGGATGTGGACAGCATTTTCCTTCACGAGTTCTTTGTGCTTCTCTTGGATCATTGTATTGCTGAGAAGAGCTGAGTCATTCATACTTGATCATCATACAGTGTTACCTATAGTATATAAAATGTTTTCTTGGTTCTGATTTCAGTTTGCATCAGTTTGTGCAAGTCTTTCAAGGGTTTTTTGAAATCTGCCTATTGATCATTTCTTAATGCAAAATAGTATTCCATTACATTCATTTACTGCAAGTTATTCAGTCATTCCTCAGTTGATAGGCATTTCCTTATTTTCTGGTATTTTGCCTGCTGCTTTAGACACTTTTTTGCACATATAGGCCCTTTTCCCTTTTTTTGTGAACTCTTTATAATACAGACTTGATAGTGGTATTGCTGGATCAAAGGTTGTCCAGAGTTTGGTTGCCCTTTGGAAGTATTACAGATGGCTCTCCAGAAGGGTTGGAGCCATTCACAACTCTATCAGCAAGGCATTAGTGTCCCAGTTTTCCCACATTCTCTCCATCATTTGTCATTTTATTTTTCTATCATATTAACCAATCTGATAGGTGTAAGATGGTACCTCAGAGTTGTTTTAATTTACATTTCTTTGTAGATAGCTTTAATTTCTTCATCTGAAATCTGCATAGTCGCATCCTTTGAGCACTTATTAATTGGGTAATGACTTGTATTTTTATTTATTTAACTCAATTCCCTATATATTTGAGAAATGAAGTCTTTATCAGAAACACTGGCAGTGAAAATTGTTTCCCTGTTTTCTACTTTCCTTCTAATCCTGTTGACATTGGCTTTGTGCAAAAACTTTTTAAATATATTGTAATCTAAACTATCCATTTTGCATTTCATAATGTTTTCTATCTCTTGTTTGTTCATGAATTCTTTCCTTCTCCACAGATCTATTAAACTATTCCTTGCCCTCCCAATTTGCTTATGGTATCACCCTTTACTTACATAGTATCTTAATAAATGTCTTTTGAATGTTTTCTTATTTTTCTGAAAGCCTAGAAGATAATAATATAACAATGAAAAAAATATATATATATAGTACTTTTACTTCCTAGTGACCTGAAATTTTCCATTTACTTTTCAAGTATAGCTTATTTATAGTCTCAGAAGACATTAGAAAGCTTTCTTCCCTATGAGAATAGAGTTCACACAATTTTGATATAAAGGTTATAGGCTCAAAGAGATACTTAATTGTACTTGATTCCTTAAAGATGGAAGATATAAAGCAGATCTCATATGTTCACATAAATATTAATGTAGCCCCTCTGGGACTACTTCTCCAACTTTCTTTCACATTTGTGGGTTCAGTCCTCAGAAGATGGACTGCCACCTCTGATTTCTAGGTACTAATATAGTTCATAAACCCCCACCAGTGCGCTTCCAGCTAACAATTAGCCACTAAACACAATTAGGCCCTTGCAAAGGAGATGGCATTGTAAGAACATAAAGAAATCATCATTCCTTTCACCATAAAACTGAAATGTCTCTATCATAAATATGTACAAATCCTTGGGAAAAGTGGGTACAAATTTAGAGTATAAGAGAAGGAGGTATATTCCTGAATTGCAAATATGTCCATGCAAATATGCAATTCCAGCGCAACGACTCCAAAGCCCTTTTTTTTCCTTGTGAAATAATCACAAGTTCCCCCATTTTTTCTGAAGCATCTGCATATATAGAGTGGTTTAGCTGGGATCCTTGATCCTACTCTTCTCCATAGTCTAACAGTTTCCTAGCCCTTTTTTAAAAATTAAGTAAAATCTCTTCTTTGCTTCCACAACGCCCTATTTATTGAATATTTTCTGCCTTCAAATAGAGTTATATCTCCATGTCTGTTTGGAATGTGGATCTGATTCTTCAACTGCACTTAGAACTATCTGGAAATGACTCCTCAAATGCTAGGTAGTATATCTCCTGATTGAGTAGCTCCCCTTCAGTCAATATTGCCAGAATTGAAGGAGGAGAAAAAATTCTTCCTCTCTACCAAAAGTGAATGCCCCCCGGAGTTTGAATTCTTACTCTATTTCTGAAGGAAATTTCAACTAAATCGAATAGTCTCCTACTTGGATTAACTACCAAAAAAAAATTGCAATTCTATTTTTTAAAGACCCTCAAAGGAATGACCAGTTATTTACTCCTCTAATATCCAGGCTTGCTAATTCCTCAGAGAAATGTTTCACACTTTGAAAAGGGGCCACTGAGTAATATACTTTAACTTCTCATTGCCTCCATTATGCACTGTTTTCTGTGACTATGCCAACTATAGAAATGGGGCAATCAATCCCTTCCTCCTTATACAAATTTTAAAATTCCCTATGGCTTAATATGTCTTTAAGCATTTCATTGGAAGTTGAAAATGTTTACATTTATGTTACAGATTCAATTATAACAAATCCATTCTGTCTTAACAGCTGGGTGATGATGTCTTTGCTACATGCAACTTTGGACCAAATCAATCATGTATAAACAAAGAAGGGGGAAAAAACCTAAAAGAATAAACCAGTCCTTATAAATGTCTTTATTAATTCACAAATTCCTTAGTAAAATGTATTGAGTTCATCATTGCCCTAAACACTGGCTTTAAAACTGACTTTATAAGGCATATCTAAAAATTTCTTAATCTATGTCATTTTGTAATTTCTGTACCCCATCACAATGCTGCACTGGAATGCATGTTCAAAGTATTAAAATACACATAGGTATGCACTCCTGCATATAAATTGTGTATATACACACACTACACACAAGGGATCAATAATTTCAAAACAGTGTGAAATCCACTGGCCTGAATATGCCTTATGCTGTAAAGAGCAGAGTTCTACTATTTTACTAAATTACTGGGTAAACTTAGCCAGAAGCTATATTGTCTAAACTGAAAAAAGGGAAAAATAAGCTAATCCAAGGAGGTGTGTTACAAGAATTCATTACTTGATGTTTCCCAAATCTTAAATAAATGCTAAACTCATACTAGGGTTTAAGAGATAATACAAGAGGACACATAAATCAAAATTTGAACATGAATGACCTTTTGGACCACAGAATGATTAATCACATCACAGTGTATAGAGGTTGTGGTTCAATAAATGGGAGTTGAAACCCTTAAGTTGTATTTGATACTTCTCCCCTTTCCCTTTCACTCCAGGGGAGGAAAAAAACCCCTGTCAATTCTACAGAAGTTCCAATTGGCTTTTCAAACCATTGATATTGTAGCATAGAATGTGTATGGTTTGCCTACTTGCTCACTCTTATGAAGTAAGTGCCAAATTGCTTCTTACAATAAATTAAGATTCAGTATTAGTGTCGTCTTAGCTGACTTTTCCAGCACGAGACAGAAGTATTTCTGTACAAACTAGGTTTACAGACTAAGTTACAGATATAAAGAAAATTCTTAAGATATTTATTGTCACCTCTGATCTACTACTTTTTCTATTGCTTTCTTTATTAAACAGAATTTAATTCCAAAAATAAAATGAGCATTTTCCTTTTAAATAATTAGTGACTAAAGTGATTTAATTGTCTTGATAAGAAATTCATTTGTAGTTGGATGTCTCTACAAATTCTTACTTTTTCTAAATTAGAAAGTCTACTTGCACTGACCAAATAAGGAACTAATCTGAAATGAAAAGAGAACTGTGGCTACCCACATTGAAGAGTATTTCATAGTCTCTAAAACAATTGGTCATTTACATATAATTCAAGTTTTTGAAGGTTATGGTGAAGGTGCTCACTCCCTTTTGCCCTTGGACATGGGGAATTGTTTTCTAAAACAACCATCATAAGATAAATATGGAAATAAAGAAGAATAAATATTGCCTCTCCTGGGCAAAAGTAGAACAGTGAATTACTTCATATTGATTATTCTACTCAGAGACCTTACCCATCATCAAACAGTTTGGGTGTTATGATATTCCAACACAGATTGGGCCCAACAATTGAAATATGGCCATTTGGCAGTTCATTACATGGAAGCTGTCAGGTCCATAAGAGTACCCAGGAGACCTTTTTTTACTTAGACATTTGTCATAGTAATTGTCATTCTGTTATCTAGAAATGACCAGATAGTTCTATATAAAATGTATCTCAAAAGTCTTAGTGCAGTTTTAAGCATTAAAATAGCTTAATAATTAATGCCAAAGAGTGTCTGATATTAGCTCACCACAAGATGTCCCAAAAATCTGAGTACAGTTTTAAGCTGCTTAAAATTATACTAAGACTTTTGGGACACACTATAGCAATTTATATTATCAAGTATCCCAATAAATTATGTTTCTTTTTGCCTCATGGTATATTATAAAACCCACTCCATTAAATTCTTTTCCATATTTTTCTGAGGAAGTACATGTGAGCCATCTTTCCACTTAGGTACTTTTTCCTCCTTGTTTCATTATAATAAAAATGCCAAGATTCATAAGATAGAGTTATTTTCTCAGTATATCCACTCATTGTTGGAGACAGACATGGCATTTACAACATGCTAATGAACTTCTCTGTAATTAACTAGAATGCTCCTTGGAAAAAATACTTTTCTCTTACTAGGATTCATACTCATAGCCTTTCCACTAGTAGAACTGGCCACAGCAGACATAGACTTCAAGGAATCAGGGTTACCTTCATGCTGCAGTGGGGCATTAGAGCAGAATTTTGTGGATAAAAGCCCTATAGACATTCTTAATCATGTTTTAAAGGTATCCATTAAATAGAGTTCAGATATAAAAGAGAGAGAGATGCTATGCACATTTTTCTAATACTGACATTTTACTGCTAAATAATGGAGACAGAGTGTTAATTAAACTTCATTGAGATTTTTAAATTCTTGAGATATCTGAAAGTTGTAAACACTGGTTGTGACCACTTGGATGGATTCCAGTTGTTACTAGTTAATTTCACAAATAGCAAAAACAAAAGATGCAAATGACTCATTAGGCAACCTCTTCATTTTCAAGTTGTGGCATTGTTTCATTTGTCTGGACATGAATTAGGTACCCAGGAGACCAGAGTTCTCTGAAGGAGCTGATGATAGACCCAGCACCCATGGGGTCTGATGATTTTGGCTTGTTCTAGAGTATATCCTATCTGACCATGGAATCTAATGACAGCATCCTTTATTGCACAATCATCATAAGGAGGGAACTAGAAAGGAGAAAGATGGTAGGTCATGATACTGAGATTAAAATGGCACCACATGATTGCGGTATATATTCATTAAAGTTACAGTAATAAGTTTGATCACTGTCTAAGTCCTATCCTTTCACTGGTTCAAATAAGCAGGCAGGTTCAAATTCTTTTGAGTTCTCATCAGCTGCAATGGATATTGAATAATTAGAGTCAGAAAATAATACTGGTTTTATGTAAAAAGAGTGAATTCAAGAGTCTTTTTTCTCTGATCTTGATGGCAGAATGGCCAGAAACACCTGAAAGGGACCTTCCCAAGCAGTTTGGGTCCTATTGTTCCACTAGAAGTTTTAGAGATAGACCTTGTCTTCTGGATATTAATCATGAAGTGAAAAGTCTGAAGGTCCAGCTTGCGCATCTGCTCCTGCATCATGAAGTTCATGCAGCTTGCTTTTCAATTCCTGTATGTAGGAAGGTACAGAGGTATTGCTTCCTATTTATACTGAGCAGGAGGGGGGTTGGGGGAAGAGGTTTTGCTGGGATAGTAGGGTGTCCTAAAAGCATTTTTAAAAAGATGCTTAAAATCATAATTATATATATATATAATTATGATTTTAAGCATCTTTTTTACATGTTCAACTTGGCCTGAGGGTGGTGAGGTGTGTGGAATTTTGGACTCATTTCTACACAAGATTAGATTTGAGGTAAGTTTGAATCAGTGCAGAGGGTGCCTTTGTCAGAGTCAGTGGATACCATTGGAGCAAAGCAGAGAGCAATCTCCCTCAAATGTATTTCAGCAACAAAATCTACAATGACATAAGAGACTGGAAAAGAATCTGAAAACTACATGAGCTGGTCAAGATAACAAGAGAGACCTTATAATGGCTAGCCTCAGGCATACATATGAAGTCAATCTGCAAATGTTCAAAAGGCATATAAACTAGAGGGCACCTACTACAGGAAAAAGACATTGGTTATAAGCCTGATGAGTGATACAAGAGGTACATACACAAACAGAAACCTGGTGAAATCTAGGACAACCCAAGCCCCCTCCTAGTCAAATCCACGATTCCTTGAGGGTCAAAGTGCCCTTTCCCACTGAACAAATAGATATACTTGATAAAAAAAACTCCAGAGTATGAGTTATATTTGCCCTCTGCAGACATCCAGATACTGGCAACCTGTTTTGCCTTCTACTATGGTTTCCACTTCTCAACCACAGTCACAATAGCAAAAAGAGATATTGTTATCAGAAGGAGAAAAGTTAAAAACATGAAAAAGATGAGTGTCCCTTCTCCAGAGTGAAAGCATCCTGAAGACCTGGGCTGGAGAAACCTTCAGGGATCTTCCCTGATCTTGTGGTTCTGAGCATCAAGGGAGGCCAGGGCTCACCCTCCAGATGTTGGTGCTACTGATTGGCGTTGGCTTCTCTAAGACACTCCCATCTGCCACCTCTCTTTGCCCAGTCTTCTCATTCCCCTGGGCCTGCATCCAATCTTGCTAGCTAACTGTTAGAGGGTCCCACCATCGTCATGGGAGACTTGGTACCAGTAGAGTTATACCTGAAGGAGGATGCACTCTTTGACCACAGATGTGCTGCTGCTATTAGGTTTCTAGCATTGCAGTCCTACAAGACCACCCTTGGTAGGAAAGCTCCAGGACTGTGTGCTGGGATCTGGCATTTCTGGAAGGGAGGTGTCTGATGATCACTGGCACCTATGTACCTTCCTGGATTCTTAACTGTCCCTGCTGGGACCCCCTGACATGGTTTGTTTGGTTCCTAGTGATATTCCTTTTACAAAAAAACACAGTAGAATTAACTAGATTTCCTTGCTGTCTCTTTAATGTGAGTTTGTGCTTTTTTGTCTCCTAATCTTCCAATACAGGTTTATTGGGGGTAAAAAGTCTAATACAATCATAGACACAAAAAAGAAAAAAAACTCCCACTAATTGGTAGAATAAGATGAAGGTATAGAGAAAAGTGAAGTGGGGGCCAGAGAGAATGATGCTGAAGGAATAAGGGGGAAAGGAAAGAGGAGGAGGAAGAGGAAAAGGAATTTTGGCAAGTAGAGAGAGAGTAATAGAGGGTTGTAAGGAAAAAGAAGAAGGTAAAAGACTGAGCAAAGAAGGAAGTGGCAGAGAAGAGGGAGACGGTGCAAACAGGATAGGGGAGAGAGAGGTCACCTCCAAAGGTACCGAACTGATGGCAAGCTTCCCTACCCTTTAATGGGAAATATCCCTCTTGATTTAAGATCAAGAGCCTTTTTGAAGAAGGGATTCTTCAGGGTCTCAGCATCCTACTAGCCTAAAATCAGAACAACTCCACTCTCCCCCCCGAAAGAAAGAAAGAAAGAAAGAAAGAAAGAAAGAAAGAAAGAAAGAAAGAAAGAAAGACAAAGAAAACCCATGCGCCTGGTCAAAAAACAGGAGCTGCTTCAGAGAAAGCAAATTATCTGAATGTTAAGACTTCCCAGAAAAGGGTATCAGTCCTTTTCAAGGCAAACTGAAAGCTCCCCTTGAAGAAAGAAAAAAAAATTTAAGTTCCCTGTTGACATACACTGAGAATCCCTCTTGAAGAAGATATTTTTTGAGGATTTAAGCTCCTGAGGGTGATTGCCTGGGCTTTATTTTGCCCATTATTGTCAAATTATCAAACTAAACACAGATAACACTGAAAGTCATTAGCTTATCTTATAAGTCAGAGTCAAAATTGTGGATTTGAGGTTAAGGGGAGAACCAGATCTCTACTTACAGTTCTCAGAGAGTCATCTCTCACCTACTCCAGATGAAAAAGGAGGAGCACTCAGAAATGGAGGAGCGTTGCTCATGAGGGCTTTGAGGACCAGGTTCTCTTCCCCAATCCTTGATAAACGCCCAAAGTCGTGATACTAGAAATGAATAAAAGCAGACTGAGGGTCAAAATGTTCAACTTTTTATTTTATTAACAGAGAACATGATTCTGTTAACAAAGTATATAAAAATGGTGCATCAGTTCAGCCAAATGTGCCTGAGTGAGGGCTGGCCAGGTCTTCTTTTAAATCTAGGTATGTCTTCCTCCTGAGTGACTTGACAGTGTATTGTTGGGCCTCCTCTGGTCAAGGTAAAGACAATCAGGTTTGCTAGATGTTTTAATGAGGAAATGGGATTAGTGTCATCTCAGCTCTTCCCAATTCAGAAAATGGGAATAGTCCTCAAATAATTAGATTAAGCTGCAATCCACTGGGTATAGTCTTCAGTGGCTTTGGTTGAATCAACATGAATTTGAGTTGAATGGGTGGTTGGTAAGGTTACAAAGGAACCTGAATTCTGGATAAGTGGGTGGTAGATAAAGTTTCAGAAGCAGAGAAATTCAAGTGTTGAGATTCAATTCACAATAGATATGTGTCCTGAGTGGAGGTAATTACAAGACAAAAGTTTAACTTTTTAGTAAATTTCTCCAGAATGTTGGTGAGGAGTGAAATTACAGAAGGAAAGAATTTGGACTTACATGTCCTGGGAAACCATTAAACCTATGTCAGCTTGATTTCAGTCTTAAAAATAGAATTAAAATTAATTTTCCATTTTACATATTGATGGATTATCTTTATAGGTTGTACTCTTACCATGTAGTATAGTCTGAGCAATAGGCATCCACTTGAGCAGACAATGAATTGAGTACATAATTTAACAGAAGAATGGCATAATGGATTGGATTTGAGAGATCATTTTATTTCTTTAATAGCCCCAAACTTCTCCTGGAAACAAAGGCCCATCTTTTTAATACTGATATTTTACCAGTGATTTTTTAAATAGATGTTAATCAAGATGTCCTATTATCTTCAAAGAAGTAAAAATAAGTATCTCTAAGAGGGTAATGAAGAGGCACACGATGGGTGTGAAAAGGGTGCAACATGTTAGAACCAAAGTATTATGGACGATCAGAATAATGATGTTATCAAAGAGAATTCTGATTTAAAAATATAAGTTGGTAATGTGCATAAGAAATGACTAATGGACTCTCACTGGTATGCACAATATTAAGAAAAATGCAAGTAAGGACACTATCACATAGGATAGACCATTATGGTAGACTTAATGATTGACATAGAAAAGACACAAGATTTCTAGTTATCTCTATCATTGGAGGGAACAGTCACGTGGTTGAGATTATAGATTCATTTGAATCATTCTATGCCACATAATTTCAAGATATAAGTATATTCCTCAATATGTTTAAATAGATGCTATTTCTTTTTTAAAATTCAACTTTTCAAATCCAACTTTACTGACTTCATTCTAGGTTACAGCCAAAGTGTTACAGCCTCCCTGTTATTCACATACAGCATTCCATCTCTTGCCTCTATCCATTTATTACCATTCTCAATTCCTAGAACACTCTTCCTTATCATGTCTGCCTCATAGAATAAGTCTCTGCCTTCAAGATTCATCTTCATTTCCTACATGAAGGCTTCCTACATTAAGCCTTTCTGGATTTTCAAATATGAGTTGATTTTCTCTCTAGTTACTTTGAATTTATTTTAAATTTACATACATATTCATGTGTGTGTGTATGCATAGTATCTTCTTCAATAAAATGCAGACCCCCTAAACTACAGATTATTTCATTTTTATAGTTGTTCCTTATTTATATCTCTAGTCATTAGCAAAACACACAACACTTAGTAGCTATCTAATAGATTAATATTTATCAACTTCCATATATTTTCCTTCTTTTCACTTCTTAGAAAGGAGCTTTTAAATTTCTGACAAATATTATGTTATATACCATGACTTTTCATGTTAAATTAGATTTCATTTATTAATTTAAATGATATGGCATCTGGGGCATACTTAATAAGGTTATTATTTTTTATCTATGGTGCCTTTAAGCTTTACTTAATTTTCTTGTTTCTCTTCTGATATTGTGTATTTTTCTTAAGTTTTGACTTGTCTGCTTTCATGAGACACCAAAGATTTTGAAAAAAGCTTGTAGATAAATAGACTGAATGTTAAAATTTGAATAAAACTCTTCAGAACACCTATTCATAAGAAATATAATTGATATTAAAATAGATATTACCTGAAATTCAAATCTCAGGAATAATTGTGATATATTTCTGTCAGAAAAGTTCTTGCCACTGTTCAAAATAGCCCTCCTTAATTTTTACTCCTATTACTAAAATTGCTATGCCAAATTTTTATTTGAAACTCATATAAAATTTGATTATTCAGAAATTTATTAATTATGCATAAAAGTTACACTCACCACCTCTTGTCTATCCAAACTTAAATGAAATGGATTCTTCCCCATTAAAATTCAAGAAAGTTGTCAAGGAAGAATATTATGATCATATTTATAAATCCATGCCAATTAGAGACCTAATAGAACAGCATTTTTTTATTCTTTTAAAAATATTTACTTTTGGTTTACAACACTTTTTAAATTCTTTAACATTTTAATGTCATTTTAATTTTAAAAAGAGAAAAGCCAAGATGGCAGAGAAAAAGTAAAGACTTGCATGAACTCTTCCCAAAACCCTTTTGAACAACTTTAAAAGTAATTCTGGAGTCTCAGATGCCACAAAAAGAGATGGAGTAAAATAATTTTCCAGCCCAAGACAACTTAGAAGTTTGGCAGGAAAGGTCTGTTATATCAGGGTGAAAGTAGAGATCAGTCCAGTGCAGGTTGTACCCCAGTAAATGAGCAGTGGACCTCTAGAGCAACTAAATCAGTGGTTGCAGTGGCCGTTTCTAGAGCTTTCAGCCCTCAGATAGGGTTTCCTATTGGATGAAATGGAGGTTTGCTGTTCACCAAGGGGTGGAGGGTTTGCATGGTTTTCTAATGACTGTACTAGTGATTAATGATATTTAATAATTGTAAATCTAGATTAGTGACTGATTAAGTTAATGGTTGCCCCATGAGTGGAAGATTGATATATTGTGAATTGATTGAATGATTGAGTAGGTTTTCCCCTATAGGGAAACCAGATGATTATTCTTTTATTCCTTGTTCTGAATGTTGTGACCACTGTAGTGAAAATTGTGTGGCTATTCTAATGTTAAGCTGTTATGAACACTATATTGTGATTTTCTGTGATAAGACATAATGCTGTAAATATTATATTATGATATATTGTGAATGTTTGCCTTGAATTGTAATGGCATAAACAGTGTTCACTGTTACTGTGTAATCTGAACCTTAAAAGCTGTTCACAGTAGCATTCTTTTTTTTGATGTAATAAACTATTTTTTTCTTGTTTATATCATTCATTTTCATGAGATTTTTGAGTTACAAATTTTCTCCCCATTTTCCCCTACCCCACCCCCACCCCCCAAACAGCTATCCCACTGTGGAGCCCCTCCCCTTGTCTGCTCTCTAAATTTCTGGTAGGGCAGGGAGGGTCTCCCTATCCCAGACCCTGTTTATCTTGATTCCTAGTTGCAGGTATTGCAGAGCTTTATATTCTAGATTCTTTTGGTTCCTCCGATGTCACCCACCCCTGCTGGAAGGACAACCAATTCAATACAAGCTGTGTAGGTGTGATTATACAGGATATCTTCATAGTGGACATATTGTGACAGTGATCATATGTCCCTCCTTCCTATCCCTCCCCCCTTGTTCTGTTCTCCACCCTGTCCCTGTCCTTTTATTGAAGTGTGATCATCCAGCATCCCTCCCCCAGACCCTGCCCTCCCCTCCATCATCCCCCCTCTCA
>CM053597.1:148398045-148409853 GCA_028646575.1 Pseudocheirus occidentalis | reverse complement strand
CTTGGGTTGCTGCCAGAAGCAGGTGGGCATTTTATGTAGGAGTTGAAGTGAATTATGGGCCAGGCAAAAATTGGAAGCATGTTTATTGCATGCTAAGCAAATCTCAACTAAGCATCTGAGGGTCCAAGCTTATATACTATAGCTAAAGTACATACATCACAATTTCTCATGGGAAACTTCACATAGTTTGCTACATGAGGTACCGAACTTCCAACTTTGCAGAAGGCTACTCCCTGGGATACTTCCTTGCTTTCTTATGTCATGTCATGTCATGTCATGTCATGTCACTACTACTTTATACCCCTCAAGTGGCCAGGGTTTCAGGGATGGCCAGAATGTTCCAAGCTTCCCTTGCATGGGGGATGAGTTACAGAGGATGGTGAGTCAACATCCTGACATACTGAGCCTGGGTGGGGGGAAACAGGCTCAAGGGCATCCTTGGCATAGATTCACACCCATGGCAGATCCCTCAGAGGTAACCCTTGACATCACCCTCTACATTTCCCCATTTTCTTTTAGCAAGAAATTTGAGGTTATGGATCTCTGTGCCCATCACAGTTACCCATGACCCCATCAAGCAAGTGAGGCATGGCAGAATAAGGCATGTTACCACCAAAATACTCAGCCAAGAGAGTAAATTGAAAAGCATACAAGGTATATTTTAAAAAGGATTTATAAGGTCCAAATTATGTAGAATTTGGTTGACCAATTCAGCAGGGTGTGCCCCAGGGATATAACTGATCAATATCATGGATTGCATTAGTTAGCACATTCAAGTTGCTGCAAGAGTGCTATTGTTCCATACTCTTGCAAGATGATTCTTGACTAGTGTCCACTCTACCAAAGTGTAATAGTAGGGAATTGGGGTTACATAAATATAAATATAGCAATAGTCACACTGCAATTTTGCTTTCTACTATCATTACATACTATTGACATCGAGTAATACATTGTATGAGATTACAATTTCTACAAGTAACATTCCAACATAAATCCTGATCCTGAAAAGTTACGTTCATATGTTTGAGCTCGTAATGACTGTAACATAAGTCTGGTCACTGCAAGAAGGCAGGTGCAAAAAAATAATGCAATATTCAACACAGCAAAAAATATCTAAAATCATAGACATCAGATTAAAAGGAGATAACTTTAACAATGTTGATAATATTGTGTTGACAGTGTTCTTGGATCAATTCCAGAACAATGATGATTTTTGGTGTTTCCTTATATACATATCAAACACCAAGAACTTGGGCACATATTTTGTCACAAAAAACATTAGAATAAGAACTAATATATATATATATACACACACACACATATATATATATAGCAAAAGAGTTATACAAATATATGTATATTTACAATCACATCTAACAGTTGAGTTTTTAAGGGTTTTTAAGGCCTTTAACTCATCTAAATGCATAACTCAATTAAATACAATTGTTCTAATACACTGATCTTACACAAAAGATCCTTATCTATATTCTTTCATGTTGGAAGGTTACAGAAACATTGTTTATAATTCATGAATGTATTGTGCAGTTTTTTTATTTTTCTAAGTAGAGAAATTGTAGACACAAATTGTAGACACAGTGGCTGATATTGTCAATAATAGTACAAACCTTCCCACCCCCTTTGAATAAACCAGAATTTTAAAAAAAGTTAGACAAAGCAAATAAAGGTTGTTCAACAATTACTCTCTACCAGATATACATTGAGTAAGAGTATGATTAATGCACATAATATTCCATACAAAGGAGTCATACATAGATAGGTGTATCTTTAGAAGTCCTTTTTATAGCCAGAACATCAGATATTACTTAAAGTGTAGATTCCCCCAAAGTCTGAAACCAAAAAAGGGTGGTTCTATAAACAGTACAATGACATCATAATCACTAATACATTGCTTAAGGCTACAGTTTTAGCAGGTTTTATTCTAATAAAATGTAGTATTGACTTATATCATCTGTAAATGATTCACATTAGTAGAAGGAAGGCTTGAGTGGGTCAAATACACATAGTTATAGGTAAAATATGAAACAATTGATGTGATAGGGGAATGTATCTCAGAATTTAAATCAGGATGTAACCAGTTCATTTTGTATTGAAATCAGAATGATTGTAGCAAGAAACACAAATCCTGGTAACAGGTTTCCATTCTTTAGCTTGATATAATAAGTATTTGATCTACCCCCATGAGCGCACAGCTTTTTGTGTAATGGCTGATTTGGAGTCCTCTTCTTTATTCCCATATTCCATCTTTGTGATTTCTTCTGCTGCCCAAGTTCTTTCATCTTCTGGTTGAGTTGGAGTACACATCCTGACACTTCTGTTCCAGCACCCTCCCTGATCATTCTGCAGCTTCTTTTGGAAAAATATAAACACAGCCTTGTGACCATAGTAGTAAATCCCCACATTATCTTCATTATTGGGAGTATGTACTTTTCACATTGTCTAATTATCTTTGTGCTGTATTGGACCAAGTCTCTCCTTTTTATATATGTAAATAGGTTTTAATATCTTTATTATAATGCTTATGCTTGTAATTAATATTATTTGAAAAATTAACAGAGAAAGATTGAAATAAGTTGCTAGTGTGGGCAGAAGCATTATCAGTTTTCAATTGTTTTTGGAATACCCATTGAAGCAAAAGACTATAACATATGGTTGATGATATTTTTTACTGCTTCCCCTATCTGAAAGGAAGCAAAAGTAAAAGAAGAAAAATTATCTATTGTAACTGTATATAGGATAACTTGCCAAAAGGAGGATAATGAGTTACATTATATTGGTGATTACTGGAGAAGTAATATAGATAACACATTGAGGGTAGTTTTTAATGATCTGTGTAGCTTGTTCCTATGGAGTTGTTTAAATAAAATATGTGCATTTTAATGACAATAAGAGTGAAATAACATTGCTCTATGAATATTTGGGGGGGAAAGAATTGGAAAAACTTGAACTTTTTGATTAATAGTCATGTTATTTTGATAAAAAGGTTCAGGAAGTGAAGAATGAACTGTAATATGGGTTAAATAGGTTGTGACCTCTCTCTTATGAGAACTTGTAATTTTAGAAAAAAAAGGTTAAAAGGGTCTGTATTCTGTGTGTGTTTAAGCTTAACAATATCAATATGTAGGCGTACGTACACTAAATATTTGCTATCTGACACAATGTTAAGGGGTGCAGTTTGAGCAGAAGTAGAGTGAGTATTAATAACTTTATCTTTATTAGAATTAATATAGTACCTTGCATTTCCAGGAAGCTGATAAACAAAAGCTATTCCTGACTAGAATCTTACAACTGAATAGTAGACGTACATCTTTGTTTCACAAAGCTTCTTTATCCTTGGATTATATTCATTTTGGAAAAAAGAGATACTTCAGAAATTGAATCTTTTACCTATAATAAGTTCAGACACTACATAACTCTTCCTTAGGCCATGAAATGACTATACATAGAGATTAAAACAGCAAAATCTGTTCTAATTCACTTTAACTTAGCTATAAATTGTCTTGGAAATTAAAATTTTAGTAGGCCTCCTAAAAATAATGCTAGGGATTAAAAGGACATTTTAAAAGTATATCCCCTTTATTAAAAAATTAAAATTCATAAGTGACCACTAAACTTTTATGAAGAAAATTAATTGAAGAGTTTTAAAATGATAGCTCTGTTTTATCTTAAAGCAAAAACACAACTTTTAAAATCAAGATTCATTAAAATGAAGTTGTTGTAAAGCTATTAGTTTTAGAATCTTCTTAAGGTGATCCTTAAGTAGTTTATATAAATTTCTGTCCAAGTTCTAATTCTTGATGAAAAATATTAGATTTCCCACAAAGCTACCACAAAAGAATTTATATCTTTTACTAATTATTTTGATAATAGAAATTTTGCTATAGAAAGAAAAAATAAGAATATGTGAATCAAATAGTCTCAAATGCTTTTTATTTTAAGTAACAATTTTTCACCAATTCATAAATCATATCCAATTATACATTAATTTTATTTCCATGGAGTTGTAATGAAGACTAAAGATTTACTAGGTCCCTCATATGTAAGAGATTTAATTTAACATTTTTCTTTGTCAAATTAAACTTGTCCTGGTGTAAAAACTAATTGTCAGAAATCCTTTTTTAATATTTCACAACTTTCTTAGTAAGTTAGGTTCATTATTTAGGAACTACATAACAAATTATGTAGGAACTAAAACAAGTTCCTGTCCCAGGCTGAATGACCTTGCCTATAGAGATAGTTGTCAGGGGTCTTAGAAGTTTTACAAAATAAGAGTAACCAAGAAGGAGTTTAGGGAGGAGCTGGTGGTGATTCCCCTGTTTTGTCAAATCTCATACATGCAGGAAGAATGGTCTGAATGGACATTATTAATCCAAAATAAAGTTTTCACCTAATCTCTGCCTTTCCACATACAGTAATTAAGTAGCAACTCTGATAGTCAATTTGTTTTAGTTGTAACTTCCTTTTTAACTATAGGTAAAGGTGTAAATACCTGGTTTACTATATATATATAAACATTATAAGATATAAGTGACATAACTGTTTGTACAAAAACTTTTCCTCTAGCTTTTAGTTTCAACAAAATTCAGATTAAAAATTTGCTTATGTAATGCTATTTCTGGCTAAAAATGATCTCTCAATTTTTACTATATAATAGAATTTTACTACAATTTAGGAAGACCATAATAACACAATGACAAATGACATTAATTGTATTTCCATGTTTTCAGCTAATTTAACTTGTACTTCAGTAAACTTCAGTGCTATGTTTATTCCTAAAAATTTCTTAGAGAGTGAAAAGCTTTTAACTTGCCAGTTGGAGGGAGTGGGGCTCTGGAATAACCAAGTGGCAACATGCCTTTTTCCCCCCTAAACTGGGGAGTTTTTTTGAAACTTTCACTTTTTAAATGTTTCTTAATCAGATATTAGCAATATCAAAATTTGCCTTAGTGACAAATAGAATAATAAATTCTGTCTTATTTGTAAGCATAAAGTTAGAAGTGACACTATTCACTTTTTCACATTCTCTAAAATAACCAGAATGAGTTTGATTGATTTAGAGTAAGTATTCCAGTACACAATTTTTTTTCTAATGGATGAGGCAGGAAATGGTTAAATGCTCATCCCTTTGCCTCTTTAATATGAGGGGGGAAATTCCCTTATTTTTATCTCTTTCTTGACATCCAACTTGGTCAGAGTTAAGTGAAGAGCAAGACATTTTCACACTTTTAAAAATCTTAAAACTTCTGTTCACTCTTTTTATGCAAATAATTTATACCTATCTTAAACTCCCTACCCAACTCCTCTTTTAGCTACATGTTTAAATTTCTATTTAATTCTGATCTGACACTTCTCCTACACTCTTTGATTTGCCATTCCCATCTTATAACCTATAAAATAATAAAAACACTTCATTTGTTTTCTGGCAATAAAGAAGGGAGAGGAGGAGTGAAAGAGATAACAACATTTCAAGGAAACTCCAGCAGTCCAGGTGCATTTTAAATCCCATAGAATGACAAATTAATCACATATTTTCACAAAGACACATAAACAAAGCAGGTAGATACAGAAAATGACAGGAAGAGTGCACTCATAGAAATTCCTGAAGATCTTCTGCAAAAACGAGACATTTATTTTGTCCTCCAGAATATTAATGGAGGCCCAATAAGACTTACTTTGAAATTTTCTTTTTATCTGTTTCTATTAGAGATAGAGACAGCTGCATCACACTAAATTGTTCAAACCACCTTTGAACTTTCATTTCTAATGTAAAACATATCTTTAAAATATTCCAAAGAAAAAAGGCAGAAATTGGGGAATTCTAGAGTCCCTCCTCCATTAGTCTCTCACTCATCTCTCCTCTTACTCTTTCCAATTTTACCAAATCTATTGATCCCTTCTATGAAAACCAGGGACAACATGCTTCTACACAGTCTAAGAATTTTTGTAACTAGCTGCTAGTGATGAGTAATCCTCTTTCTCTTACTATTCTATTTAAAAGTTTTAGATAATATTTGCCATTTCTGCTTCTGCCCTTTACTTGATCCATACTTTCAGTTTTGAGCTGTGCATGCTTCGGCTACAAAATCAAAAACAGGTTGAAAACAAAAGCAGATTATATAAAAACTGGCAGACTGTTCTCCCAAGACTGGGTCCCTTTTCTTTTTATTTTGTTTCTTGTCCCTAATACCCCCTATAAGCTTTGTGCTCTTTTAACCCTAAAACTGCTAAAAGTTTTCCTTATAACCCAGTCCTTGTAGCCCTAAAACTGTTACAAGTCAAGTGACCTATTGCTTCCTTTACCTTTTACCATGACATCACAGCTACTGAGTTGCCTCTTCTGCTGAGGTCTTAGTCTCCAAAGTCTGAAGGAAACCACTCCTCTCATATCTTCTCTCAGGTCCCTGTTTCAGGTGCTACTTGCTGCCAGCTGCAGGTGGGCATTTTATGGATAAGTTAAAATGAATCATGGGCCAGGTGAAGATTGGAAGCATATGTTTAGTGCATGCTAAGCAAATCTCAACTAAGCATCTGAGGGTCCAAGTTTATATACTATAGCTAAAGCATTTACATCATACTTTCTCATGGGAAACTTCACATAGTTTGCAACATGAGGCACCAAAATTGCAGTTTTACAGGAGGCTACTCCCATGGGATACTTCCTTGCTTTCATATGTCATGTGTCACTACTACTTTATACCCCTCAAGTGGCCAGGGTTTCAGGGATGGCCAGAATGTTCCAAGCTTCCCTTAAATGGGGGATGAGTAATGGGGGGTGGTGAGTCAACATCCTGAGATACTGAGCCTGGGTGGAGGAAAACAGGCTCAAGGAGGTCCTTGGCCTGGATTCATGCTAATGGCAGACCCCCTCAGAGCTAACCCTTGACATCACCTCCTACACTGGGTTTTGTTGTTGTTAGTAGGAACCAGAAAAAATGTCTAATATTCCATCTTTTGGGGCAAAATGACCTCAATTTGTTTATTTTTTAGTATTCTATTTTTTAAAAATCTATTGACTCCTGATTTTTTTCTTTTCTATGGTCAGTTTTGCTTAATTTATGCTTATAAAAACATATTCTCTCTTTTGTTCCTCTGTTGCTATTTGTGTGTACATTTTCTATCCTTTTGAATCTAATTTGAATCATTGACTGCTATTACTTTGTTTATCTATTTCTTCCTCTCTTTGAATGAAATCAGTAAGCAGTTGTTAAGCATCATGAATTGTTCTAATTGCTGAGAATACACAGAAAAACACAAAAAAGTCCTTTCAAAGAGAGCATGTACTGGGGGGAACCATCTACCAGGGAGAGCAACATACAAGCAGTTATGTACAAAAGAGAGATATCCATATATCTATTTATTTATCTTTAATCTATCTATATGCTATTTCATATTATGTATACAGAACTCTACCTATATTCATAATTTTTTTAAATGAATTTCATTTCTCTTTTAAATTATTCCTGCATTTGTTGTTGTCATTCCAAGCTATCTCAGGAATACACAGAATCCTCTATTGCAGTGTTTCTCAACCTTCTTAATGCCACGACCCTTTAATACTTGTATATGGGCATATCTGCATGTAGGCGGACCCACTTGGAGACTGATAGAGGAGCGGTATCTTGTTTCATAATACCATAGGAAATCTGTGTTTTCTAATGGTATTAGTTGATCCCTGTGACTGCTGTGAAAAGGTTGTTTGACCCCCAAAGGGGTTGTGACCCACAGGTTGAGAACCGCTGCTCTATTGCATTAGGTATCAGTTCACTTTTCTTTATCTTAAAATATTTGCTAAGGGAGCTTTGCATTCTTTTTGAGGATTTACTACTCATCCTTCCTCCTAGTTTTATTATAATTTCTGTTCATTTATCTAATTGCCTTCTGACCTCTCTTTTAAGCTTTTCAAAAATTAGAAACTTTGGTGTTTTTGCATTTTTTTATTACTTAACTATTTACTTTCAAGCATTTTCCCTTTTTCTAAGTCTGAGCTGCAAAACTATCTACGTTTCATAGCATTTAGGGATACGGGGAATATAGAAGTGAACGTTTGGAATAAGTACTGTGAAGAATGATGTAGAGGGAAAAAATGAAACCATAAAAGGAATGCCTTATTGCAATGAAAGCCACAATTGTATTAGAGAATATAAATTTGTAGTAGACCTAGTCAATATAGCTCAGTTATATTATTTCCTCCAGCTCTTCTTAGTAGCATATGAGTTGGCATTTAAGGAAAAGAACTTAGAAAAATATAGAGCTTGGGAAGGTTTTAAAGAAGAAACAAAAAAGAGCAAGGGATTTGAAAGCAGAGGAAGGGAAAAGGAGGAAACTAAAGTCTGAGAAACATTGAGTCCCTGAAAAAAATGCTAAGAGATGAAGGTATAGGAAGATATGGTAAAGAGGAAAAAATATGCAGGATAAGACATAGGGAGAGATAGAATGATGGTGTGTCAGATAAAGTAGATTCCATTTTCTTGATGATAGAAATTAAACATTTAAAGATGATGGGAATATGAAAGGTGTGAAGCTGAGGTGGAAGTGGGTCATGGGAATTCAATCAACTGAATTACTGGAAAGGTACAGTTTTTGAAGGGATATCAGTATACACATCAAAGCCCCTGATATAAGGGTAGGACTTAGAAGGCAGCAGAATTTGCTATTTGACATTGCTATTTGAGCAATGAAGTAGCATGAGATGGGAGCCTAGTAGACAACTGCTACCAGGATGTGACTGATACATTTGAAGAGAGTAAACCTCAAAAGAAATTTGCCTCCTTAAAGTAAAATTTTCCACACTTGGTTACCATTAACTACCAATGATATAGTAAGAGAAGTAGCTTATGCAGATGAAATGCTCATTTCACAATTTTGAGATAAACACCAATGTTTGTATCCAAATTTCATTTAAATAGAAACTTTTAAATTGTCTAAAAGGGAGCAAATTTAATTATTTATATGGGATTAAAATTAATTAAAGCAAATATTTTTTGAATTATTGAATGAAATCAATTTATATTGATTATAATATTGAATATTGAATGTAATCAATGTATTACATATCAAAAAAATATCTTGGTCATAGTAGTCATTAATATTTGTTTACTTAAGTAACTGAATAATTAATTACACAACATTGAGTAATAGGGAGTCATAAAATGAAATATTTTGTGTATTACAGAATAGTAATATTTAAAGGAGAAACTTTTTTTGTCATTACCTCTATTTATATTTTCAACTTTAATATCAAACCAAAATTTCTGGGATAAAGGTAGAATAGTCTTTATGAAGAAAAATTATATCCCTAACAACATATATTAACAGATAGAAAAGGAAAGGTTCATGATTTGAATATGCATTTAAAAATTTAGAAAGTCAAAAACATGAGTCTCCTCTTGTTCCACCATATGTAATATGACTTTGCATAGATTTCCTTTCAACCTGTTCTATTTTTTTCCTTTCTACATTCTTCTATGTATGCTCCATGTAGAATTTGTTCATACTTTATCAACTTAAAGACAAATAGTAAAAATTAAAACTAGCACATCTCACCCCCACTAAATTTCCCAGATATTTATCACAAAAGAAACACACATGCAAACACACGCACATATATACTAAAAATAATGCAGAAACTTATAAGATAATAGGAAGTGAAGAAAAAGCAGTGCTCATATAACACCTTTCTCCACTTAAATTCAAGTCATTCATTTTGATTGCTAGTACACACGTAGGCATATACACTTTTTTTTCATTTATGGATTCCAAAGATCCACAATATGATTCATAATTTAGTATTTATTTGAGAACAGTTCCATTATTATGCTGCTATCCTATAGTGTTTATTCTATGGTGTTTTATCTGTTTCTTAATGAATAAAGAAAGATAAATAAACTTTCCTTAATACAGAATAATGGAGAAAGTCTGCTTTGAGCATTATACAATATTTTAAATCAAAACAATTATTCTTCTCACATAAAGTTAACAAATATTCATTGATGGTCTATTATTTTTAAGACACTGAGCTAAGTGTTATGCTTCATTTTCATTGATTTTTAGCAATGTAATTTAATTATTCCAATACAAACTGGAATCTATTAGTGTTTGTGAGCACCCTCCATGATAAAATAAATATAACTGAATAAATGGTAAGTAAATTTTGTACTATATTATAAAAACAAAAGTCTTTTGAAATACAAGAATAACTTATTGGTAAAAGAAGTTGAATGCTTAAAGGAAACTTTAAAGAAATACTTCTCTTTTTCTGTAGTTGCTTTTAAAAGGATGCTAATTAGGAGAGGACTTCACATACTCATTAATTAAGGCAATGAATGTGTGGGGTGATTAAATTATATTAAAGTTTCCACTCCATGAAAAAGGCTCATGTATGACATGTCTGAATTTTTTCACATTCAGAATTAATGAAGCTCTAACTCTATTGCCTTCACTGTGAAATTTAATCTGAACCATATATTAAACTACTATAGATGGCTTATTTATAGTGGAATATCAGCATCTTTAGAATAGGAAGGTCATTTTGAAACAACAGATTCCTTGAAGAGAGAAATTAGACCTTGAGAGAAGATTGGGAAAACCTTTGATTTTTTATGATAGTATCTAGTCAGGCTCCATGTTATGTGTTTTCTTTATTCCTTATTCTTTTCTTTAATGTGGCAACAAATCTACACATTTGGACACTGGTCCATTTGGGGAAATAGCTTCCCAGAACTTGCAATGTTGTGGGCAATTTCCAAATTGACTTCCATGGTCTCTGTTAATTACATTTTTTCCTCATTGCCCCATAACTATTTTAAAGAGTTTGGTTGATAAAGAGAAGTGACCTATAGGCTGCTAGCTGGATAGTGTGATCTAGTGATGACTTTTTTTAATAATAGAAGTGACCTGGATGTACTTGTAGAAAACAAGAAAGTAATCTATAAACAGAGATTGAATATATCTTTAGATCAGATCATAGGAGAAATATGCTGGAATATGTAGGAATCAAGAGCATGCTGGAATATGTAGGAATAAAGAGCATATGCAGAGGGGCTGTCATTAATAAGTAAAAGGCTTCAGGCTTTGGAGTAAAGGATGACACAATGGGGAATGATGTCAAGAGTTTTGAGATGCAGTGATCTAGTGAATGTCTTTAATTTTCTTAGTCAAATATGAACTTAGGTTCTCAGTTGAAATAGCTAGAGAGAATGATATAGAAGCATGTAGGAAGAAAAGAAGGTATGAAACTGCTACTTCAGTAAGTGAAATAAGGTTATCAGTTAAGAAGGAGTGAAGGGATTTTATTGTTACTGTGAGGGCCAACTGGATTTATACTGCACCCATTCAGCATGGTAGTACAACTTTTTCCACTTGCATTAGCAGCACTTGAGTGGGAACAGAGAAGAATATATTAGGAGTAATTCAGGTTGTGTAAATAGTGATAGGATAAAATTTCAGAGTAGAAAAAAGTGTATAGTTTGATTAATTTAAAAGTCAAAACTGGTAAGAGAATAACGTTTTACCACAGTAGGAATGGTAAACTATGATAATATAGAGGTGTAGAGGGATCATAAATCATGATGGGATTTTTCATAATAAATGGAATGACAAGAGATTATGAACAAAAAAGGAAAAGAGTTTTCCTAATTTCTCTCCATGATCTATTGCCATCAAGTCTAAGTTTTCTTGTGTGCAACTTCTGTTTATTCCTTATGCAAGTTCTATCTGTTAGACCAAGTAGAACAGGAATAATTTCTATTCCATTTGATGACCTGTCTTTTTTTTTCTTTTTTTATTTGTTTT
>CM053597.1:148380936-148397545 GCA_028646575.1 Pseudocheirus occidentalis | reverse complement strand
TATATATATATATGTAAACACACACACATATATAAATATCTCCTCACAAACATTTTGGTGTCCCATATAATGTGGTATAAGAGCAACATTTAACATAATTCAAACTGCTTTAACATGAATATGCTTACTGCTTAAGTACTCTCTTAAAACATAACTAACTTAAGAAAAGCAGAAATTGTTTAGCAGTTACAGTCTTTACTCAATTTGATCATTATATCCTAGATGAATGTTTTTTTCTATGTTTGAAAATACTGAAGCTGAAATTTTTTAAAACAATTCTGATTTTACTCACGGTAAGCAGAAATTACAAGCTTATATTACAAAACTGATCAACTTCATTTGCTTTTCTTATTAAAAACAAAAACAAAAACATCAAACAAACTTTGATCTTGAATCAGTGATTAGAATTGCATTCCCCATCCACCACGCGTACTGGAAATGCCAAACTGCCCTCCCATTACATTCATTCCTATAGATGCACAGCTCCTGCTACTGTATTAGCTACTGTTCATCACTCCTGGGTTTCCTATATCATGTTTGATTGGAAACCACTGGAGTTTTCCCGCAAAACTTTATCTTTTCCACTCTCGTGCTCCTTTCACAACTATAGCCTTTTCTATAATGCCCACTCAGCTGTTCACTAGTTGGATTGGTATGACAAGACCATGCCTCCAAAAGAACACTGAATACAGTAATAGAAATATTGATTCAAGAATAATTTGGAGCAATTAAATCATTTTTGACTACCATAAATGCACAGGTTAAAAATAAAGGACATAAGAAGACTGAATACAGAGAAAGAACTAATAAATAGAAGTATGCAGAGAATAAATTTACACACACACATACACACATATTTATGTCTAATAATAGCTATCTCTAGGGAGGAGAGAGGGAAGAAAAAGGGGGGAAAAGAAATTTACACAATAACTTTGTTGTGTATTTGGTGGGAACAGCAAGTTGTATCTGGTAGATTTGCAGTTTCATGTGCAATCATCTTTTATTACATTGTGTTATGGAAATGTTTGTTTTCTTTTCTGAATTGAAAATCAAATACATAAAGAAGTAATAAACCCATACCTCCTATCATTTGGCTACCATAACGACCACCACTTGAAAAGAGTTCTACACGTATGTACTGAATATTTGCTTTGTCTTTTGACATATCTACCATAGCATCTTCTTGGTCAGCAAATTCAACATCTGCTCCTCATTCACTCTGCCATCAGGCCCAATTTCTCAATGTGTTCTTGAACTGGATTTCTTGATAAGAAAAAAAAATGTAAATATAACTTTCAGTAGCTCTGTAATGTAATTCTATCTTGTGCACACAATGACATATTGTACTTTGGAAAGTAGACCCACTATCTCCATACCTTTAGTCATATATTCCTGAAAAATGGTAATTGAAGTCTCTTCCACATCTATTTTACCCAAATCCATATTCATCATTATTTCCATTGTAGTCATTGTAGCCTCCATACCCTCCACCATAGGCATCTAACCTCATTCTTTTAAACCCAGCTCCTCTACCAACACTGTTGTAACCTCACCAAGCGCCATGCCTGTCATAAAGACCTGATTGCTGCATAGCCATTAGCTTTTAAGGAGGATCATAACTAGTACAAATTTCTACTCAGTTACTCTTAAAGATTTCATTGTGCCTGTGCCCTATTCCTTCTTCATTTTTCTTTAGAGCTTTTTCAGCTATTTCCTATGGTCCTGGAATTTGCAAGGTTGCTCAGTTCAATTTAGTTTAGTTTAGTTTTTTTCTTGGATGCAACATAAGATTTCTTTCAATTGATATTTAATTTTGTGTATTCAGAGGTTATGGGCAGTTTCCTTGTATTACTCCTTGAATCATGGTGTTCATGTTTTTCATCTTGCCATTTTCTTCTAGAAGAACATGATCTGGTAGAACAATAATCTTTTAGTTGTCTCTAGGCATCCTGTTTTCCAGATCAGTTTTGCTTGCATAGAACCATATCATCTTTTAACGTTACTGTTTTTACTTCTTTCTAGACTGTCTTTTATTTCTATAAAGTTGCATTCTTAAAATATTTTCTCTCTTGTTTCTTCAGTGAGACTTGCCATCAGAGATTCCAGTTTTTTCTATCTTCCCATTTTTTGTTGTTGTTGTGCAGGGTATTAAGTTCTGCTCTCTTAATTCTCATTTCTCTTTCTAACCACTCCAGAACAGCAAGCTGTGGTTCGATGTACTCCTCACATTCCACAGAGTCATCCAGTTTATCAAATAGATAGTTCTCCTTTGCTTTGAAGCATTTATTCCTTTATATTATTCTTGTTAATTAGCACATCAATATTTTTGAGTGTTTATACCCCTTTTGTCATCATCTCCCACCACTTTACAACTCTACAATCCTACTCACTTCCTTTCCTCAGTCTCAACAATCCCATAATCTCAACTTGGCTCTTCCTTCCTTCTTGAAAAGCCTTTTTCCACCCATTTGTTTCACCAACTTGATCAACTCAAGAGTCCACTCTTTGACGGTATTTAAACTCCAGTTGTTCCACTTATCTTTTCTTACATTGTTTGTCTTTCTAACTAATTTTTTCCCCCTTCCTGAATCTTCTCTTCTGGTTCTGCAGGCCTCAGTCTTCCTTAACATTCTTTATTACTCCTTGACCCTACTCCTTAATTTCAACGCAACATAGAATATGAATCTAAAAGAGTATCCTGAGTCAGAGATTATTATCCTCCAAATTTTGCAACATTCTCTCAAAATTCTCCTCCCCACCCCCTAAATTCAATGTCTCACCAATACTATTAGTATGATTGAGATAGAACTTCACTAGGATCATAACTATATGCCTTGACTATAGGATTTCTCACACTGAAATCTTTCCTAGGATTGTCTAAGGTCCATTGTACATCTATATCCTATTTGACATCTCTCTTGTATTCAAATACATTCAATGAAAATGAACCTGCGACTCATCAGCACAGTCTATTTTGTGACTGAACAGTTATAGCAATCAGGGATTTGATTTCCATGTTGCACTAATAATATCTATCTCCATGTATTTCCATCAGTATTTCCATCATTTTCCATTTCTGTTGGTAGCAACATATACCATGTCTATACCTTCTACATAATAATACTTCAAATACTGAAGACAGTTATCCTAAATTCCCTATATCTTATCTTGAAGCTAAATGAAACTAGTTCCTTCAACAGTTTCTTGCATAACATGATTTCCAGACTCTTCAATATTTGGATGTCCTCTCAATTATAAAGATATGTCTTAAGATATGTTTGACTCTTAGAACTGAATGTAATACTCTACATATGATCTGACTAATTCAGAGTACAATGATAGTATTATTTCCAATGATCTGGACTCTATGCTTTTAAGAATGTACCCTATGAGATTTAGGGAATACAGAGAAGCTCCCACATATTTGGGGTCCATATTGAACTTATCTTTTTAAGCTAAGCCACGCCAACCTGTATTTACACAATTTACTTTTCTAACCTATTTTATATTACATGGTCAATCATTTTTTTTTTAATTGGTGGTCACAGGCATTTACACCAGTCACGTACCATGTTTTTTTTTTCCATTTCAAAATCTTTTCCTATGTACGATTATGTAATGAAGAAAATATTATCCACTGAAAAAGACAGGCTATATGTTTTACTTTTATTAGCTAGTTCTAGAGATTTTCTACTTCTCGCATTTCATAATACTTTGATATATGGATGAATTTGTGATCTCAGATTGAAAATTATCTAGTCTGGGGGCGGCTAGGTGGCGCAGTGAATAGAGCACCAGCCCTGGAGTCAGGAGGACCTGAGTTCAAAATCCGGCCTCAGACATTTAACACACACACACACATACACACACACACACACACACACACACACACACACACACAAACTAGCCGTGTGACCTCGGGCAAGTTACTTAACCCCCAAGTGCCCTCCAAAAAGCAAAAAAAAAAAAAAAATTATCCAATCTTTTCATCCTAATTGATTCTTGTCTGTCTTCCTGAGAAAAATGCAGAAATATTTTTACTATATTGTCTATTTAAAAAAACAACATTCTATCTTTTAAGCTCCTAAGGTGTAGTAGTAGAGGCCAATATTTGATATGTTTAAGCTTATCTAAAATAATAGAATGAATATAATCTCAGCATTTTCTTTTTTTTATCCCTTACCCCCAAATCAGAAGCTAAATATATAATTTATAACAAGAAAAAACAATTTTTTTCCCTGTAAGCAGTATATCTAGCATTAAACAAAAGAGAGTAAAAAAGTAATTTACATCAGAAGGGTGCCAACATATTTGGAATGGCTACAAAGATTTGCTCAATAGTACATAAAAGAATAATTACTTTATATGTCTTTATAAACTTTTTTTCTTTAACAAAAATGAAGCTAATGAAGTTGTAGCATTGCTGAAATAGTGAAAAATAAAACAGAGGTAAATATGCTAGAGTAATTAGCTCTGAAATGTTAGATAATTGTAGAAGGCCTTGGGCAAAAAAGGAAACATAGATGTGCAGTAGTCATAGCGCATCTTGTCTTAACTTGTCTCTGTAACTACAAGTGAAAAGGTTAATGTTGTTCAATTCCATCAACACAGAGTGAAGAACATGGCATCTTTGAATTCTAATCTTACCCACAGAGTAACTGACTTAATTCCTAAGAGAATGATACCGTTTGTAAGTTCTTTCTATAACATGAATATCAAATATGTGCTCATTTATGTATGTATGTGTATATATATGCATACATATATTTATGTATATATAATATGTGTACTTATACATACATGTAAATATATATGTACATACATTTATGTGTATATAATGCATATATATGTATACATATATTTGGTTGTCTTCTGATTTATAAAGAATACACACATGTCTGTGTATATTTAAGAAGGAAATAATTTTTTACTTACATAAATTTTACTATTCTGTGAAGCTGCTCTTTGGAAGGAAATTCCCCAATTTTTTTTTGGTGAAAAAAGAAAAATATTTTTTCCTATGTTCTACAGATTATCAAAATTGAATTGCTTTTGTGTGGCACAGGACCCAGAAACCTATCACCTTGGGGATAATCATTGATAATTTTCTTTTGTATTACCTTCATATGCAGTCTATAATTGAAGTCAAGAATTTTGTTCTCTATAGCATCATTTATAGTTATTAATTTATCTGTCATCAGTATCAAACTCTGTATCTAAGACAACTGAATATGGAAATCTATAGCATTTCTTAATGCCCTTCTATTACTGCTCAAATGCATAAAACTCCAAGTTGTTCATTACAAAACTCTTCAATTTCTTTTTGTTGTTTTCCACCACTATAAACATAAGTATCTCTCTCTAACACCCTTTATCTAAGGCATCTTTCCCCCTACCCCCTGTCACAAAGCCTAAAACAGTAACTTGTATACAGTTATCCTTTTCACATTGTGACTTTACCCATCATGGTTTTGATTATCATGGGCTGGCATAAGAAATTAAATAGCAATTATGGGGAAGTTTCACAGAAGCCATGGAAGACACACAAAGGTCAGCAGATGACACAGAAATAGTTTAGAAATTTAGAAATGCATAAAATATGTGTATAGTATTGCATAATATCAACATAGTTTATCTTTAAATACAACAATAATTGAGACTTTTGTAGGGAGGGCCAAAAAAATTTTACATGTACTTTCCAGATTGAAGGGTTGTTGAGCCCCAAGCCCCTGTGATATGGAAGGGATAACTGTATGTTGTTTTTGTTGTTCAATCATTTCTGTTCTGTTTGACTCTTTGTGATCTTCTCTAGGGTTTTCTTGGCAGAGATACTGGAGTGGTTTTCCATTTCTTTTTCCAGCTCATTTTACAAATGAGAAAACTGAGGCAAAGAAGATTAAGTGACATGTCTAGTAAGTGTCTGAGAACATATTTGAACTCAGGTCTTCCTGACTTCAGACCTGGTGTTTTATTGACTGTGCTACCTAGCTGATCTGTATATATTAAAGAGGCTCAATAAACATTTGCTGAATAAATCCTCCAAAAGGTACTACTCACATGATCACAGGATTTCAGAGTTTGAATCCTCAGTCATTATATAGAGTTTGTATATGAAAAAGAAACTTGATAACAACATATAATATGTCACAAGAGATCCTCCATCCTTTTCTTTAAGACTAACAATGCAAAGGAACTCACTTTTCCTTTGGCAGTCCATTCCATATTTGTATAACTATTAGGAAGTTTTTTGTTTTGTTTCAAAAAAATCAAGGCTAAATTTATCTCCTTATAGTTTTCACTTACTATTCTACTATTACTATTCACTTACCATTACTATTTATTCACTTAGAGACAAACTGAATGATTCTACTATCTCTTTCTCATGTTGTTATTGTTCTTCAGTCATTTTCCAGTCATGTCTGACTCTCTGTGACCCTATTTGGGGTTTTCTTGGCAAAACTACTAGAGGGATCTGTCATGTCCTTCTCCAGATCATTTTTCAGCTGATAAAACTGAGGCAAATAGGGTTAAGTGACATACCCAGGTTCATACTGCTAGTATCTAAGGCCAGCTTTGAGCTCAGAAAAATGAGTCTTTCCAACTCCAGGCCCAGCACTCTATCTATTGCATCACCTAGCTGTTTCTCATTCTCAAGACAAATACTTGAAGATGGATATCTTGCCTTCTAAATCTTCTCTTTTCAAACTCAAATATCCCTAATAAGTAAATGTTTGTTATGGCATGAAATTGAAGCCATTTGCTTCTGTAGTTTTGCTCCTTTGAATATCCTCCAACTCATCAATTTAGTCATAAAATGTGATACCCCAAACTGAATAATACCTCTGAGTCCACTTGCCCAATTAATCATTTTAAAAGTACAGGTTAAGTTTCCAGAGGCCCATAACTATTTGTTCCCTCAGTATTTTATAGGTAACACTGAAGGCTTGGTATTTCTGGTACTGTTTCTCATGAATCCCCATTTGGTGTGCTCTCCATTGTCAATCAACAAGGAGAACTCAGCTAGATTTCTGAGAATAAAGTTACTGAGAAGGTCTAGTAAAAAAACATTAGTCTCAAAAAATCACCCAAGAGGCTTCCAAACTTGTTTGTTCTATGAGTCCCTTAAAAAAAAACCTCAGCTGCCCCCTGGAAATCTAATGTCTTTAATGCTGTAATGATTTCTTTTTTAAAAAAATTGCATCACTTGAAAGTAGAATTTTTTAATGATGCATCTTAAATTTAATAACTTATTGTAAATTTGTGGGACTTTTTCCCTGCATCCAAATTTTGATGGTGCAATATTGTGTCATGTACCTGTATGGTTTTGTACTGTAGACAAGTCATTACATGCACATATTCCTGCCAATGCATGCTGGACTTCCCAACAATGCATGACGCACTAGCTTGCCAATGCTTGCTTGTTAAGACTATTAGCAGATTTAACCAATCATAGGTTATAACTTGCATTTTGTGTGTTTATTTGGAAAATAATGTAGTTATTAAGATTTTAACTCTGTTACACAACAGATGAAACATGTACAAATGTTTTTTTTTCTAAATTCTCTTCTCTTCTTTCCTTATGCTTCCATCACCCTCTTAGTTTTATTCAATGTCCCACGCCAATTGCATTAAGGCTACCTTGGCACCCCTGGATCATTCCAGTGCTCCCCCCCCCAGGGTATGGTATCACCCACTTTGGGAATATGTGCAACAACCCAACAGCATATTCTCTTCTTGTAATACAGTCTCCTTGAGAAGGATTAGCTAAAATTTAAAGTAAAATGGTACTGAGGAGTATGTGTAGAATATGTGGCCAGATAATATTTCCTAACTCATGACTTTATAATTCCTTTTCTGTATTTATGGTCCCCTTCTGTGGTTCCTAGGATTTCTCTCCATCAGAATAAGTCAGGATCCCTAAAGCTGTTACAGTACTTCGAGGATTGTCTTTCCACCTCCATTTATAGCAGTGCTTCTCAACCTTCCTAATGCTGCAACCCTTTAATACACTTCTTCATGTTGTGGTGACCCCCCAATTATAAAATTATTTTCGTTGCTACTTCATAACTGTAATTTTGCTACTGTTATGAATCCATCTGATATTCTGGATGTATTTTCATTGCTACAAATTGAATATAACCCACAAGTTGAGAACCACCACCTTAGATACTTAGAAGATTTGACCCATTGTATTACACCACAATCAGTCATAGACTCAGGTGGGGAGACTAAACAGATAATGTCTTCTGTAATTAACTAAGATTTTCTGAGTAAACCATCAAGTTATCAGCATAAACATTTTTATCTTCACTTTTTCTATCTTTAATCTTTTAAATATTTTCAGTAGTCATATTTCTAAGATTTTTATAATTGTATGAAATAAAACCAGGAAAACTGACTTTCTTATTTTACTCCTGTATTTTTGGGACAGTTTCTAGTATATATTCATTGAATATAAAACTCAATTTTGCTTTTAGATAGATACTTTATATGATATTTTAAAACCTCTCTATGCCTATCCTTTTTAGGTGTTTAGCTAAATGGGTATTATATTCATGAAAGGATTTTTTCCCCCTCTGTCTATTCAAATAATTATGTTCTTTCATTTAAAAAAATATTAACTAAGTTGGTTATCTTCCTAAAGTTGAACCATCTTTGTAACTCTTATTAGTCCAACTTGGTCATGATTATTTCTTTGATTAATTTCTATAGCTTATTTCAAAGAATTTTAATAAAAAAGTTTGAATCAATATGCATTAATTGTATTTCTGTAGTTCTCTTTTTCTGTGTTATCCTTTCCTCATTTAACAACTATGAATGTCTCTCATAAATCAGAGAGGATGTATCTTTTTCAATTTTTCAGAATAATTTGTATAGACTAGTAATATTTTTTTTTCCTCAAAAGTATAATGGAATTATCCTGTGAATTCACAAAAATCAGGAAGGTTTTTTTGTTCTTTTTATTTTTCTGATGATGGAGTTCTTAATACCTCAGTGTGTGTGTGTGTGTGTGTGTGTGTATGTGTGTGTGTGTGTGTGTGTTCTCAGTTAATTTTTTAGCAAACAATAGTTCATAATGTTCTGATCATTTTAAAACTGTTTTCTGCTTTGATCATGATATCACCTTATTTATTTTCCTGAAGGATAAAATGACAGGGTTAGACCAGAAAACCTTTAAATTTGCTTACAAATATGTTTCTGCAATTATATGATTTAAGATATTGTTTAAGATCCTGACAATGAACTTGATCATCACATTGTTATTTGTTTCTACCAGTTCCTGAGTTGAGGCTACATGTATGCAGTAGGCTTCTTTCACTTAGATTAAAAGAAGAGAGATATCTATCCCTGATGCCTGAAATGTACTCTTATATGTCCAAATTTTAAAAGCTATGGCATCTAGAAAAGGAGAATGGACCAGTAAAAAATGGTAAAAGAGATAGATTTTTGCAAACTACTTAAATACATACACACACGTATATGTGTGTGTTTGTATATATGTTTAAATATATGAATATTTATTGTGTGTATATACATATATACATATATATATACACACATTCAAATATACATGAATATACATATGCAGCTACAGAGTTAATTACATCCTCTAAAATATGAAAAGATAGATCCTTTCCACATAAGGTAAAAAGTTCATGAGTTAAATTCAGAAGACTCTAATATTTAGAATTTTTTCAACATCACTCTTTGCAGCCAACTATTTGCACACTCTCTTTGCAATGAATAAAACCAAGCTCACAGGCTTATGATTTATGGTCTGACTGTAATGATCCTCCCACAGCAGTGACTATCCTCAAAGCTACCTCTACAACTCCCATGAACCATACAAAAAAATGGCAGACATAAATGTTTCCCAGCCACCAAAAGAAGGGAAAGAGCAGAACTGGGCAGAAATGAAAACATGGTTTGACTGATATTCAGGGGCACATTCTAGGGAGGAATATATCATTAGGTCTGAGATGAAGGGGACTGCAAACCCAGCTGGGGCTAGGAATCCAATTAGAACAGGAAGGAACCCAAGATCTGTTACCACAGAATTACTCTAAAGCATGAAAAACATGAATTGATCCAGTATCCCATTTTGAGAGGATCTGTGAACCAGTGGAAAGGTGAATGACTTGAGAGGAAGTAAGAGTAAACTCGAAATAATCTGAAGCCCTCAAAACAGAGAACAAACAAAAAACAAAACAAAAACCAGGAGGGAATACCTGTGGAGAAGTACATAAATCTCAGAGAAGGTCATAAAAATAGAAATCTGAATGAGAAAAATCTCAAAGAAAAATCAAAGCACATTAAATACAAAGTAAAATATGAGGGGAAACACAACCCAATGAAAAACATAGTTCCATGAATACCAGAGATAATATAGTTACAGCAATCACTTATAGAATCTTTCAAGAAAGGAATAAAAGTCATCAAAGGAAAAATTAAGAATGAATTTAGAACAGAAAACAATTTCTGAAAGAAAACTAAAAGAGTGGGGGTGGGGAAGACGGAGTGGGCATAAATATATGCAGTAAAATATCTCAAAAGAAGTATAATTTGTGAGAGATAATACAAGCTTTATAATTTTTAAAGGAATATATGATAACATTCTATATTTTAAAAGTCTATGTGGGAGGATTCTTAGCTAGTTGCAAGATAAAAGAAATTAGCAAAAATAAATCATTTTGATGTTTCAAATATGAAAAGAACAAATAACAACAACCAGAAGAACAACAACAAAAAGATATTGCATAGAGGAAAACAATTAAATATATCTGAAAAGACTCTAATTTCTGAAATTCTAAAGGAAATGTGCACAAATGGGTGAGAGGGATAAGTCAAAACATATAAAAAATTTCAAAAGAGATTAAGCATAAGTAACCATCTAAAAAGTGTCCACTAATAAGAGATATGTAAGCTAAAATCAGAGCTTCTTGCCAAGAAAAGGAGGCAGGCGACCCAAGTCTGATATACTTGCTCCAAAAAATATTGAATTTTGCTCCAGATCAACCAGTCAAGAATTTAAAAAAATACTAGAGTAAAGGACTTCTCTCCCCTCCCCCTGCCCCCAGAATGTCACAAAATATCACCCAGGGCCTCCAGCACCAAAGTGAACACCAGAACAAATTAGAATACCAACCAAAACCAGGGATCAGAGGAGGGGGAAGGCACTTTCTGAGTTTGTGTCCAACTGCAGAAAGGTCAGATGATTCCTCTGATCAGACTTCAGCTTTACCAGAAAACCCAAGTGTGGGGATCCTGGAAGCAGCAAAGACTGGCATTGACCTACATGGGATCGGCAGCAACCAATATAAGGCCAACCATATCAGCACTGCATGTTTATTTTAGGTCCTGTGAATCTGAAGATACATTGGTGGAGGCCTTGAAGAGCTAGTACTATCAACATCAAAGATCGGGGGGCAGAGGTGGGGGGGGAAGGAGTACACTAAGAGGCAGAAGTCACCCAGGAAAGAATAGAAGTGTCTGGCTACGTTATATGAAACAAAGCAGGGGAAGAGTTTGGACTTGGCACAAATACCCAATCCAAGTACTAAAGCTGGAAAGGTGAATTAATCAAAGAAAACACCAACCATCTTAATTTCTTGACTTCTCAGAGTTATTAGCTTCCATTTGCTCCATTCTAATTTGTAAAGAATTACATTCTTCAGTGAACTTCTGGACAACACCTATTCCTATTAAAAACATGAGAGAGCATAGGAAAAATGGAATCTTCCTTAAGGAGCATCTACCAAAAACCAGCAGGAAGCATTATATGTAATTGGGATAAGCTAGAAGCATTTACAATAGAATTGTGAGTGAAACAAGGATGTCCATTATCACCACTGTTACTCAATATGGTACTAGAAATGTTAGTTTTATACATATACATATATATATATATATATATATATATATATATATATATATATGTACACGCACACACACACATATACATATACTTATATGTTACTAACCAAGCCCAACAGCAAGGGATAGAAAGAGAAAGTTCATTTAAAGTTTCTGCATACATTATAAAATATTTGGGAATCTACCTGCAAAAACAAACACAAGGATATAATGGTAATGGGAATTTGAAGATCTTCCCTGTCCCTTAATAAGCCTAGGGCAATTGGAAGACTTTCCCTGCTTTGAAGATATACCTGCCCCCTATATGTTGAATGTAATCACATGGAACCTGTGGTGGGAGGAGTTCACTGATAGGTGGAGCAGATACCACAGGAAGCTGGGAGTCCAGAGCAGCTAGACTGTGGGAGAGAGAAGATGCACCCCAGGGAGACAGTTAGGCTTGTGAGTAAATGTTGGTTTGTAGGAAGGCTTTAGCCTTTTTAGCTTCTCTGTGCTGTTATGGCTTTTTAACTTATTTGCTGCTATGAAGGAATCAACATATTGGTTTTGGAATTCAGTTTTCTGGTGTCTAAGTAAATGTTTTGCTTCTGTTTTTTATATGGACACTGTTACATTTTGTGATCGAGCACTATGTCAGCATATTTATAGTGGCTGTTGGCATTGTGAATATTGCATTGGTGCAAAATTTGGTAACAAGGATGGGATTGTGAAATATCAGACCTCTATTTGGAGTCCGAAGGGATTTAGAAGAAGAAATGGCTATCCCAGGATGAGATGATTTATCTTATTCCTCCCTAGCATGAGAGTGGGCTAAAAGTATAGGATTCCATGAAAACTGGGAACTGAAGGTTACGGAAGGGAGAAACTAGAGATTTAGAAACATGTCTGCAAAGGATACCAATAAAACCAGTAAGAAAAACGGAAGGGGTGTGTAGAAGAGGCTGAGTTTTACTAACAGTTTACCACATTATATGTAAGAGCAGAAAGAAGCTGCTACAAGAAAAATTCAAATGGACTAGAAATTAGCTGTTTTGAATAAGAAGTTTGCTGTATTATAACATTCAGGTTCTTCTTTAGAAAAGCAAGCTCTATGGTCTCAAGTGGTAGAATAGAAAGCTGTTGTGAATTTGGCTCAGAAAAAGAAGTAGAAAAGTAACAGGAGGGAAGTTCATACAGTTTTGGTAGAGACTGAGCCTAGTTGCCATGATGACAACTGCCAAAGGAGTTCATGAATAGAAAGAAATAGAAAGTTAAATGATGACACTTTTATAAGGGGAGAAGTTCTCCCCATGCTAAGAAAGCAGGAGGATCAAGGAGTCTAAACAGATTTCAGGGGAAATGAGGATTTCGCTCAGCAGGAGGTTACTGATATTATAAGCAGATTCACCCCAAGAATGGGAGAATCTTTAGTATCTTGGATGGTGAGAATCAATTATGAAGGGGCTAGAGGAGTATGGGTAGGTAGCATGGACTCCTTGAAATTTATAAGTATTTGTCCTTTTGCCCAACAAATTTTTAAAGATTTTTATACAGCAGGAGGTAACAATGTGACCAATCTGTTAGCTTTAGCTGCCAATGGATGCAATAGAATGAATCCCACTGATTCTGTGTGGCCTAGTGGAGACAGACTCTGGTACTCACTTAGAGAATGCAGGAAAAAGTTGAAAGAAGAAGTAATGAAAACTGCTATCATGTTTGGAGATGCAGATATACATCATGATATCCCCTTAGCAGTTTCTCATAGAAATATCATAGTGAAGATAGTTCTTCCTGCTTGTAAGCACCTACTTCTACTAATTGGTAAAATAGGGCATGGTCTTTCAGAGGTGCTAGATAAGACTTCACAGCTAAGTGACTTGGGGAAATGGGAAAAAGATAAATATTGAGAGAGAGTAGTAAGTGGCCAGCGGATTCACAGTCAGAATAGATTGACAGGAAAAGAACTGTTCACTGCTCTACTGAGAGCAGGGGTAGATCTGGGAAAAATTGATGGTTTTCCAACTAAAAAACTATATAAAATATACCCAGAAAAGGGGCCTAATATTAGATGGAATAAGCAAGTGAGAACTGACCATAAAGATCCTTCTGAAACATCCTATCCAAGTTAGTCACACCTTCAGGGAGAATAGGAAATTGGCGAAGCTTCAGCTCAGATTAAAGAAATATACAGGCAAGAGTACAGACCCCATATCAATAGACCCAATTACAATACTGTAACTAGGGCTATGAGGGGCCCTGCTATCTAGCAGCAGGGCAGAAAAGAGTTGCTTACTCAGAGGCTGCGAGAGAGAGTACACAAAAGAGATGGAACTCTGAGAGTGGTGGAAAACAGAGCCAACTTTATTATCACAAGCACAAGCTTTTATATAGGGAAGCCAAACTGGCATAAATGGTATTGTTCATATGCGTATGTCCTCCTCAATATTCATGTACAAATGTCACTAAGCCACTAGCTGCAAAAGTTTACCACAAATCCCATTGAGTCTGTAGTTCTTGTGTAGTCCAAAGGGGCACAACCCAGCCACCATTCAGACGGCCAGCATCCACCCAAGTCCCAGCTACATATAACATAAATGGGTGAGGGATGTGATATATTTATCAGGGTGGATCCAAAGATCTCCCCCACTGGTCTTGGCCCTAGGACTACTATGGGTACAGATGGATCTTCCCAAGTGATGAGGGAAAGCCATGGTGGATGGCTCCAAAAGCCCCATTACTGTTCTTGATCCCTCTGCTGTGGTTCCTGGGGTTGGTTTATTCAAAGTAAGCAGTGTCAGCAGGACCAGGCAGCTCTGTGACTTCAAGTGGGTCATCCTGTTTTGGAGACATCCTCTCCTTCTGGAGGGGTGTCAGCGGCACAGTCACTGCATTAGGTGCATTCTTTGAAGACTCTGTGAACACTCAAGCATACCACTGTGGGACTCAGACTGAAGCTGCTCCATCACCTGGGAAAACACAAACATACCCTTTCCCCCAAGTAATCACTGTCCCAGGGCCCCTCCAAGTGTTAGTGGCCTGACTGTCCCCTAAGAATATCATAGAGCTCAGTGAGATCTGATGTGGGGATCCCTACATGAGTCCTAAACCACTGAATGTCCCCTAGCAGCCTTTGAAAGTTATTTAATGTCTTCAACTGATCTCTCCTAATCTGTAGTTTTTATAATGTGACCTGGTTACTTTGAATGTTGTAGCCCAAATATCAATATGGCTCTGTCCTCTGAACCTTATCCTTGGCAATCTCAAAGCCAGTAGTGGCAAGGCATTAGATAACATATATCAGAGAGGCCTCTAACTTGGGGGCAAAAGAGGCTTCTCCTAAAATGTTATCCATATAATGGATAATACATACTGTGGGAATTTCTGCCAGATGGGCTGTAAAGCCTTATGTACAAACAGCTGGCACATAGTAGGGCTATTCTTCATGGCTTGAAGCAAAACCTTCTATTGATAGTGGTGATATGGTCTTTGTAACTTCACTGAGGGTACAGAAAATGCAAAACGATGTGCATCTTGGGAGTAACCTGGATAGAATAAAAGTAATCCTTTATATCAATAACCCACATTTTCTAATCACATGGGATCATATAGAGAGATGGTAGCCAAGGTTGAAGGGTTCCCATCATTTCGATTTGATTATTAACTTGTCTTAAATCAATGAGTATTCTCCATTTGCCTGACTTTTTTTTATTACAAAAACAGGGGAATTCCATGGACTATTTGACTCCTCAATGTTGCTAAGCTTAAGCTGCTCTTGCACTATTTCTTCTAAGGCCTCAATTTTTCCTTGAGATAGGGGCCACTGTTCCACCCATACGGGTGTGTCATTTTTCCAATTAATGAGTATACTGAGGTCTTTTGAGGCCTTTGAACAGTGACCCCCATTAAAAACCCTGGGTAGATATGGTAACTCCTATTTGTCCAAGGAGGTCGCACCCCCACAAATTAACAGGGAAATAGGGGAGTACATAGGGCTATATGGTCCCTACCTTCCCTTCACATTCCCATCTCAATCTGTTCACACTTACATCAGGATTGGAAGCTGTCCCTACTCTCACCATATCAATGTCTATGCCCTTCAGGGGCCAATCTATAGGCCACTGATCCTTGGAAATAACTTTTATTTGCCCCAGTGTCAATCATCCCCGTGAAGGCCTGTCCCTGCAATGTTACCCTTAATAATGGACGAGAGCGCCTCACTACTTGATTCCAATAAATACTAGCCCTTTGTCTATCTTCTTGGAGTTACTCTTGCTTTTCAATTTCTCTTTCTAACCTAGTGCATTTCAGTGATCCACACTGGTTATGTAAAAGAAGGCCTGGGGCCACAGTGTTGCCTGGGGAAATGTTAACTCCCTCTCTCTGGGGTTGATGATGGCCACTTTAAGGATGGTTTCTCCTGTTTGCCAAACTTGAGGATGTACTATAAAACCTGTTATGGCAATGGTTCTCAACCTTCCTAATGCCACGACCCTTTAATACAGTTCTTCATGTTGTGGTGACCCCCCCCCCAACCATAAAATTATTTTTGTTGCTACTTCATAACTGTAATTTTGCTACTGTTATGAATTGTAATGTAAATATCTGATATGCAGGATGTATTTTCATTGTTACAAACTAAACATAACCCACAAGTTGAAAACCACTGTGTTATGGGTGTCTTAAGATCTTTCCTGCCTCTAGGCCCTTTGATAGGCTTAAGTGACTCTGAGAACCTTCCCTCATTTGAAAATATACT
>CM053597.1:148350356-148380436 GCA_028646575.1 Pseudocheirus occidentalis | reverse complement strand
TGAATTGTAATGTAAATATCTGATATGCAGGATGTATTTTCATTGTTACAAACTAAACATAACCCACAAGTTGAAAACCACTGTGTTATGGGTGTCTTAAGATCTTTCCTGCCTCTAGGCCCTTTGATAGGCTTAAGTGACTCTGAGAACCTTCCCTCATTTGAAAATATACTCTGCCCCATAGTAGGCTGAATGTGGTCATATGGAGTCCGTGGTGGGAAGCTTGTATTTCAGGAACACCCACAACTTATTACTTTGTGATTGGGTAGTGGGTCAAAAGGCTTATGACATTCTCTGATCCAGTAGAAGACTACATATACCCTTATGTGTGTTTTTGCTTCAGGGCTCACTTTGGCAAAAGTACCAGGTAGGAGGCATAGGTAGTGTGCTCTGCACTGGGACAATGATATGACTAATTTGAGGTACCATGACTTCTTGATCCGCAAAAATAGGAACATGAAGGGAGGTTTGCCATCCGCTGTGGTTTTGTTCTATTGAATTTGCTGTTGAATGTATTGCTCCTGTAAACTTGTGGGGCTGCTCAAGGTTGTGGCCATTGCCCATTGTTATTGATGTGGAACCACTTCCTGACCTACATTCTGAGGACCAGTGGAAACCTTTTCCATATTTTGGGCATAGGGTGTTAGGCCTGGAGGGCCTATTTCTACCAGGCTGTGTAGCGCTCTCTGCCCCAATTGAGTAATAGCCCTTCTCTCCCTGTGTATTCCTCTGCTCTCATTCTTCTCCCTCCTCTTCCTCTACCTAAGTCCCTGCATCAAACCTCCAAATCTCTCAGTAGTGATCTGGCTCAACCAAACACAATTTAAGAACATTATGTAACTGAAAGCAATGTACTGGGAAATTCTCTGGCTCTACCATGGAGTAATAATCTGTCAATTGTTCACCTATTACTTTCTATTTTTAGGACCTAATGTGCCTTCTTTAGGTAGCCACAGAAAAGTGATCTCTAGCAGATCCAAATTTTCTTTACCTGATTCTGGGTTACAATAAGCCCCCTTTCTTTCACTGTATGTAGGAGGACTTCCTCATACATCTCTCAGCTAGGCTGCTTGATCTGCGATTGCCCCATAGCCATTATTTGCTTGCTTGGGAGGAAAGTGAAAGAAACAGAAAACACCTCCTCCAGAGCCTTCCCCTTTCCTTGTCCTAGCATCCTATGTTGATCAAGGGGTACCTCTGGGCAAAACCAATGAGGGTTTGCAACACCCATTCAGCCTGTTGTTTATATTTGCATTGGGTATCAGCTGTGAGGGGCTGGATCAGTTCCCCATTCCCCAGGCATTATGTCCTTGTGATAAGCATGATATACATCCCTCACCTGGGAATAGGGAGGGAGGTTCACAGTGTTCTTGTGGGGAAAAACATGGTGTGTTGCAGCTGGGAAGGAGATTTGTGGCTTCCCTCCATAAAAGCTTGTGCTTGTGATAATAAAGTTGGCTCTGTTGTCCACCACTCTTGGAATCCCGTCTCTTTTGTGCACTCCCTCTCTCAGCCTCTGAGTAAGCAACTATTTCCTGCCCTACTGCTGGACAGCAGGGCCCCTCACAGCTGGCAGCCCAGAAAAACACCTGTAAAACTCTAGATCTCAACACTGATTCAAAGTGACAATGGGTCACATTTCAAAAGTAATGAAATGAAGAGATATATATTAAACAATATAGAATACATATATCATATTCCATATTATCCACAATCATTTGGGTTAATTGAAAGAATTAATAGATTAGTAAAAGAACAGTTAAGGAAGTTAAGTTCTAATAATTTGTATCAACATAGTAAAAATAATTTGCTCACTGCTTTATATAATTTGAATAACTGACCACTGGGAGAAAGTATATGTCTAGCCAGAATGATAACCTCAAATCTACAAATTAGAAAATAGCAGAGACATAAGATCCCAAATATTGAGTATTGGATTGTGGAAGAATTTATGACCAAGCAAGAGATAGAGAACATGGAGGTGGCTAGGTGGTGCAGTAAATAGAGCTAGAGCACTGGCCCTGGAGTCAAGAGGACCTGAGTTCAAATCCAGCCTCATACACATAACACTTAATAGCTATGTGACCTTGGGCAAGTCACTTAACACCAATTGTCTTGCCTTTCCCCTCCAAAAACAAAACAAAACAAACAACAACAAAGAGATGGAGAACATGGATAATCTTGATTACATTACATTGAAAAGTTCTTGCACAAACAAAGCCAATGCAGATTGGGGGGAAGCAGAAAACTGGGAAAGAATTTTTATAACCACTATCTCTGATAAAGTTCTTATTTCTAAAATATATAGAGAATTGAGTTGAATTTATAAGAATTCAAGTCATTCCCCCCAGCGATAAATGGTCAAAGGATATGACCAGGCAGTTTTCAGATGAAAGAATTGTTCTCAACCTTTCTGATGCCACAACCCTTTAATACTCATATGTCATTCAACCCCCAAAGGGAACGCAACCCACAAGTTGAAAACCACTGAATTAAAGCTATCGACAGTCGTATGAAAAAAGTACTCTCAATTACTATTGATTAGAAAAATACAAATGAAAATAACTCTGAGGTATCACATCACACCTATAAATTAGCTATCATGACAAAAGAGGAAAACAGAAAATGTTGGAGAACATGTGGGAAAATGAAAACACTAATGCATTCATTGTTGGTGGATTTGTGAACTGACACAACCATTATGGAAAGCAATTTCGAATTATGCCCAAACGGCTATAAAAATTTTCATACCCTTTGACCCAATAATACCACTTCTTCATCTATATCCCAAAGAGATCATAAAAATGGGAAAAGGACCCACATGTGCAAAAATATTCATACTAGCTTTTTTGTGGCTGCAAAGAATTAGAAATTGCAGGGATGCCCATCCATTAGGGAATGGCTGCACAAGTTGTGGTATATGATTGTAATACAATACTATTATGCTATAAAAAATTATTAGCAAGCAGTCTTCAGAAAAAAATCTGGAAAGACCTATATGAACTGATGCTGAGTGAAATGAGCAGAATCAGGAGAACATTGTACATAGTAACAACCACATTTTGTGGTGATTTTGACTTTGACAGACTTAACTCTTCTGAGTAATAAAAGGATCCAAGACACCTCCAAAAGACTCATGATAAAAAATGCTATCCACATCCAGAGAAAGAACTTTGGAGTCTGAATACAGATGGAAACATATTATTTGCTCTCCTTTTCTCCTGTTGTTTTGTTTTGTTTCTTCTTTCTCGTGGTTCTTCTTCTTAGTTCTAATTCCTCTTTATATCATTACTAGTGTGAAATGTTTAATATGAATGCATAAGTAAAGCAAATATCAGACTGCATGTCATTTGGGGAGGATGAAGGAGAGGGATGGGAAGAAAATTTGAAACTCTAAATCTTACTGAAGTGAATGCTGAAAACTAAAATTAAATTAATTAGTCAAAAAAATAAAAAGGAGAGTAAGAAAGCAAAATGGCTGTCTGAGACCTTAAAAATTACTGAGGAAAGAAGGAATAGAAAAGATAAAGGAGAAAGGGAAAGATATGCAGACTGAATGCAGAATTTCAGAGAATACCAAAAAGAGATAAGAAAGTTTTCTTAAATGGGAAATACAAAGAAAGAGAAGAAAACAATAGAATGGGACAGACAAAAGATCTCTTCAAGAAAATCAGAGATATCTACAGAACATTTAATGTAAGAATGTGCAAGATAACAGAAGGGAAAAAAGGGTAGGTACTTAACAGAAGTAGAAGAGACTATAAAGATATAGAAAGAAATAACAAGTTATACAGAAAGATCTTAACATCACCAATAACCATGATTGGGGATGTTGTGGTCACTGATCTAGAGTCAGATATCTTGGAGTGTGAAATCAAGCGTACCTTAAGAAGCATTGCTAACAGTGAGGGTAGTGGAAGTGACAGAATTCCAATTGAGTTATTTAAAAACCTAAAAGATGGTGCTGTTGCTATGTTGCACTCAATATGCCAGCAAATCTGGGAAACCCAACAATGAACAGTGAATTGGAAAAGATCAGTTTACAAATCCTAAAGAATGACAATGCCAAAGAATATTTTAAGTACTGAACAATTACACTCATATCACATACTAGCAAGTTTATATTTACAACTCTGCAAACTAGGCTTCAATAACATATGAACTAAAAATTAACAGAAGTACAGGCTAGTTTTCAGAGAGGCAGAGGAACTAGAGACCAAATTGCCAATATTCATGAGATTCTAGAGAAAGCAAGGGAGTTCCAGAAAAACACCTACATCTGCTTCATTTACTACACAGGTTTAGACTTTGACTGTGTTGATCACAATAAAATGTTGCAAGTCCTTTAAGGGATGGGAATACCAGATCATCGTACTTGTCTTCTGAGGAATCTGCATTTAGATCAAGAATCTACAGTTAGAACCTAATATGGAGCAACTTATTGGTTTAATATTGGAAAAGGAGTATGACAAAGCTGCATGTTGTTACTTTATTTATTTAATTTATATGCAGAGTAAATCATGTAAAATGCCAGGCTGGATGAATCAAAATCTGAAATTAAGGCTGCTGGGAGAGATAACAATCTCAAATATGCAGATGATGCCATTCTAATGGCAGGAAGTAAAGAAGAATTAAGGAGTCTCTCAATGAGGATGAAAGACAAGGGTATCAGAGTTGGTTTGAACCTTAAAATTTAAAAAAAGAGAGACTAAGAACATGTCAACTGGGCCCATCACTTCCTGGCAAACAGAGGGAGAAGAAATGAAAGCATTGTCAGATTTTATATTTTTGGGCTCAAAGATCACTACAGTGACTGTAGCCATGCAAGTAAAAGACACTTGCTCCTTGAAAGGAAAGCTAAGGCAAATCTTGACAGCATACTAAAAGCTGAGACATCACCTTGCTGACAAAGATTCACATAGTCAAAGATGTGGTTTTTCTAGTAGTAACGTAGGACTGTAAGAGTTGGACTACAAGGAAAACCAAATACCATAGAACTGACACTTTCAAAGTTTGGTGTTGGGGAAGACTTTTGGAAGTCCCTTGAACAGGAAGGATATCAGATCCGTGAATAGTTTAAAGAAACTAATTCAGAGCACTCACTGGAAGGATAAATATTAAAGCTTATAGGTTCTGAAAGTGGGCAATAGTGCCCCCTGGTGGGTGTTGAAATATTCCAGGGGCATTAGCAGACTCAGCACAATTAAGGGGAAGGGGGGCATTAAAAAAAAAAAAACAAGGAAGCAGTGGAAGTATAAGAAGAGAAGATAAAATTTTTTTGAAAAACCATGGGTACATATTTCATCTGTTGAATAACAGAGTTAAAGTCTTAGCGATTAAACTATTTTCCAAATAAATACACAAAATGCAATTTATAACCCATCAGTGGTCAAGTCCACCAACAGGTCTTAACAAGCAAGTGCTGAAAGACTAGCATGTTATGCATTGTCAGGAAGTCCAGCATGCATCAACAGCAATATGTGTGTGTAATGACTTGTTTATAATATGATACTATACAGTTACATGAGACTATATTGTGTCATCAAAATTTTAATTCAGGAAAAATATTCACAAGTTTACAGTAAATTACTAAACTCAAGATGTGTCATTTAAAAAAATTATATTCTTTGAAACGATGCAAATTTCAAACATACACACACACACACACATACATACACACACATACACACACATACCATTAAAGTGTTTAAGTTGATTTCCTGGGGCTTGCTGAGTAATTTTTTTTAAAGGAGAAGGTAGGCCAAATAAGTTTAGGAACCTCTGCTGAAGCTGAAGTTAAATAATTTGGTCATATGTTGTAGGCCAAGACTTTCAGAGGCCTTGGCCACATTAGCTCCCCAGTTCTACAAAGGTCATTAGGCAGATATGTAAGGAGAGTACAATCTTGTGGGGTGGATGCTGTCATTGGTTTCATGAATATCTAAAGAAAGTACTGAGTTAATTTGCAAGTCTTGATTATAACAACCTGTTTGTTTGCGCATCTGGACATGGTCCTAGGATAAAGAGTTTAAGGAGTGATTGGCTTTGGGCTGGGGTAGAGAAAGATCAACCAAGGGTGGTTCCTTGCATTCTGCTAAGGGTATATAAACCTTCTAAGTTCCATGTATCTTTGGCTCTGTATGAAATAGTTCTGCAATAAACAGACTATGGAATACATCCCTGGCCCCCCTTTTATTTCACTCAGCTGGTAGCTAGGCCCAGACTGTGCTAGCCACAGAAGTCACATAATGTGAAGATAACATTCATTGGAAAAGGCTAACCTAAAAGTCAGAAAGATAAAGACAAAAAGAGAAGGGGATCACAGAGGGTGACATGTATAAATAATGTCATAAAACAATCAACATGAGCTTGAATAGACTTAAGGAGATAGTGGAATAAAACAGGGATTGGTATTCTATGGTCCATGGGGTCACAAAGAATTGGATATGACTGAATGAACATCATGTGGCAGCTGCATAAGATGGTAATGCACACGCCCACTAATTTCTGAGGCTGTGGCATCTGCCTAAGATGGCAATGGACATACTCACTAATTCCATGTCATATGATTGTATAATGTGAGAGAGAATTGAAAGACCCAGTCCCATCTCCTCATAAATTATGTGAACCAATCAAGAGGTGAGGTGACATTAACCCTCTGTCCTCATTTGAAATGTGGACCATTTAAGATCATCTTTCTATTATATGAAAATTGCTCCTGTCTATAAAAGGCAGAACACAGAATGAATAATGTCTGACCCACCCAATGATTTTGTACCTTTTCTGCCTTCTACCTCAAAATCCCTTTGACTTGCTGAGTTTGCCTTAGGTCAAAGGCCTGAAAAAGAATTTCTTTTAACAATCTAAATGATGAAAACAAAAAAATAAAATAAAAGTTAATGGAAGTCTCAAGAAAGTAGCATGTGCTCTGCCAGTTGAGCTATCATTTATTCTGGTAATTTTGGAAATTTATTTGGAATTATACAATAAATGTTACAAAACTTATTTCTATCTTTCAAATAAACACCTTAGGTTCATGTGGATAAGCACTGTTAAGTACTTAGTCTAAATATAACCCTCTTTATAGTTGTGCTGTGAACCAGAGAACAGGTGATAATCCAACTATCAAAATGTACTCAGGGTGGGTCAATTTCCTTTTCCAATACTTATAATACTGCCAGAACTGAGCCAGGACTCCTAACTGAGCCTAAAGTCAATGCTCCCATTTCAGCATTAGTTCTTTTCAAATGTCGTTATCCTAGTCAAGGAAATAAGTTGGATCCATACCACATGTTTGGTTGTACACTTACATTGGTTTTGGGCACCTCCACTTGTGTAGAGGCCTAAAGATTGAGATCCTTCAAGAGTTCTTGGAAAAAAGCCCAATGAAGTATTTCTTCTGGCCCTTCATATCACCAGTCAGAAGTCCTATGCCATTTGTTAAAATAAAAATCATAAAATTATGGCTGCTACAATTATACCACCACTATTCTTACCCTCTAACAAAACTATTGGTATATGATTCAATATAGAATATATATGAGATTTATCCTGAATCAAACAACCTCATTCAAATGCAAAGGGGAAACAAGTAATAACTTTCCAGGTCTGATAAAGACTGCTGTATAAATATAGGAATACAAATATTTATTGTACAAATGCATTGTACCATGGATACACTGGGGTATGAATACAAGTCAATGAATATTTGACTTGCGTAATTTCCTCATAGTCTTGCAGAAGTGTTTAATTCATTGCTCTAAGACATTGTAGACCATGGTGGTTTATCTTCAAAAATATCTTTATCTACTTCTGAGAGGATCCTTAATCTGCCAAATTTTTCTGGGCTATCCTTCATTACCTATACCAGCATCAGCTATTGGATGAATTGGAAAAAACAAAACAGCAATTTGAAAAGCAGATGTACATAATAGGCAGACAACATACTTCTGGGAAGTATTTGCATTTCCACAAATTATCTGTGTGGTGCTCCTCAACTTTACAGTAAACTTCCTCTAATTTTTCTCAGGTAATCCACTGAAGCAGTGGTTATCACTGATCTGTTGAAATACCTCAGTGCTTTCCAGAAGATACCAGATGCAGAGGGTTCATTTAGTGATATAAAGAATCAATTTTAGGATGGCAAAGGTGGTGGAGCAAAGAAGGCATATTAAAATCAGGAAATCACTTGAGCACTTGCCCAAACCCCTATAAATACATGTAAAAATGGCTCTAAATAAATTCTAGAGTAGCAGAACTCACAAAAAGACAAAATGAAATACATTTCTAGCCCAAGACAACCCATAAAGTTGACAGAAAAAGTCTGCCATACCAGTCTGAGAGGGGCTCAGTCCAGTATAGGCCACACAAGCACAGAATGAGCTGGGGCAAGGCCTCAGGGGCCTGAATAACTGATAGCTGTGGTGGTGTGAAGACTTCTCAACATACATATATCAATGACAACTTAAAAGGTCAGTATTAAAGGTCTGTTGGACCTGTTGAGATATGCGCAGGGTCCAGGCCCCAGTCTCAGGGCAGAGGAGGTGGAGGTGCAGGTGGTGGCAGTGGCTGTGGTTGTTTCTGGAGCTCTCATCCCACAAACACTGAGGGGATTGAGTGGCTTATCAGATGGGGATTGCAGGTATCTCTTTGTTAGCATCAAGGCAGGATTCTCTTGCTTTGCGTGTGCTTGGATCTTAGTCACAATCCTGGGTGGTAGTCCTGGGGGAGGAAGAGTGTTGGCATGGTGGAGCTTGTGGACATGGTGGAGAGGGAATCCTCCTCACGGTTCAAAGGAAGAAAGGAATGCTTGTGGTCACTCCCAGACTAGATCATAGACTAGAAGAAGAGTAAACACATCTCCTTTGATCATACCACTTTGGAAGAACTGAAAATTTACACCTCCCTAGAAGTATCTCTGAAAATAGCTACACAAAACTCCTGAATTTGGAACAGTATGCTCTCTACACTGGAAGCAGAGACCTACCTTAACGAAGAGCTAAGACGTCAAGTAATTGGCTGGGAAAATGAGCAAACAGGAAAAAAAAACAAAACCAAACCTCAGACTATAGAATCTTACTTTGGTGACAAGAAAGATCAAAACATACAACCAGAAGGAAACAACAAAGTCAAAGCTCATAGAAGCAAAGCCTCCAAGAAAATTATGAATTGGTTGCAGGTCATGGAAGATCTCAAAAAGTATTTTGGGGGCGGCTAGGTGGCGCAGTGAATAGAGCACTGGCCCTGGAGTCAGGAGTACCTGAGTTCAAATCCGGCCTCAGACACTTAACACAAAAAACTAGCTGTGTGACCTTGGGAAAGTCACTTAACCCCAAATGCCCTCCAAAAAAAAAGGCAAAAAAATAAAATAAAAAAAGTATTTTGAATATCAAGTAAAAGAAGTAGAGGAAAAATTGGAAAGAGAAATCAGTGATGCAAGAAAATAATGGAAAATGAGTCAATAGCTTGCTAAAGGACACCCCAAAAAATGCTGAAGAAAATAACACCTTAAAAAACAGACCAAAAAAACCCTTAAACACCTTAAAAAACAGGCCAAAAGGCAAAAGAGGTCCAAAAACTTAATGAAAAGAATGCCTTGAAAAGTATTATTGGCCATATGGAAAAGGTGGTCCAAAAGATCACTGAAGAAAATAATTCCTTAAAAATTAGAAAGGAGGAAATGGAAGCTGATGGCTCAATGAGAAATCAATAAATTGCAAAAACAGAATCAAAAGAATAAAAAAATAGGAGACAATGTGAAATATCTCATTAGAAAAGCAACTGACCAGAAAAACAGATCTAGGAGAGATCATTTAAAAATTATTGGACTATCTGAAATCCATGATAAAAAAAAAAGAGCCTAGACATTATCTTTCAAGAAATTATAGAGGAAAACTGCCCTGATATTTAAGAATCAGAGGGGAAAATAAATATTGAAAGAATCCACCAATCACATCCTGCAAGAGATCACAGAAAGAAAACTCCCAGAAATATTGTAGCCAAATTCCAGAGTTCCCAGGTCAAGGAGAAAAATTGCAAGTAGTCAGAAAGAAACAATTTAAGTATTGTGGAAGTACAATTAGGATAACACAAGATTTAGCAGTTTCTACATTAAGGGAGCAAAGGGCTTGAAATATGATATTCTGGGAGTCAAAGGAGCTAGGATTAAAACCAAGAATCACCTACCCAGAAAAAACTAAGTATAATATGTCAGTGGGAAAATGGATATTCAATGAAATAGAGGACTTTCAAGCATTCTTGATGAAAAGACCAGAGCTGAATAGAAATCTGACTTTCATATACAAGACTCAAAAGAAATGTGAAAAGGTAAACAAGAAAGAGAAATCATAAAGAACTTATCAGTGTTAAATTGTTTACATTTCTACATGGAAAGATGATACTTGTAATTCATGAGACCTTTCTCAGTATTATGGTAGTTGGAGGGAATACATACCTACATAAATATACACATATATATATATATATATATATATATATATATGTACACACACATACATGCACAAACATATATATATATACATACATTTGTGTATGTATATATATGCATATATATTATATCTGTATCTCTCTATATATGTATATATATGATATACATATATGTAAAGAGAGAGAAAGAGGCCACATGGTGAGTTTAATATGAAAGGATGATATCTAAAAAAATAAAATTAAGGGGTGATAGAAGAATGTACCAGGAAAAGGAAAAAGGGATAGGTAGAACGAGGTACATTTTCTCACAGAAAGGAGGCAAGAAACAGTTTTTACTTGGAGGGGAAGGGGCGGGGTGAGATGGAATGGGTGAACCATATGGGTGAACTGAAATTGGCTCAAGGTGGTAATAACATATACATTCAATTAGGTATGAAAATCTATTTTGCCCTACAGGAAAGTAGGGGGGAAGGGGATAAGAGGGAGGCATGATAGAAGGGAGGGCTAGTGGGGGCAGAGGGTAATCAGAACTAAACACTTTTTAGAAGGGACAAGGTCAAAGGAGAGAATGGAATAAATGAAAGGTGGGGAGGATGGAGGGAAATATAGTTAGTCTTTCACAACATGACTGTTATGGAAGTGTTTTTCATGACTACACATGTATAACCTACATCAAATTGCTTGCCTTCTCAATGAGGGTAGGTGGGAAGGGAGTAAGGGAAAAAATGCGAAACTCAAAAGTTTTAAAAACAAATATTAAAAATATTTGTACATGCAACTGGGAAATAAGATATACAGGCAACGGGGTACTGAAATCTATCTTGTCCTATGGGAAAATAAAAGGGAAAGGGATAAGAGAAGGGTGGGTGTGATGAAACGGTGGGCAGATTGGGGAAGGGGTAGTCAGAATGCACACTGTCTTGGAGTGGGGTGAGGAAAGAAATTGGGAGAAAATTTAGAACTCAAAATCTTGTGGAATGGAATTTTGAAAACTAAAATTAAATTTATTATAATATAAAAATTTAAAAGACAGAAGCAAAAAAGAATGAATTTTTCTCACCCACTATCTGAAGATACCTGGACTTATCAAAACAATTCATGATAAAGAATGACAGATCCAGTCTCAACCTGGTAACCATACTCTTTCAGGTGACACTTCTTTTCTATATCCTGGTTCCATGCACATTTCTTCAATCTGACAGATGAAACAACTGGACAACTTGGAAGGCATTGTTGAAATGAAAAACACATTTAAGACATGGAGATAATAATGAAAGACAATGCAATAGTATCTCATCTCCATCCACACTGACCATATAAACTTATCCTTCAAATTGCCTAAAAGTTTAGATCAGTGCCAGATCTATTGGGCATTGTTCTTAGTAAATTCAGTTAACTTAGTACCCATGTAGTAGAACAGTGTAGGCAGGTGCACTGTCAAAAATTTGACGTATAAATAATCTCAACAAACCTCCTTACAGATTTTGCAGTCACTAAACCTCAATCTGCCAGACACAGTTTTATACTCAGGTTCACCTTTAAGCAGGTGCAATATCTGTGACTGAGAGAAGGTCTGTTTCAAATAATCTATTTCTTTTCCACTCACATCTATGTACTATTCCCTATTAGGTTGGAGCCCCTCTTTATTTAAACTCTTTACAAAAAGAATGTAGTAAGAGCAAATTTGAGGAGCTGAAATGACAATGTGTAGCTGCTAAAAACAACCATGTAAATCTCACTTTTGCTTTACTATGACAAGAGAATAGAATCCACAAATAGGTAGAAGATGTCCTCGTTTCTACTCTGTCCATGGAATGTACACTTTGTAAGATTGAAAGGGAAGTGCTAAATTCAATGAGTTATTGATGAAATGCTGTTTTAGACTAAAGGTGTCACTTGCATAGGTCTAACACAGGGGGCAGCTTGCCTATATATTATGATCTGAGAGGGCAAAAAGGAAAGGGCTACTAATCACAAGTTCTCCCCCTTGAAACTGCAGGTGTATCTTGAAGTCCACTATTAAGTCATTAAGCTGAGTTTAAAATATCATCTCAGTAATTCCCTTTCAAAAAGCTAATTAAACTTTTGGGAAGTTATGATACATTGAGCTAGTATCACTCACTTAGACCTTATCTTTATGTTTTTATTTTATTTTATCTATATTTTTATTATATCTATATATTTATTTATTTTATCTATATTTTCTAGATATCTATATATTTTATCTATATATCAGATTTCTAGATATTTTATCTATGTTTTCCCATGTTGACTTCAGTCATCTATTAAGGTAATGAAAAACAAAGTAGGTTTATTTGGATAGGGAAAGCACTGAGAGAAAAGATCCAGGATTTGAGTGAAAAGTGTTTGGTAAAAGTCAAAATGAAGACATTGGAAGAATGTAAGTTCCCTATGATCAAGAAAGATTTTACTTTTGTCTTCATACCCCCTGAATCTAGTACAATGTCTAAAGTGAACAAATGTTTATTAAGTGATTTTCAGTTGGTTGATTTTATTGGAAAGAGCATAACACTGAAAGAGAATAGGAGAGGACACAGAAATAACACAAGCATGCCAAAACAATCATCACATATTTTATGGCTTTGACCAGAGCAGTTCACATAAATTGACCAATGCTTTCATTTTGATTAGATGTTCTATAATGATCCTCTAAAACAGGTTTATAAATTTCAGTTAGATAGTGTAGAACAAAGTAGAATACTATATATGCCCCATTTCAACTAGACATCTCAAACATTAAAATAAACTGGTCCATATTAATTTTCATTATTCTTTCATTTCTAAGACTTGAATATTAAAAAATGAGGCAATGGAGGAAAATAATATGCTTATTGTTGTGGTTTGGTTTTGCTGGGAACCTTAATGATGTGGTTTGGAGTTTCTGGGGACCCTGAAACGTCAGCGTACAAAATAGTGTCTGACTGTGTAGAGGTTTGGGGTTTAGAAGTGCTTAATATCCCAAAATACCAACTGCATGGTCCTGCTGAATCAATTTGACTCAAGTTTTCTCTCAGCTAAAGTAAAACAAAGATTTAAAGATTCCCCATAATGGGTAGACTCCTAAGGAGACTAAGTATTTGTTACATTTGTTTTGGAAAAGCAGGCCAGAACAATCTGACACAGACTGAGTCTAAGCTAGATTGAATCTCAGTGCCTTCATGGAGGCAAGATGGATTTTATATACAGAAAGACTATGGGAGGGATCTAGGTGTGCTTTAGAGGAGGGGTTTGGGGACAGTCTTGAGGAGGAGTCTAAGAAGGAACTTAATGGGACTGAGGTCAGACTCCAGGAATGGGATTAAGAGTGGTAAATAGATGAAGGCTACCTGGAGATAACAGACAATGAAGGGCACCGCTAGTTTAAGGGTAACAGATTTGAGTATAGCTATTTTGATAAGGTCAAGGGCGGGAAGTAGTTGGACAATAGAGGGCTAGGCTAGGTAAAGAGTAACAGATTTGGGCCTAGTGATAATGAAATGTATATGGATTTAAGCAAATGCCTCATCAAGTGGGAAGATTCAAGGAGAGTTTAAGCGGGTTACCCCATCAACTGGAATGAATTAACACACTCAAACCTTCTTCCAGTCAAGTGGCAACGTTTATTACAATGCCAGTAGAAGCAGGCAGCATTCCTAGTGAAAGGGCAACTTAATGGGATTGATGTTAGTGAGACTGATGTTTCTATACAAAGAAGATAGCAAAATGATCTGTAATGGGATTAAGGAGTGGTAAGTGGTCTGGGGTGGGCCAGGTGCAAACAGCCAAAGGCTAATTAGGTGATCTAGGTGAGATTAAGGAGTGATCAGTATATGCAAGTAGTCTGGGATGGGCCAAGCATGACAGTAAAAGGGAGGTCAAGTAAGCTATTTAGGTGATCTAGCCTCTGGGATGGGCCAGTTGCCTTGGGCAGAGGCAAGTGGTCTGGGCTGTTGAAATGTATGGGAAAATTCAGGGACTGGGCTGTTTTCAAAGATGTGGTCTTTTCCTTGTAGGAGTTTAGGTCCTATTACTCAATCACTTCTGGCATTTTTAAATAACACAAATAGTTTTCTAAACATTGCTGACAATAAACATTGCATTCTAGCTCTTTACTAATGCTTTAAAAGTCTATATATGAAAATCAGATGCTTCCCATCAACACATGGGTCTTTGAATAATACTATAGATTTGAAGTTGGGGGTCATCATCCATTAAAAACTATAGTTCATGATTCCCCATCTAATATATATACTTTGACCATCTAACCAGAAGCAACACAGTTGAAAAGCCATTTAAATGAACAAGTGTAGCAAAGTGACTAGAGAGATCCATCAATATACACTTATAAAAAATACAAACAAAGATACATGTCTCTAAGGCATTTGGTAAGAATACAATGCTACAGACCCATCATTATTTTTAGATAATATCATTCTGTTCTTCATTATTTTCCACTGGGTTTTCTGTTGTTGCTTCTAGTAATTAAGCCTCTATTCTCTGTCACATATCTAGACCATCTGTTAGATATCTCTGTATCTTTCATATTTGCAGAATTTTTCTCTGCTACAATTTTTCTGGTCTTCAGTCTCTTCAGTGCCATCTTGTATTTTTCACTACTGTTTGATAGTCTGTAATGCATAGTAAGACTCTTCCTGGCAATGGAAGACAAAACTTTTAGCAGTTGGCTAAGGTTTATGAGCCAATCTATTGGTCAAGGAAACCAATACACACACATACACACATATGTGTATGAATGTATATAATGTATGTGCATGTGTGTATACATGTATACATGTGTGTCTCTCTATATAAAATATTTCATATAATGTAATATTATAAATGTACATATATATTTTATATATATATATATATGTATTCTTTGATTACTTTCTCCTGTTTCTGACTTGAGGTTCTTGCTTCAAATCACATGATATATGATTAGAAAATTTATTTTGACCCATATCAACTCCTAATTTGTCAGATCCTAATTTGTATCCCAGCGGGGGAGGGGGGAAATTGGGGAAGAGATCAGAACTCCATTCAAAAAATGTCACAAGATTTAGTGAAGGCTGGGTCATTAAGGCCCCCTTCAGCTACCATAATTCTATCTAATTGGGATGCAAATAAATCGAGGGGCAAGAACCAAAGGACTAGGTAAATTTATCAAAAGCCATTATCTTCCATTCTTGTTCCACAATCCTCCCTTTAGCATTAACATCACTGGTCTCCTTACATATTTAATTAACTTCAGTCCTTAAAAGAAAATAAAATTATTTTGATAGCAACTATTTGTTATTGTCATTCTGGGCATTCTGAATTTCTGACTTATTTTAGCACTCAAACTATATTGTAAAACTCTATATCAATGGTGTTACAATCAAATGGAAACAGGGCCCACCATACTATATATAAGAATCCTAACATGAAATTTACAGAATTATAAAAAATTACTTATTTGAATCATCTATTCTATTGTATTTTTATTTATTTTGTTAAATATTTAGCAATTGCATTTTACCTGGTCTAGGCCACCCTCATAAGTGTTGCTGGTCACATTTGACCTATGGGTCTTATGTTTGATATGTTTGTTCCACCTGAAGATCACTGCAACTAGGATAAGAAGAGAAACCACTGGGAATGAAAATCTTTGCAAGATATGCTTTTAATGAATGTATGACATTAAAGATGTGCAACTAGGTCCCACTTAGTGCAAATAATGATTCTCATGAAGTAGTTATAATATTCTTATTCGCAGTGCATACTTCCAGTGTTCTGGAATTAATTACCACATTTTACATATTTTTAACTTTGAATACTGCAAATTCAAGTATATGTGAACTCAAATGCAATATTTCACAAGATGAATTGTTCACACTAATTGGGTCCTAGTTACATAGGGAATTAACACAAATACATGACAGAGTCATCCCCTAATACATAGAGACATGGTGGTAGAATATGAACAAAAGATGACTGGCAGTCTTCTCAGTCTCTGTTGATGGATTCTCAGCCAGATTATACCCTCTAACCATAGGTGTCCCTTGTGGATCCTGTGTTCTCTTTTCTTTTCTTTCTATATTACTTCACTTGGTGATTCATTAGCAACCAGGGATTTAATTACTATCTCTATGCTTTATTGATATTCAGTAGTTTTCAGTTAGTCCTGATTCTTTGTGACCCCATTTGGGGTTTTTTTTGGCAAAGATACTGGAGGGATTTACCATTTCTGGGGTTTCTGTTGTTGCTTCTAGTAATTACGCCTCTATTCTATGTCACACACATATCTTTGCTTGGTGTCTCCACTGGAGTTATCCTGGATTCATTACTATTTCTCACCTCCTTCTTCCTTTCCTCATATTTAAGCTGTTATAAAGTTCTACCAATTTCACCTTTGCAACATGTCTTGAATACAACCCCTTGTTTCCTCTGACACTGCCATCACTCATCATCCCATGACGTCATAATTACAATAGACTGCTATTGGGTCTGCTTGCCTCAAGAATCTCCCCCACTCTACCCTAAAATGTAAATCTGATCACATCACTCCTTCAGTGGCTTCCTATCGCCTCCAGAATCAAATACAAAATGACTATCATTACCTAGTCTTTTCCTACATTTCTAGTCTTACATCTCACTCTTTGATATAAACTCTTTCATCCAGTTGCATTGGCCTTATGCTATTCCATGAACAAGACACTCTCCCTTTGAGCATTCTCTCTGACTGTCCCCTATGCCTAGAGAGTGCTCCCTAACCTGCTCTAACTACTCACCTTCCTGGCTTCCTTTAAGTACCAAGTAAAATTCTACCTTCCATAGGAAGCCTTCCTCAACCCCTCTTAATTCTAGTACCTTCCCTTTATTAATCATTTCCTATTTGTGTTATATATATATATATATATATATATATGTATATATATACATATATATATATATATATACATATTATATATATATTGTTTGGATAGGGGCTGCCTTTTTCTTCTTTTTGCATCCCAAGTACTTAGCACAGTACCTGGCACATGGTCAGCACTTAATAAATGTTTATGGATTGAGTGTTATCTGTACATCTCATCCATAATGCTCTTTTTTTCTTATTTGTATTCTAGTTATTTGTGTCCTTGTGTATTGCTTCTAATAGATTATATTATAGATTATCAACTACCTGAACCCAAGTTCTGTGTCATCCACAGACAGGTCACATAGTGAAAAGAATGCTAGTTTGGGAGTCAGGAAGACTTGAGTTCAAATTCTTCCTCAGACACATCTACAAAATGTCTATAATAAGAACAACTGCTTTATAGGGTTCTCATCAGGATCAAATAAAATAATATGTGCCAAGTATTTAATAATCCATAAAACACCATATAAGTGTTAGTAACTATTACCCTTTTTTGCAGCCTAGGCACATTTCACATACTTCTGATGTTTAGATCATCTCATCTATATGGCATTCTCTGCATAGGTGCATATCACAGACCTTCTCATAGTAAGTCATTAATAAATGGTATTTCACAATGATGGAAAATTTAAGTCAAAAACCAAATTAAGTCATCTGTCTAAGACTATGCCTTCAATACCTGACAGGACAAAGTAAACCATATTTGAGTCATTGTTCTAACCATTACATGAAGAAACAGACTATTTTTTTTTCTTTCTATTTCAGTTCTCTTTTAAAGGCACCAGGTGGACTTTATTGGGATTTTTTTCCTTTGTTCCTTTGAGTTTTCTGTACTTACCATGCCAGAAGTGAACATTATAAGAGAAAAATAAGAACTGAGATACTTGATCTAGACTCAATAGAAATTAAGGTGTAGTCCAATCTCATTATTATATACCTGTTTTCTGAGTTTTGGGCTAATTTTCCTGTCTGTTTTAGAGACATTATGGTTAGGCTTTCAGTGATATAATTTTGATGACTTTCTGAAGTGTCATAATAATATACATTGCATATACTCAAGGGATGGCTTTCGCAGGTAAGGCATATTAAGAAGTCTGGTGGAAGACCTGTTAATTTTCTTGCTATGCCCGCCATTTATTGAGATGTGGAACCTGTAAAGGATGAAAAATCTGGTATTCTGTACAGCTATCTCTGTGTAGACACCTTATTCCCAAAGTCTTAGTACAGCTTTAGGCTGTTAAATAGAGTTTATACAGACTGTATATAAAGGCAAGTGAGAGCAAGAAGATGCTGCTATGCATTGCTCAGTTGTTACTGTTATGGTGGAATGTGGTTCAGTAGCAGAGCAGGGGGATTAGTGCAAGTGGAGATCATTTTGAGATAACTTGAGACAGAAAAACTCAAATTTGCAATGTAGTCAAATTTGGAAATAATCATTTGATTTATAAAAGGATCTTTTTTTTCCTTTGCAAATTGATTGATAAAGGGGATCTTAAGCCATCAAACTCCTCTGAAGCATTTGTCTACCTTTCTTTTTAGACTTTTTAGTGAATTCAGTGAGGGAAGGGCTAGAAAAAAGGAAAGCCAAAGTGTTACAGGCCACTTCAAAATGAAGACTATGAAAGTGTTTCCAATACCAAAATGCAAGTGAATGAGAAAATATAATTGGAGTTACAAAATTAACTTTACACAATTAAAGGCAGCCTCTGTTATATAAAAGCAAAGTGCATGAGGTAAATTTAGAAGGATTGTATTCTTTGCTCAGTAATAGTACACAGAGTGCCAATCCTGAAGTCAGGAAGACTCACCTTCCTGAGTTCAAATCTGGCCTCAGATGCTTACTAGCTGTGTGATCCTGGGCAAGTCACTTAACCCTGTTCGTCTCAGTTTCCTCATCTGTAAAATGAACTGGAGAAGGAAATGGTAAAGCATTCCATTATCTCTGCCAAGAAAAGCCCAAATGGGCTTGAGTCACAAAGAGTTGGGCATGACTGAAAATGACTGAATAACAACAAACTTCTTGACTCTAAGGCCAGACCTCTATTTTCCTACCTCAGATTCCATCATCAGGCTAGGCCTTCATAACAAGCACGTAAGGTAGGTACTATAAATATTATCCTTCCCATTTTATAGATGAAGAAACTGAGGCTTAGAACAGTTTAATGACTAGTTTATGGTTATACGAATATCAAAGACAGAATATGAAACCAAAATTTCATGACAAGTCAGGTTCAACAATTTGTCTGCTGACACACTGTATCATAGTCATATATGATACGTAGGCTTTTTATAAGTGATTAAGTTAAAATAAATCCAAACCAAAAGTTTCTAGTCCAATGATTATGATAATGAAGAAAATGTTCCTGATTTTATGTATTACCTTTTCTTATGACCAGTTGTTTCTGCTTTGGGCATGCCAGACTTCTGTCTAGCACTTCTTTCCTTTGTGGAATCTTAAATCTGCAAAAAATTTTCATGAGATATACCTAACTGTCATTTTTTTGAATGGGACATTATAGGTGAGAAACCAATCAGGCATGTATATGCCTGAGCAGGACCCTGTTCTTCCTTATAAAGCCTTTGATCCTGAAATATGCCATCATTATCATGGTAGTAAAACCACCATAAGCTTCTTTAGCATCTAAGCCAGCAGTTCTCAACCTGTGGGTCATGACCCCTTTGGGGGTTGAACAACCCTTTCACAGGGGTCACAAGGGTCGCCTAAGACCATCAGAAAACACATATTTCCGATGGTCTTAGGAACCAAGACACCACTCCTCTATCTGTCTCCAGGCAGGTCTACTCACATGCAGATACGCCTACATATGAGTATTAAAAGGTCCCGGCATTAGGAAGGTTGAGAACCACTGATCTGAACTGTTCTAATATGAATGTGGTATTAGCGTACTACCCAGTTTTGGAAGTACTGGTCCTAACTACAAGATTGGGGGTGGTGGTTGACACACTAGTGTTCCAAGAAAAATCCAAAAGGAATGTGTAGTCACACTAGCCTAGTGGAGAAAACTCGACACCAGTCATCTTCCACTCATGTAAGGAAAGCTTAAGTCAGAGCCAAAATAAATTCCAAGAATATCTTTTCAACAAAATCTTTTTTGAACCCCTTTCCTACTTCTGCCATGGTCTTGAGACCACTGTTGGTTAGGGTGAGGAACCAGGCTGGTGCATGCTTTCCTTGTTCCACCTAACTCCCGACTCTGTGCTACCAGACCTAACTACCCGTCCTTAAGCCTCAAGCTTTGCTTTGTTTGAATCAAAATATATTCCCCTAAATTCTCTTGCATTGAGCATCACTGACCAGTCTATCTTCCAAATAGGTCTCCGAGGTCCTCAAAACTATTGAGTGGACTGGGACAGGACTTCTCTTTTTATCTTCCTTTTTTGTCTCTATGGAGAAACACAAATGTTTGTAATTGAAGCCTTTGCAAGGTGATTAAAAAAATACATAGCAATTCTCTTGACAATATTTTATTTTATTATTAATCTCTTCTATTAATCACAGCCTAGATGGTTGCCTCACTTAGTGCTTTGGCATAATCCTTAAGAAAGGGCTCCCTCCACTGCTTTCTTCTCTCTTAGGTCCTCTCTTAGGTTCTATTCTCCCTTCTCCTCCCCCAAAGGAAATGGTACTAGTTCAGCTGACAACAGAGTAAACAGATTATTGTGTTATTGCTGGCTGATTGCCGGAGTTATTTTGGAGCTTCATAATTCATTTAAAGAGATTTTTGACATTTATGAAATGACTTCTATAATCAACTGACAGTGCAATATCCTATAATTGTTCAATTAAAAATGACTACTAGTGCAGTCATTTATTAGTAGAATCAGATAATTGTCTCGCCACTAAAGAGTACTTCACACTTTGCACATCAAATGAAAATGTTTGAGTATAAATCTGTGACACAGCAACCAAAGTCCTGGGGATTTTCAAGTGCAGATGTAATTATTACAGAACTCTGAAGTAAATATGGTTTAATGTGATCATCTTAAATGGACTGTGTGTGTGCCTTATAGAAGACTTTTTCACATAAACCACTGCATCTGTCAAAATGGATGGAAGTTCATTTCCTATGACTGAAGTTCACGATTTTTTTCTTTCCAGCACACAGTTTAAGATGTGTACTTAGAACGTAGTACTGCATACATTTCCCTCGATCCTCATTTATCTTTCTTCCTACAGACGAAACTGATTACCAAGGTAAGGGTTGCATTGATAAATCAGTTTCATATGGGATGCTCTCTACTGGGATCAGCATTCAGAAGCTCTCACTTCAAAATACAGACAGATATGGATACAAATACACAGAGACAGATATACACATGCATTCACACACACAATCACAATTTCAAAGTGTTGAATTTCTCTTTAAAGTAAAACATTTTCACTTGCATTATCACAAACCATCTGCTGAGCAAAATCATAAATCAATCTTTGATTAAATAATAATAAGCCTCAGAATACTGAATATTGAGAAGGTACAGATCATTTGGAAAATGATATAAGTAAATAACTAAAGAAAACAACAGCTTCTTCATATAAATTGCTGGTTGTTTTGTTTTTTTAATTTTAAATTAGCATTCTATCTCTGAGGATAAGCTTCCAGAGTTTCTCTGGCTAAAACTCAAAATTTACATTCAAACAATGATAATTAAAGAAATTCAGAGCACATTCACCAGATGGAAGACATTACTTAATTTGTGGTCGCTACACTGTAGTATTTTCCAGTTATTTCAGCTCAGTTTTAATCTTCAAAATAATACATAAATAAAGCATAGACTTTGCTTTTAACATTTTGTTTATCATCAAATGTTTTAAGATCTTTGTCAGATATAATCGGCTGGTCTCAGCATTTCATCTGACCCAGCAAGAAGACAGAATTTGAACTAAGCCTGTTTAGTTCTTTTTGCTTTTAATTTCTTTTCACAATTGTTTCAAGTCGTTTCTGCTTTGTTTATTTGTTTAATTTTTTCTTTGTTTTTTCCTTCTTCCCCTTGCATGGATTTTGGGAAGAGTTTTGATAAAGATAGTCCTGGCAGTTCGATGATAAATATTATTTTCTTAACCTGCCTAGCTTTGTCAGCCACCTGCGACTGCAGCCTGCCACACGTTGGAAGCAGCTCATTAACTTTCCCACAGCTTCCCAGGAGTTTTCCCTGTTTTCTTTCACCTTGGGTGTTTGCTGCCTTCTCGCTGTACAGTTCTAACTCCGCGAGTAGGCCGAGTGGGCTTTGGCACCAGCAGCAGAGCACGCTTCAGGCAGCCTCCCTGCTAAGGCTCAAAATCTCTTTAAACACATTAAGCAGCCCATTTTGGATTGATAGTGCAGTAATTATTCTGCTTCACCCTTAAAACCATCCTGGGGTAATTGGCGCAGAGGAAAATTACCCAGAGTCCTCCGCCACCTGGTAGTTAAGGAACGAATCCAGGGGAAAGATAAGTGAAGCAGGGGAAAAAAAATCGGCACTTATTTGATTTTAATCTCACCACTTTGCAAGCATTTAAATTGCCTTAATCAGGTGGTTGGCTTCCAGCCTAGCTGGTAATCTGTTATCAAATTTGAAACTAGATTTTTTAAAATGTCAGCGTAGGCTGAGAATTGAAGTCTATTAACAGTTATGAGCCTCCTTCCTAAACTTCCATAATCTATGTATTAATGATCCCTTTTACAAAGCTGTCAAATATTATTTTATTACAACTATATATTAATAATGTCAATGTAAAAGCAGAATTTAATTTTTTATTTTAAAAAAGGAACCACACACAATGACAACATTCTTAACACTGAAACCTGATTTTTCTCAGGCAATAACTTGTGTCTATGGAATAACCTTGATAAAAGTAATTGAATTTTTCTCTGATAAGATTAACTAGTGTTAATTGTGAATGGAGAAGGTCTGACGCACTACAAATGAGATGTATGACAAGCTGAAAATCATAATTTTTTCTTTTCTTTTCTTTTTTTAAGCTCAGATAAAACACATGGACATAGTAATTTGGGCCCTTGTAGGATGAGGCACTTTTATCTGAAATGTGTGTGTGTGTATGTGTGTGTGAGTGTGTGTGTGTGTGTGTGTGTGTGTTGCTTATCTCCCATCTCCTTAGTGTGTCTAATTGTGCTGAGCTTGGTTTAAAATGAGATCAACACATTGAAACCCCAGAAGGCTTAATTAAGGGAGGGACTTAATGCACCAAAAAAAGAGAGGAATTCATGCTTAAACACACACGTGTGCATGCACACGCACGCACACACACAGACACACACAAATTTTACCTTAAATAACCTTGACTAAAAACAGCCCTGAATTGTTAGGCTCTTTAATTTCTCTCTATTTTTTAAGGGAAAAAATAAAACAGAAATGAAAAATAATTTTTATTTAAAAAAAATCTTAATTGCTTTGATAACAAGCTAGGCCTTTTAAGGATTCTGTCTGATTTGCATTTTGAGTTGAAGTTTTGTTCTTCACAGTACACAAGCCAGCAATCCAGTGCAGAGAGGAGGCATGATAGATTTTCCCTTTTAAACTTGCTTATAAAAACATTTTTTTTTTGCCTGTGTAGTTTTCTGCTTTACACATTCCATGGGGTATCTCACCTACATATCAGTAAAGCATATCCCTTTTAATTCCTTTTCTTAGAAGTTTAAAAGCTATGGTATGAATATTAATACTGCACAAATAAAATAGATGTCCAGAACTGTAGCATTACTAAGAAGGTATAGAACTTCATTTTTAAATGAAATTGCTGTTATGTTTTTTTATTCCTTTGTCACTGTCCTATGACCAGTGGACTTTCATGTATAGCTCAGTCTAAAACAAAGAATACTTCCAACAACTCTTTTTTCCTATTTTTCTCCTAGCTCCTAAGTAGGTTCTATCAATGTCTCTTAAGAAACACAAAATCTATGGACAATGAAATTAATCACAAATTACAAATGAAAATCAGCTGGAATCTGAGTACTGCATTAGGCAAATGTGAATTTCAATTGTCAGTCTCAATGTATACAAAATGCCTATTATTTCAATGAATGAATATATAGCTCATACATATACATATTATTGCCAGTCATAATTGGTACCCAAATTTTCTAATTTGTATGTATATTAGTGTTCCATAATACCTCAAAATTAATTTCATTGTGGCTACTGTGATTATGATGAATAGCAAACAAAACTAGGTAATACAGCATGATTCTTTTCCATTTGGGGGAGATCAGGGTCATATAAACATCTGTGCAACATGGATTTACAGGAGGGTAGGAGGGATTGTTCCCTTCAACTTCTTCCCCGGCCTCTCCTACAAAAAAATCTGTACTTTAACACCTATGTGTTTGTGTTTAAAAGCTGACACATCTGAGAGTATGTTGAAGGTGGGAACCTTGGCAAGTACAAATAAAAATCCTTCTGGTTGTCTGGTCTACCTCTGAATCATTCCACAAACTTTTTGGTGTGCTACACTTTTGAAAGAGCCCACAAAGAAGTAATATTAAGGATCTGCAGAAAGAAGATCAAAGAGAGAGAATCTAAGAGGAGAAGAGGAGACAATTAAAGCCAGCACAGGTTTCTTTGTCTCAAACTGACAACATGCAGGATTGTACTTAGCTAAGAGATGGGGGGAAGGGTAGGGAGAAGGGATTTGAGGTTGATGATACACCTGTTCCCTAGAAGAAATGAAAGCATGAATAAATAAAAGAAAAAGTATTTATGAAATACTTATTTTGTGCCAGAATCTTGGTTAAGTAGTAAGAATACAAAAGAGAAATTCTCTGTCCTCAAGGAGCTTTTTTTTTATTTTAAAAGATTTTATTGATAGGTAGCATAGTAAATCAAGAACTAGGCCTGAAGTCAGGAAGACCTGAGTTCAAATATGGTCTTAAAGATTTATTAGCTGTAGGACCCTGGACAAGTCACTTCACCTCTGTTTGCCTTTGTTTCTTCATCCATAAAATGGGGACAATAATAGTATTTACCTCCTAAGGTTGTTATGAGGATCAAATGAGATAATAATTATAAAGCATTTAGGACAATGCTTGGCACACAGGTGCTATATAAATATTTACTACTACTACTACTACTACTACTATTTTCACATAATTTTTCATCAGAAATTATTAATGCATATGTATATATTTTCCCCTGATCAACTTTCTCCCTTTTTATTCTAGCTGGGATAATTTTGTTCATGAAAAAGGCATACAATGTACTCTAGTACAAATTATTTACTTATTCATTTATTCATTTCTTTTTTTTTGGCAATTGCTTCTATCTCTTATTTATTTGGTTAATAATTCTCCTCCTTGCTATAGATGCAAAATGTTCTTGATCTGGTTCTCTTTTAATTTGATTAAGATATGCCTTTTATTATTTTGGTCATGAATTAATTTTGAAATAATTGTATACAGTTTATGATGTAGGTCTAAAATTAATTTCTGCCAAAATTATTTCCACTTTTTCCAATAGTTATTATCAAGGAGTTCATACCAAAGTAATCTATGGTTTAGGGTTAATCAAACAATAGATTATTTAATACAACATTTCCTGATTTTTCCTTTTCTAGTCAGTTCTACTGATCTACTTTTTTATTTGTCCCTGATACAAAATATTTATTACATTACTATATAACATCATTTGAAGTCTTGAGGTATACTCCTTTGCTCCTGCTATTTAAAATGTATTTTGTATTAATATTCCTGATGTTTTGTTTTCCCAAAACAAATTATTTTGTCTCACTCTATGAAGTATTCCTATGATAGTCAAATTGATTTAACAGTAAATTCATAAATTAATTTAGGTAGTACCATTTTTATTATATTTGTACTTAAAATCATGAGGATTGAACATTAAAGACATTATAGTCATTATTTCTTTGAGAAACATTTTATATTAATATCTCTATAATACAGACTTTGAGTTTTGCTTCCAAGATGGACTCCTAAATATTTTATGCATTATGTTGGTATTCTGAATTGATCTTCCTTTTACATTATTTTTTTTCTGGATTTCATTTTTGCCACGTGGAAATGTTATTGATTTAAGTGAGGCAATGGTATTAGTTTATGTCCTGATACTTTACTGAAGCAATTAATTACATCAATTGGTTTCTTTGCTGATGCTCTAAGATTACATAAACCATTCTATCATCAGCAGAGAGGGAGATGCTTGTCTTTTCTTTGTCTAACTTTATTTTTTTCTCTTTTAATATGACTATTGCTGTTTTTCTAGAATTATGTCAAATAACAAGGAAAAGGGTATTCTTTGTTTTACTTTGGATTCATTAGGAAAAATTTCCATTTTTTCCACATTATTTATGATGATAGTTAATTAAATCTCACCAATATGCCAGTATTTACATTGACTTAACCAAGTGTTAGTGTGATAGAACTAATGGTTTTCTGACACAGCTTCCCTGACTTCCCCAAGACAATTTCCTTCTTCCACAAAGCCCTATTGGCCCCAGTTTCCCTGATTCAGCTTTCTAGTTTAGGAGCATAAAAGTCCCACCTGCACATAGTTAGGGCCTCATAGACTTGGTAGGTGTCTGAGAACACTAGGGTTGCTATATCCTGATGATTAAGTGACCAGATTCCTTTTGATGACAGAAAAGCTATGTTCCATTGGATTCTTGTTATATATACTTGCTTTCATGGGGCAAAGTCAGTCTTCTTTGTTAAATGTTCAGTGACTTGTGAATATTGCCTCATTTCATCCCAACATCAAACATGAACTATGTAAAGATATGTTCTGGCTTTAGAACCACATCTACTAAAATTGTCTTTCAGCCTAACTGGTAATATGTTAGCAAATATAAAACTAGATATTACATATGCATGCATACATAGATGGTTTTTTAAAAGTCCTCTTATGCCAATATCTGTATGGTTTTAGAGTAAATGAATATCATATTTTTTTCAAAACATTTTATTCTACACCCGTTCACATAATGGGGGAACTAAGAGGCACATTGAATACAGTGTGGGGCTAGAGTCAGGAAGATTCATTTTCCTGAGTTGAAATCTTGCCTCATAAATCTGTTGGTAGTATAACTCCTTGTCAAATCACTTAACCTTTGGGTGTCTGTGAAGCCTTTCAAGGATCACACTGCTCACCGGCTATGAGGAAGTGGCTAGAAAAGACACCTTAAAAAGAGTCTGCTTACCCAACCCTGATCTGATTACTGAAGCAGGTGGTGATCCCACCCAGAGGTCAAAACATTAAAAAAAAAGTGTACAAAAACTTCTGCGAGGATAATTCCATTTATCAGCAGTACATGGAATGTATGCACTTATAGACAACACAAAATCCAGTAGACCTGAAAGATGAACAGCTCATATTGCAAGAGAACTCAGCAGGTATCACATCCAAATTGCAACCCTGAGTGAAGCAACCCTGGCAAATGAAGGCCAATTTACTGAAGGGAGCCGGATACATGTTTTTCTGGAGTGACCACAATGAAGGAGAGAGCTGTGAAAGTGGCATAGGTTTTGCCATCAAAATTAATCTAGTTAATAAGCTTTTACAGCTACCAAGAAGAGTCAATGACAGGCTAATGACAACATAGTTGCCATTTCCAGGAATATGTCATGCCATCATCATCAATGTATGTGTTCTTACCATAATGAACACAGATAAGGTCAAAGAAAAAAATTATGAAGACATGCAGACCATTATTATTAATTGGCAAAAGAGGACAAGCTTATAATTCCAAGGCTCAGACTACCAAACATGGCGGGGAGTACCAGGGAGGAATGGTGTTGGAAACAGCAACAGTAATGTGACCATTGCTTTCTATTGAAGAGTGTGCATCTCATGACTTCATCACCAACACTGTCTTTCATTTATCTAAACACAAAAAAACTTCATGGATGCACCATCCCTGCAAACATGGCATTTAATAGACTATGTAATTGTAGGAAGAAAAGAGAGACAGGATGTGAGAGCAATGAAGACACTGTGGTGCAGAGTGCTGAACTGATCATAGACTTATCCACTCCAAGCTAAGTATCTGCATTCAACAAAAGTGGTGGCCCCAAGGCAAAATGACTACCATAAGAACTAATGTCTACAGAATAGAGTGATTTTCTGAGTGGGAACAGTTTGCTGCTAACTTGGAGAAAAAGTTGAGCCAACCCACAGTTGGCAATAGAGTAGCAAAAAAGGAGTAGGCAGCTTTCAGACATTTTGTGTACACCACTGCATTTGCTCACCTGGGACAGAATACCCATAAACAGCAACACTAGTTTGAGGGAAATGATGGGAAAATTAAGAACCTGCTAAATGAAAAACAAGGACACCTCAGAGCAGGATAATTCATTCATCTCTAAGAAGAAAGCATTTAATTCCATCAAAAATAAAGTAGTTTTATGCTGACAGTAACAAATCCAAAGTGCTTTTATGATGCCCTGAAAGTTAGTTATGGGCCAAAGACCTATGATGCCTCTCGATACTCAGTGCTGATGGATCCACGTTAGTGATTAGGATGTGATCCTAGAGAGATGGATTGAACACTTCTATAGTGTCCACAACAGACTGTCATCAGTGAATGCTGAAGTCACTGACCATTTACCTCAAGTCGAAGTCAATTATTCCTTACTTAAATTCTAAATAAAGAAGTGATTTTGAATGCCCTTCAGCTCCTTTCATGTGGCAAAGCAACCAATGCTGATTCTATTTCAGCTGAGGTTTACAAGGGGGGGGGAGGTGGTGGTCCATTTCTAATACAAAAGATGACTGAAATTTTCTGGGATATGGCAAGAGGAAGTTATACCCCCTGCACCCAGGAGTTCAAGGACACCTCCACTGTCCATCTCTATAAAGGTAAAGGAAATAGATTGTTCTGTGACAATCACAAGAGGGTGCTGTGTCTCTCATTCATTGCTGGCATGATTCTTGCCAGAGTCTTCCTTAATAGGTTGATTTTTCACCTGGAAGAAGGTCATTTACCTGAGAGCCTACTTCCTGACTTTGGACTTAATGTTAGGGTCAGGTTCTGTGCACTTCTAGGGGAAATATCCTGAAATTTCAAAGCCTTCTTCTGCTTTCTTGGACTATACAGTGTTGTGTTACTTCAGGATATCAGAAACAAGCCAAACTGGTCTCCTGTTTTAGCGAGAGCCAGTATGGCATCAGAAAGGGCTCAGGAACTGTTGATATGGTGTTTGCTGCCCAACAACTGTAGGAGAAATGCCAGAAACAATACTAAGGCTTGTACACAACATTTGCAGATTTGATCAAGGCCTTTGATACTGTTAATCATGAGGGTTTATGGAAAATTGTGTCACAATCTGGCTCCCCAGAGAAGTTCATTAATTATTGTATGTAAATTTCATGATGGCATGCTTACCCAGGTTTTGTATAATGGACGATTCTCTTATGCTTTGCCAGTCACCAGTGGAGTGAAAAAAAAGCTGTTTGCTTGCTCCCGCACTGTTTAGCACGATGTTTTCAGACACATTGTCAAACACCTTCACTATAGACAAACACAGACTCGAGGTCAGCAACCATACTGATGGTACATTCTTCAACTTGAAAAGAATACAAGCCAAGAACAAAGTGGATGGAGTGTTGCTTCATGATTTTCTGTTTGCAAATGATTGTGTGCTCAATGCAGCCTCTGAAGTTGATATGCAACAAAGTATGGGTCAATTTTCTGATTTCAGACTAACAACACCAAGAAAACAGGTGCTCTGTCAGCCAGCACGGCACCATCTATATGTGGAATCAT
>CM053597.1:148333216-148349856 GCA_028646575.1 Pseudocheirus occidentalis | reverse complement strand
TGATCACTGTCACAATATGTCCACTATGAAGATGTCCTGTATAATCACACTTCCACAGCCTGTTTGGAATTGATTGTCCTTCCAGTGGGGGTGGGTGACAAGGGAGGAATCGAAAGAATCTAGAATTTAAAGTTCCGCAATACCTGCAACTAGGAATTAAGATATACAGGGGCTGGGATAGGGAGTTCCTCCCTGCCCTACGAGAAAGTAAGAGAGCAGAGCAGGGGAGGGGCTTTACAGTGGGATTGCTGTTTTAGGTTTGGGGCAGGGGCAAGACGGGGAGAAAATTTGTAATTCAAAAGTGTCATGAAAATGAGTGATGTAAACAAGAAAACAAATAAATATAAAGGAAGAAAAAAAAAACACTAATTTTTTCCCTACTCTTCCCCATTCCACATGTAAGGTATTTCCTTGCTTCCTTCACTCCCATGCTTACCTTGGTTCTATCTTTATTCCTTTATAGAACCCAAAAGATTACTAATTTATGATGCAAATAGATTATAGGAACCTTTTATACTATTTGATCATGGTTATTAGTTGTTGTTTATTTCCTTTTGTCTCCTGTGTTTACATTTCCGATATTTTCCTCAACTCTTGTTTTCCTAAGCAGAATGCTTCAAATTCTTAGATTTTTTTTTCTTAATGATTCTTCATGATTAAACTGAGATTTTTCTGGAGACATTGTTCTTGAGTATTAGCCTTTTCCTTTCACCTTGTCTGAACTTCTAGGAGCAAATGGTGAAAACCCAACATTCCTAGCCATCTGAAAGAAGTGGGAAGGTTAGGATGAAAGAAGTTTGAAATTGGTTTAGTTAAGGGTTCCAAAATAGTGGCACATGATGGATATTTTTCAGTTTTGCTATGTTTAATATACTAGGTGGTCATAGAAAATCCATTACCTTTTAAATATCAGAATCTCTCAGGTAGTAGAAATGATGGCTCTAGTGACAAAACTAATGCATCATTAAAAACAATAACAAAACAACATCATCATCATCAGTAATTTAATATTATACCATAGTTTCATTCACAGTCCGTCAGTAAAAGTCTCTTTCCAGCTGTACATTTTTAAAAACTAAGGTTTTATTAAGGTTGGGCTTTTGGAACATGGGAATAGAGGTTATCTTTTATACATATATCAAAAGAATCATTTGTTAGGATGTTGACTAGAATGTAGTGCCACCTGGTGGGCAAATAAATGCTGTTTCATGGGAAAATGAAATCTGGTCTTTTAAAAAGTATATCAAAAGGAAGATAAATCTGATGTGAGCTGATTACCTTAGTACAATGCTTTGAGTATCACCAAGGTCAGTTATAATGTATGTATGTAACTTGTACTCACTCACAGTTTTTCATGTTATTTTCTGATATGCCTGTCTCCTAGAAATATACCTCCATATAAGAGAAAATGTGGTATGGTTGGAGTCACTTTATATCCTGGGTAATATAAATCACTTTATATCCCAGTCCTACTCCTTAGCTTTTCACTCCTGACTCCAAAGAATTTCTCTAGATCTCATACCATATGCATCCTCTAATGGGATGTGATGTAATATTAGGGAGTATGCCACTTGCTTATAGATGGTGACTTTCAACAAAATCTATTATGAGGCCACCGTTACTTCTCTTCATTGAAATAAGATGCAGACACAACAAATGGTCAGTAAAAAGGGGGAGGTGGAATATTATGGGGAAATGGAGGTTGTTGCTTCTGCATAAAAGTCAGGTTGCTAAACAAGATGTAGGTGCTTACAAGGCAGCTGGAAATTATAAAGAAAATTAGAGAAAGGGGGAAGGGTAATGGGAGATATAAACAGGGGCAGAGAGTCACATGGGGAGTTTAGGTGTTCAGGATAGGCTATAAAACCTGAGGTACCCAGCCAGTGGGGAAATAGGAGAGGGAAATACAAAAAGGTAATTAAAAGCTGTGTATTTGTCTCAATCGGTGCACCTACCTGTTAGACACCTCTTGCAAGAGCTCAATGAAAGTCCTTCCTAATTCAAAAAAAGTGTTTTAAAGTTTCTGACTGCTGCATCCCCCAGTCCACCCTCACTTCTATGAACCCTAGCCCTTTCTCTTCACTTCTTTCTTCTACTTTCCTATATGGTAAGATAAATTTCTATACTCAACTGAGTATGTGTTTTATCCCTCTTGAGACAATTCTGATAATAGTAAGATAAAAGCACTTAACCCTGCTACCACCAATACTTTCACAGCCACCTTTAAAGGCCTGCTGTTGTTGTTTCCCCTTTGTGTGCTCCAGGCTAGTCTCATCCTGGTGTTACAGATATCTCCTGCCAACCTTCTAAGTTGTGTTGGGCTGGAAGAATTTCTCACCCTTACCTTTTGTTGATTCTGCTCCTATAGAATTAGAAGTATTATTTCCAGTTGTTTGGAGGTGATTGTTGGGATAGTTCAGATGTGTTGCTGTGTCTACTGTCATTTTGGCTCCAACTTCCCTGAGTTATGTTTTATAAAATCATGCTTTCTTTGTAATACCTACTTCCTACTCTTTGCCCATAATTTCTCAGATGATCAGTTCTAAAATTTCTCCAATATTTAAAGTCAAACTCCTTGACATACTTCGTAAATTCTATTGTTTTCCTCATTTGATAATTAGAACAGTATTTTTTTTCTCCTATACTTCCTGCTACCACTCTCTGTAGCTTCCAAGTTTACCAGCCTAGAACTTTCTGAGTACCATAATGTTTTTTTCAGGAGTACCCTTTACTCTTGCTGCCCCTGGATGCAGAGTTTTTGCCAGCACCAACCACATGTCTACACACACACACACACACACACACACACACACACACCAATCACAACTTTCCTGGCATTTGAGGCAGCTGAGCATTTTGATTGTATCAAGGGTGAATTGCCACTCACCATGAGTATGGAAAGAATTTATGAATGTACAACCTGTCCAATTAAAGCTCACATCTTCACAAATATTTGGAGATGATGGCCTTTAATGGTAAGGACTGATATAAGAAGCAGAGTTTTCTATTTGTCTGTCTGCCTGTCTGTCTACACATAGATTAAAGTGCCTGTTTTCTTTTTTTCTTCCTCAAGGGAGAATTTTGATTGCGTGGTTCTCAGAATTAATCTAAGGATCTCACACAATCATTGAGTTTGAGAGGTGGCAGTTTTCTTAGAATGATCAATTCACCTTGATTTCTAATAAATATCAGTAGAATAATATTGACAGAAGATATTATCTTACACTGAGCTTGACATAGTAATTAAAGGATTCTCAAGTAGTATTATATAATGTAAAATGTCTGTATACCTGTGTATTTTTTATATAGGTGAACTTTCTCAATTTCTCTCAAGAGAAATTTTCCTTTCCTCTCCCCTTCCCTTCCCTTCCCTTGCCTTCCCTTCCCTTCCCTTCCCTTCCATTCCCTTCCCTTCCCTTCCCTTCCCTTCCTTTCCCTTCCCCCTCACTTCCATCCTTCCCTTTCTTTCTTCTTTCCTTCTTTCTTTTCAGTAGTATTTTACTTTTTCCAATTACATGTAAAGAAAACTTTTAACATTCACTTTTTAAACATTTTGAATTACAAATATTCTCTCTCCTTCCCCTGCCTCATCTGTAAAATGGTGAGCAATTTGTCTTGTCTGTATCTATATCATCTATATCTTTATACATATTTTCACTTATCTCTATATATGTATGCATTCCTATTTTATAACCCAAATTATAAACAAAATTCTCCATATTAAATCTGAATTCTAACTATAAATAAAATTAGAAATGGGTATTACTTTAATAATGATTTTAAAATAGCAAACAATTTAGAGAACTATGGTCTGTTTCTTCTATCCCACTATTGCCAACAAACAACAGAGATTTATTTCTAACATCCTTTCTTCAGTATTCTTTGATAGAAGATAATGCCTCCTTGAAGGTAGAATCTTTTTCTTCAGGGAATAAATGACATCTAGAGTTATTTGAGAGTTATTCTAGAAGGAGAGGTTTAGAAATTATCTCCTTTCTCACCTCTTCAGTTCAGCAAAGAGTTTTTATAATCTCACAAGTTTTGTTGTACTCATTTTGTTAGTTCCACAGAGCAAGCAAAAGAAGGTTAAGAATGCCTTCACTACAAACATTTGCAACAAAGAATCCATAGTTTCTTTCAATATTCAGCCCAGATACCAGTTCCTACATATCCTGATACTCTTTCATTGGTTCATGTCTTCCTTACAGTCTATCACAGCCAGCAATATGAATTTGTGTTTGTTTTTATGCACGTTTTCTATTAACATAGCTCTGTAAATGTTATTTTCTCTAAATTGACTGTCAGTTCTTTTAGAGCTGAGGATGTTTTAGGTTGTTTTTGTTTTTGTTTTCCCTCAGCATCCATAGTACCTCATACAATCCCTAAAAGATATGTAATAAATACTTAGTGAATTGAATAGAATCTTACTATCCTGTCTCAGGATACCTATCTTTTTTCTTTTCTTCTTTCCTTTTCCTCCCCTTCCTTTGCTTTCCCTACCATTTTCTTTCCTTCCTGTCTTTCCGTCTCTTTTCCCTTTCCTTCCCTTGCTTTCCTAACTTTTCCTTTCTTTCTTTTTTGCCTTAACTCACACCTCACCTTGATCGCAGCCCCAAATGCTTCTTCAATGAGATTGGCCCTTCTGTCACTTCCTTCTTCTCTATTATTATTCCAATTTTACTGAAAATGATGCAGATAGAGGTTAAGTGATTTACCCAGGGTCACACAGCTAGTAAGGGTCTTAGGCTGCATTTAAACTCAGATCTTCCTTACCCCAGGCCTGGCCCGTTAGCCATTGTACTACAAAGCCACCTCAAGTCTCTTACTGGCTGACTGGCTGGCTGATTGACAGAGATCTCCTATCACATTGTGGTAGTTAGCATGAACATTTGGAGGTTTTTATAAAAGGTGAAAACAGACAGAGAATCAAGTGCCTACACATTAACAAAATGTGTTTATATATCTGGGATTTAAAAAAAAGAAGTCCTTAAAGAGACATCTTTAGTTTTAAAATGTTTGTATGAATCAATGACAAATGAACTGCTTGGCTTAACTAATATTTATATACATACTCTCAGGTCTTCTCTACTTCCCAAATCCCAAACCCATCATCAAAGGAACTAATGGCATGTATTCTGTCTATTAAATTTAGAAAAATAATTGTTCTATCTACCTGCATGAACAATTCATTATTACCTATTCTATAAGTGGTTTTGTGTCTAGTAAAGCTATATCTTACTTGTCAGATTGCTTTTTGGTTTAAAAATATTTTAAAATCTATGGCTTTATTTATTATCTTATTACATTTTTAACTGTTGGTGTTTATTTTTATTTGACATTCAATGAATTTGTTCTAGGTTTGCCTTTTTAGTACTGGCTGATGCTTTATACTGTATTGATTCCCAATATTTTAAGCTGACCTACTGTTGAGAAGAAGATCACACTGAGAAGTAAGATGTTTACATCTAGCTGTGAATAGCAGTTAAATGAAATAATAAAAGTTGTCAAAAGCTGAGAAATGAAGTAAGCCAGGTGCTTGTTTGCTCTCAAGGATATGTTGCTATGTAGTTTAGGACCAGAAAACTTCATAATACGTGACATGTGGAGTAGTTATGAGCAGCAGGCAGTTGTCTTAGCTATTACTATTGTTTTTTAAGTGAAAAATAAATGTCAGTTTACCAATAAATACCCAGCAGATTGGGTCATTAATCAATCAGGTATTATAAATGACACAAGGTACATCATCAAGTACACATATGACCAGGAAATGAGAGAGTGAGGAATGGTCAGCAACACTAATTAGGAAAAGGACCAGAACCTCAGAAACTAGGACTGAGAAGAGCAAAAGACATATTTTCACCAGAAGGGTATATTCAGGTCACTCTTCATCCTCAACTATCTTAGAATGTACTTACTTAGCTGTTGTCATGTGTGAGTTTAGATTGGTGTCTGGCAACTTAGACTTCTTTCCTGAAATCTGTGATACTCTCACTCTTCACCTACTAGCTTCACCTACCAGAGTGAGAACTATAGCAACACCATCCTCCACAAAACAATTAAAGAGAGAGACTCCAAAGGAATTGGTTATTGTAGTTAAATAATTTAAACCTCCTGATTCCCCAGTCCCAGTAATTTAGTCACCATTGAATGGAGTGAAAACCCCTCACTCACACTTCTCTGCAATACTCATCTAGTTCAATCCTACCCTTCTGCTGTCACTTCTGTAGTTTTCCCTCTCTTCACTTTGTGGCCTTTGGAACACCAGTGGATTCATTACAAACTTCAATTCACCTTATTTTCTTCTGTTTCCTACCTATCTTTCCCTCTCTCTCCTGTAGAAACCTTACTCTCAAGAAGACACAGTGCACTTGGCCATCCTCTTCATTATTGGTTCCTTCTTCACTCATATTCTGGACCTAGAGAAAAAAGGGTTTTTTTTAGGCATATTCTCTTCTTCACCCTTTTTTCCTCCATCACTAATCACCTTCTCTTTCTTTGAGGTTGAATCCATTCATCTCCTTTCTCAGGGAGTTTGACCCTGACTTACAATCTATTCCCATAGTTGGAGATTTTAATATGATTATTAATGCTCCTTTCAAAATCCTGGACCTTCAGTTCATCCACTTCTAAACTGCTATGGTTGTTTCATGCAAAATTTTATATCCACTTGGAGAGAGAGGCCTCAGAGCTTACCATTACTTGCAACTGTGCTACTTTGATTTTGAACACAAATTAAATCCTCTTACTTCACTTCTTAGAAACCTGTTTTTTAGTCTCATTTCAATTCCTCTGTAATCCTAAATTCACTTTGCCTTCACTTTGCCTCTGGCTTCACTGTTTTCTTTTCAGTCTTGACCTTTTAGCTGGCTAGTTTTACTAATACTTTGCTTTACCTTTGACTCCTTTACCCTTTATCCTTGTCAAACTCTAGCAGTCTTCAGCCCTGGATTACTCTTTTGCCTGACTCAGGTCAGTTCCTTAGTTCAATATTGTTTTAAACATTCAGTGTTGGAATGAAACGAGACATCTTTTGGTTTACCAAAGGACATTTACTTAGCTATCAGAAGGATATTGAAAATGAATATGCATTGATGATACCCTGAGTTAATAAGCAAAGTTCCCACACCTGAGTTGCCCACTGAAGTCTACCATCCAATCATCAGGGCACATCTGTAGCTCCTCCTCCTCACTGCTCTTTTGTGTTCATGTCACCAGAGAGTGATGTCAACAGCCCAATATCTCGTTCCTGGCACCAATGCAGTCATTGGAACCTTTTGAGGAAGACATAGCCAAACAATTTAGAATATTCCAAAGACAGAGTTTAGGATATTAGTCCCGTGATATCTCTAATGCTGACTTTCCCCCCCAATTATTCAATTAACCTCCAGCATTAGATATTATCTCATTTTGAATGGGTCCCCACCATTTGGAAACAAACTTTATTGATAGGTTATCAAAGGCTCCTAAATGGGTAGTCCAGACATTGTTTTTATTTCAAATTACCATAGCTTCTAGCTACAAAAATAAATCATTCACAGTGATTACCAGGAACAACCTGTACTGTACTTCTCTGTTAATTTCTCCCCTTTTGTCCTCACCACTTTATTTTTAATTAATTAATTTCCTTTTAATTTTAAACATTGACATCCAAAAGATTTTAAGTTTAAAATCTGATATGGCTAGGCCACCTTCCGTAGCATTTGTTTTCATTAATTCCGTTTATATTCTAAAACTTTTGTTCTTCCAGATGAATTTTGATACTATTTTTTTCTAGCTCTATGAAATTATTTTTGGTAGTTTGATCTGATAAATTAATTATATAAATTATATGATCTGATAAATTAATTATATAAATTATATAATCATATATAAAAATTATAGGTAAATTAATTTAGGTAATTAATATAGGTAAATATAATAAAAATTGTCATTTTTATTATATTAGCTTGACTTAACCATGAGTAACTGATATTTTTCCAATTATGTAAATCTGATTTTATTTGTGTGAAAAATGTTTTGTAATTGTGTTCATATAGTTCCTAGGTTTATTTTGGTAGGTAGACTCCCAAATATTCTGTAATATCTACAGTAACTTTAAATGAGGTTGCTCTTTCTGTTTCTTGCTGTTGGTTGGATTTTGTTAGAGATATGTGAGAATGCCAAGGATTTTCATGGTTTTATTTTATATCCTTCAACTTTTCTAAACTCTATTATAAAGCAGCAGTCAGCAAAACTATTTGGTACTGGTTGAGGAATAGAGTGGTAGATCAATAGAATAGAATAAGTAGTCAAGACACAGTAGTCAATGACTATATAATCTACTCTTTGATAAACCCAGAGACTCCAGCTTCTGGGATAAGACAAAAACTGCTGGGAAAACTGGAAAATAGTATGGCTGAAACTGGGCATACACCAATATCTTATACCATATTCCAAAATCAAGTCTAAATGGGTTCACTATCTAGATATAAAGGCTGATACTGTAAGTAGTTTGGAAGAGCAATTAATAGTTTACCTGTCAGATTTATGGAGAAGGGAAGAATCTGTGACTAAACAAGAGATATAAAGAGTATTACAAAATATAAAATAGATAATTTTGATTACATTAAATTGAAAAATTTGTGTACAAAGCCAATGTAACCAAGATTAGGAGGGAAGAAGGGAATTGGAAAAGAATTTTTACAACCAGTGTCTCTGATAAAGGCCTCATTTCTAAAACATACAGAGAACTGAGTCAAAATTGTACGAATACAAGTCATTGCTCAATTGATAAATGGTCAAAGAATATGAGCGAGCAGTTTTCAGAGTAAGAAATTAAAGAAACTATAATCATATGACAAAATGCTCTAAATCATTATTGATGAGAAAATGCAAATCAAAACAACTCGGAGGTACCACATCTCATCAGTCAGATTGACTAACATGACAAAACAGGAAAAGGATAAATGCTAGAGAAAATGAAGAAAAATTAGAATACAAATACATTATTGGTGGAGTTATGAAATAATCCAGCCATTCTGGAGAGCAATTTGGAGCTATGTCCAAAGGGCTATAAAAACATGCATACCCTTTGACCCAGCAATACCACTTCTAGGGTTGTATCCCAAAGAGATCATACAAGTGAAAAAATGTACAGAAATGTTTATAGCAGCTCTTTTTGTGGTGGAAAAGAATTTGAAATCAAGGGGATACCCATCAATTGGGGAATGGCTAAATAAGTTGTGGTATATGAATGTAATGAAATACTTTTGTGCCATAAGGAATGAGGAGCAGACAGACTTCATAATAACCTGAAGAGACGTATATAAACTGATATTGAGTTAGGGGAAGAAAACCAGGAAAACATTGTAAACAATTATAGACACATCATATCTATTATGACTGATTTTAATAGACTGGGCTCATCTCAGCAATACAACTCAGTAATAAGACAACTCCAAGGGACTGTAATGGCAAGCAAATGAGTTCTTAGCACTTTGTTTCAGTTATTCAATTATTTAGCACCTTCTTGCAGTTCAAGTGTCTTTGAGCCTTGCCAGTGATTATATCAGGTCTTTGTTAAGAAACAGAACCTTTGAATCCCACAGTGGGAGGGACTTGCCAAAGACAAGAACAAGAAGGACATAAGAAGTGGGTGGAACATGGAGGAGCTAAAGACCATATAAAAAGCTGAGCATGGCTGAGACAGAGAAGAACTGAGAAGGGAGCACTTGTGGTGGCCATCCCTCTGTGTTGATTTTTGTTTGTGATACTTTGTATTCATCAGACTTTGTGCATCTGTGTTTATTTCTAGGCTGATGATTTATGTCAGCTTATCAGAACTTGTTTGTAGGTCTGTGTTGATTTCACAGGCAGATAGTGAATTGATGATGGTGCCAGCAATGTGCATGAATGTTGTTTTGGCTCTGTTAAGCTTTATCCTCCCGGAAACAGAAACTTAGAAGAACTTGAGGTGGACTGGACACTCTGAGCTTCACTGTGGAACAGGAACTGGACACTGCCTACCTGTGAATCCAGGTGACAGGTAGATTCAGGCAAGAGCTGGACCCATGGAAGAGAAACCGTGGAATTTGAGAGCCATCCTTGAGTGAAGATGAAAAGACCTCTCCTTGGGTAGTTAGTGCTGACTGAGAAGATCATGATTTATTGTGGCATAGGGGTGGGAGAACTTTGTATTTTGTACCTTGTATGCTTTAAGAATGATTGAATTAAGAATGACTGGATACATCTCCAGTCAAGAAGAAAGAAAACTTTTTGACTGAGAGATGAAGAAAATGTGACCCAGGGGTGGGAAAACTTTGATCTTTGAACTTTGTGTCCCTTAAAGAGGATTTCTTCTTAGGGATGAATGAGTTAAGGACTTACTGAATGATATCTTTTGTTTAAAACTATGTGGCCACGTTAGTGATAAGCTGTCATGTTATATCTTTGTGAATGCTGTACTTTGGTTTCTGTGAATGTTTTGCTTTATTTTACTACTGAATAAGTAGAGAGTTCACTATACTACATGATCAGAACCTTAAAAATATTAATAGCTGCAGTCCTCTGGAGAGCTGCTCATGCTTGCCTTTACAAGGACTCATGATGGAAAAGGCTATCTATATCCAAAGAAAGAACTTTGGAGTCTGAATGCAGATTGAAGCAAACTACTTGCTCTCTCTCTCTCTCTTTCATTTATTTTCTTCCTTGTTATTCATTCCAATGGTTATAATTCTTCCCTACAACTTGACTAACGTTTAATGTGAAGGTATATGTAGAACCTATATTGGATTGCATGTGGCCATGGAGCAGAGGATGGGAGAGTTGGGAGAGAAAATTTGGAACTAAAAAACTTGTGTAACTGAATGTTGTAAAATAATAGTAAATTTTAAAAAAAGATTTTTGAGTTCCAATGGATTCTGATTCCCTCTTCCCCCAATATGTCCTCCCTTCTATCATCCTTTCCTTCTCTTATCCCCTTCCCTTCTATTTTCCTGTAGGGCAAGATAGATTTCCATGCCCCATTGTCTATATATCTTACTTCCCAGTTGCATGTAAAAACAGTTTTTAAAATTTGTTTTTTAAAACTTTGAGTTCTCTTCCTTCCTCTCTCCTCACCCACCTTCATTTAGAAGACAAGCAAATCAATATAGGTTATACATGTGTAGTTACACAAAACACTTCCATAATAATCATGTTATGACTATATTTCCACCATCCTCTCCTGCACCCCATTTATTCTGCTCCCTCCTTTGACTCCATCCTTCCTCAAAATTGTTTGCTTCTTATTACCCCCTCCCACATCTGCTTTTCTTTCTATTATCCACCACCTGTTATCCCCTTCCCCCTACTTTCCTGTAGTGTAAGATAATTTCGATACTCAATTGAGTGTGGATGTTCAAATCCAACCTCAGACACTTACACACACACACACACACACACACACACACACACACACACACCTAGCCATATGACCTTGGCCAAGTCACTTAACCCCAATTGCCCTCCAAAAAAAAAGAATTCTTGAAAGTCCTCTATTTCATGGAATGTCCATTTCCCTCTCCCCCCCTCCCCCGAATGATTATATTCAGTTTTGCTGTGTAGGTGATCCTTGGTTTTAATTTTGGTCTCCTTAGACCTCCAGAATATCATATCCCAAGCCCTCTGATCACTTAATGTAGAAACTGCTAAATCTTGTGTTATCCTGATTGTGTTTCAGCAACTCTTGAATTATTTCTTTCTGTCTGTTTGCAATATTTTCTCCTTGACCCAGGAACTCTGGAATTTGATTACAGGAGAGTTTTAATTTTGGGATTTCTTTCAGGAGTAAATTCTTTCAATTTCTGTTTTACCCTCTGTTTCTAAAATATCAGGGCAGTTTTCCTTGATAATTTCTTTTTTTCCATATGTTGGCATTTATTATTTAAGTTGAAGAACAGGTAAGAAGGGGCGTGGGAGGCAAGTGAGGACACAGGAGCCGAGAGTCTCTCATCTGCGACCGCTCCAGACGGGGTTGATCCTGATTTCTGAGCCTTGGTCTGGGGCACACAAGGAAGCACATGATAACATGGGGTTCCAGGGATACAGGTTGAGGAAAACACCGGGGTTTCCAGTTACACATCCAGCCAGAGGTGGGGGCTGGGATTCTCCTTGGATCAGTAGCACTGCTTCCTTTTAGGAACTGAAGCCTAGTGATAAGTTCCATCGCACATGTTTCTTATAAAACTTGTAGATCAAGTCTTTGTGCTAAAGAATTCTTTCATCTACTCTCTAACTTCTTGTACTTTGCTTCTAGTTTCTTTGAATATGCATCCAACTTGTAAGCTGCCTGCTCAAGAACTGCTACTTGCTCCTCAATTAAAGTGATCTGATCCAGATAAAGCTGAAGTGCTGCATATTTCTGGTTAAAGTCCTTTAGGTTTCTTAAGTAACCTTTAGGTTACTTATGTTTACTGTAATATCTTTCATTTCTAGATACTTCAAGCTAGTTAGTTTGTTCATATTTTCCAGAAGCTTATAATCTTCACTGGTGGCTGTCAGTTCTCCTGTCAGGTACGTAGCCATTTTGGAGAACATGTCCTGGCACAGCCCCATGATGTCTGCCTCAGCGGGCTCTGTGGCCTCCTTGGCCATCTCCACCATGGTATTGTCTAGGCCAGGGAAGAAAGGAAGGAGAAAGAATAGAAAGAAGGATGGAGAAGGGGGAAGAGGGAAGGAAAGGGGGAGGGAGGAAGAGAAAGGAGGAACGGGGAAGGGGAGAGGGAGAGGGAAGGAAAAGGGGACAAGGAAGGGGAGAAAAGAGGCAATAATTTCTTAAACAATGATGTCTGGGCTCTTTTTTTTTAATCATGGCTTTCAGGTAGTCCAGTAATTTTAAAATTATCTGTCCTGCATCTATTTTCCATGTCAGTTGTTTTTCCAATGAGATATTTCATATTGTCTTATATTATTATCATTTTTTCATTTTGTTTTATAATTTCTTGATTTCTCATAGAGTCATTAGCTTCCATTTGCTCCATTCTAATTTTTAAGGAATTATTTTCTTCAGTGAGTTTTTGGACATTTTTCCATTTGACCAATTCTACTTTTTAAGGCTCCTTAACTTTTTGAACTCCTTGACTTTTTGAACTTCTTTGCCATTAGGCTTACTCCATTTTTAAGGGTTAATTTCTTCACTATTGTTTTAGCAAGCTGTTGACTAGTTTTTCATTATTTTCTTGCATCACTCTCATTTCTTTCTCCAATTTTTCCTCTACTTCTCTTACTTGATTTTCAAAATACTTTTTTGATCTCTTCCATGGCCTACAATCAATTCATATTTTTCTTGGAGGCTTTGGATGTAGGAGCTTTGACTTTATTGTCTTCTTCTGGTTGTAGGTTTTTATCTTCTTTGTCACCAAAGTAAGATTCTATAGTCTGAGGTTGTTTTATTTTTTCTGCCGTTTGCTCATTTTCCCAGCCAATTACTTAACTTTTGAGCTCTTTATTAAGGTAGGGATTTAATTCCAATGTGGAGGTTGTACTGTCCCAGATTTCAAGGGTTTTGTGCAGCTGTTTTCAGAGATACTTCTAGGGGACCTATAAGTTTTGAGTTCTTTCAAGGTGGTATGATCAAAGGAGATGTGTTTACTTACTCCTCAGCTGGTCTATACTCTGGTCTGTCAGTGACCACAGGCACTCTTTTCTGCCTTGGAACTGTGGGGAGGATTCTCTCTGCCCTTCTGCCACAAACTCGGCCCCACCAGCACTCCTCCTTGCCCCAGAACTGCCACCCAGGACTGCAATCCAGATCCAAACAGAGACAAAGCAAGAGAATCTTACCTTAGCACCAGCAAAGAGATACTGCAATCTCCCTCTAATCACTGCTCAGTCTGTGAACCGAGAGCTCCAGAAACACCAGGGCTGGGACCAAAACACACTCCTCTCTCACCCAGGTCTGATAGACCTTTCCTACTGACATTCTACATTATTTTTGGTGTTTGGGTTTGAGAAGTCTGGAAACCACCATAGTTGCCAGTGATTCAGTCCCCTAACTCCTGCTTCTGTGTTTGCTGGGGCCCAATCTGTCCTGGTATCTTTTGTGCTGGACTGTGTTCCTCTCCCAGCCTGGTGCAGTAGGCCTTTTCTGTTGACCTTCTAGGTTGTCTCGAGCTGGAAATTTATTTCACTGTGTCATTTTGTGGATTCTCCTGCTCTAGAATTTGTTTAAGGGTCATTTTTACAGGTATTTGGAGGGATTTGGGCAGGGGGAACTAGATCAAGTCCCTGCTTTTATTCTGCCATGTTGGCTCTGCCCCCTCACCACTTTCTTTCTAGGCAGATATGCTTCTCTTCTACTTTCAAATAAATGAAACAGTGACAAACTCATTTAACTCACAGTCATTTGAAAATGATACTAAGGAATTTTTGTTCTGTTATAATGGTAAGCAATTCTTTTAAACTATAGAACTGCAAGTCTTTTCAGTTTTGTTCTCTAGGTAATACCAATATGTATAGCCAACATTTCACTCAACATAATGCTGCATTGTTGAATTGTGTTTTTCTAAAAACAAAACAAGTCCACAGTTTTATCTTTTTACTCCTGGTTCTCTATCTCAAAACAGAGATAGGTGTCCAAAGCAAAGACTTATGACAGGTATTCATTTTAAACTGTTGATGAAATCAGAAACCAATAAGCAGGATTCTTTCTTCCAATGACCTTCAGTGTTCCTCCAGTCAGTTAGCATTTCCCAGCACAACAGTGGAACTTGTTGGTAAACATTCCTGCTTCACTATGAATGTCCTCTTGTTGTCTTCTTAAATCAATTCCTTCCAGCTGCTTGTTATTGTTCTGTTCTTTTTTTCAACATTCTGAATGACTTATTATCAGAACATCACCTTTCTGTTAGTCATGAAACCAGAGCCTCATTTAATCATTTCACAGTCTCAAAACTGCTCTGGTTTTCACTTTGAGTTTTAACCTCTCAAATCCTTAAAAAAGTCTAAAAACTTTCATGTAGTGAAATTTGCAAGGACCACAATGTTCTACAGCCTCAATCATTTCTCTGTCATCAAACATGTACTCTAAGTTATCTATCAATTCTTTTATGTCCATCCTCACATTTGATCTGAAAATAGTTTTTTTCTTTACATATTGATTTAATGCATTATTTTTTTCATGAACAAGTTCTTTTTAGTTTTCTCTAAGCAACCAAGCTGTTTACATATAATTCACAATAAGATTTCATCTTAATTTCTATGCAAAAGTTTATTTTCTATCCCCAACTTCCATTTTGTTCCCTTGTCAACAATAAAACTTCTGATGTACAAAATGTTTAGTACCCTATATGTGTAAAGTTAAGAAAAAGAAAGCAAAACACGAGTCATATCTGAAAGTGTATCTAGGTGCAATATGGTATATTGGTCCAATATATCTATGGTATCTAGGTGCAATAGGTATACTCTATGTATCTGTCTATCTATATGTCTGTCTGTCTGTCTGTCTACTTGTGTGTATGTATGTTTGTTTCTGTATCTTTAGCTGAGATCAGCTTCTTCAGTTCCTTATCCAATGAGGTGGGGCCTGTTTCCTTGGTAGTCTGCTAGGGTAAAATTAAGAGAAGATTTTTATTCTTGAGTCTCTTTTCTACTTTTGTAAATGAACAGAAATGCCATTCATTTCCTCACTTAAAGTGTTAAATACTGTTAACAGTACTATACTTTTTCCCTCTCTTCCATAATCTTCCCCACTTCCACATCCCCCAGTCCATGCTCCTTTATATCTGTTCCTTATTTTTCCTTTCTATCCTCAGGTCTGTTCTGATTAGTAGGCTTTAACCCAATCTGACATTATCATATTTTCCTGGGTTATTACTAGAGTTTTACTCTGATATCAAATACCTAAAATTGGAGATGCTTAGTGTGGTTATGGACTCTCTGCAGGGGGAGGGAGAGGAAGAGGGCAAGGCATGAGGGCTGATAGCAACAGGAGGAATGAGCTGATGAATTTGCTTTGTTATTTTTCCTACAAGAAACATCTTATTGTGGTATCTTTCAACTCTCCTCTTCTTATTAATGCTTTATTTGCTGCATGGGGGTGGATGTTTGTTTTTCTCATTTATTTGGTATGATGGGGTGAGGAGAGATGTCCCTTAGGTTCTTTTTACTCTGCTACCCATTAGGGATTCCTTTCCATCACCAACTACTTGTTTGATATTTTGAATTTGATATCCTATAGGCATCTCAAACTCAAACACATGCAAAACAAAACTTATTAACATTCTCTTCAAAGCTACTTCATTTAAAAATTTTCCTATTTCACTCAGGTGCCATGATTCCTCATTCTCACTCATCCCTATCAATCATCAAGTTCTATAGATCCTTCCTACCCAACATCTCTCACATGCCTTTCCTTCTTTTCACTTAGCCACCACCCCTCTTCATGCCCTCATCCTTTATATCCTCATACCTCCTATTTGTCTTATTTCAATAGTCTCTCCATGGTTCTCATTTCCTTAATTGTCTCTCCTGGATCTATTTTCCAGGTCAGTGACTTTTTCAAGGATATATTTCACATTGCTTTCTATTTTTTCATTTCTTTGTAATAGTTTAATAGTATCTTGCTTTCTCATAAAGTCATTGGCTTCTACTTGCTCCACTCTAATTCTGAAGGAATTATTCTC
>CM053597.1:148317684-148332716 GCA_028646575.1 Pseudocheirus occidentalis | reverse complement strand
CCCTGCTGCCAAGCTGCCTTCAGCGAGAGCTGTGTTCTCTGTATTTTTGGGAGTCTGAGTGTCCTAGACTTTCCTAGACTTTGTCTGGGCTTGTATTTTCTGGGTGTTTAGGGTGGCAGTGTGGGAGCTGTGGGACCTTGCTGCTTCTACGCCGCCATCTTGGCTCCGCCCCCTCCTATACTCTATATTTTTCCATGATAGTGGCAAAAAGTTTTGGCTAGCACCCATATTCCTTATTTATGTGTTGATTAATGTTAATAATCAGATGGTCATTGAAAAATGCACTCATATTTATATATATATATATATCTTGTCTTAGTTTGGTATGTATAAGAAATACCTCACAGAAGAAAAGCTTTCAAAAGCTATATTTTACTCAACTAAATCAAATTGATTTTTTTTTAATCATCAAAAAAGAAAATACAGGGAAATGTTGTATTCATTCTTTACTCAAATTGGGCAACTATTCTTTTTGTGTGTAGAATGTCATTTGAATAAGTCTATTCTAACTCTGTGTCCTATTCTCATCCTTTTATCATATTTGTGTGTTTGTATTTAAAGCAGCATGGTGTAGAACAGTGTTGAATAACATCGGAGAACCTAGTTTTGTATCTCACCTTGGATATTTACTAGCACTGTGCTCGTGAGAAAGACATTTAACCTCTTATCACTCAGCCTCTGCATCCAACAACAATGCTTATCTATAATAAGGTTGTTGTGAGAAAAGTATTTCATAAACTTAAAGCTGTGTATAAAATTTAGATTTTTTATTTTATCAAAGGAAATTTTAATGTTTAAAATAGCAGCTCTTCAAATAGAAAAACCTCCTAGCTTTCTTTGTAATACTGCAAAAGTATATACTCTAAAATGATTATATTTAAATTGATGAAACAGAAGCATCTTCACACAAACAGGGAATATTGAAAGACTGTGACTTGAATCACAAATTCCACTAGCAAAAGAGAAAAAGAACACACTGGAAAACTAAATATAGTAGCAATCCTACAATTAATAAAGTAACTATTTTAAAGCAAATTTTAGGCATTCTACTTTTTTTAATTTAAAATCTCTTCATACAACATATCAGACTTCAACAGATTCCACTGCTATTTTGCATGTGGCTTTCTCCCACCTTTTTTTCCTGTCCCCCCACAACAGAGTTTTTTCTTTTAGTCCAGTGTTCCTCAGAACGTCAATGACAATTGTATTCTATTCTATATTCCAATTAGGAATATAGAAATGAAAAGTCCTGTTAACCTAGACCACACTTTTCTAGGCAGTTAGTTCTTCTCTATACAATTTCCACACAATCAGCACACACACACACACAGTCCAAAATGACTAAAATGTCAATTAATACAAAGCACAATTTAACAATAGAAAGGAAAACAATTTTAAACATTTAGTAGAGTTTTCTATGAAACTGTGAACTTGACCTTGGGGGAAAGCAATCTAGTTTAGACCCTGCCCTCCTAGAATAGAACACTAAAAGATCTAAAGGATAGGAATGATGGCTTCTTGGTACTATTAGAACACCTAATTGGGGAAAGTCTGTGAAGAAATACATTTGAGAAACTAGCATTCTCAGGACTGCAGAGACACTATTTTCTTTACACTGGAGAGCAGCTAAGTTAATTCTGCTTTACTATTGTACTACTCAGATACACACAGGAATAAAAGGACAGTTTGTTGTGTCTTATGATGGGAAACAAAGGAAAGTTCCTCCCTCAATTGCATGTCAATGCCAGTATGTCATTCAATTAAGTCATTATTAAATTGCACTATTTAAGCTGTGTTATATTTTCTTCTTTAGACTGTGAACAGAGTTATCTGTTCTGTTTTTTCTCTGAATATCTCCAATGACCAATTAAAAAGCTCCTAAAGGGTTAGTAACCAAATGTCTCTGCAGGGAGATCACACACTATTTAAATACATTTAATTTTCCTAAAGAAATTCAGCTGTGCAGCTGGCTCCAGCTGTAAGTCTCCTAAATGAGAATATGGATACCTTTTCTTTTAGAAGGTGCAAATATCAAAAGCTGAGTAAACAATACACACACTTTCTGCAAACAAAAATCATGGGATTTTTGTTTGTTTGGCTTAGAGGGGAGGTAGCAAGGGTGTTATGGCTGTGCTGAGTCGCTTTTAAATCTATGCACCAAACATGAGCATCTGTATCCCATTTCCCCATTACAGAACAGGAGAGCTAAGTCTGCTAGACAAACCTTGTGTGGAACTGCTGTAACGGCCCAAGCTCTTCCTTCGGTTACTCTACAATAACAGGTATTCCTCCCAAGATGCTGGCAACAGCTGGCCCTTTGCTTCATCTGGCAGATACTGGAGTCCCATGGTGTGTCGAACTGTAGCATATCCAGAAAATGTTTTTAGGGTTCCTGGAGTAGAGCACATCATACTCAGGGTTTTCTGTTTGTTTGTTTGTTTTTTGGTGTTTTTGTTTTTGTTGTTGTTTTGTTTTGTTTTTTTTTCCCCACAAAGTCGCTGGTCTTTGGCTACCTCACCAGGTATAGTTCCGGTTTTCTGTAATTCTAAGTGTCTGACGGCTCTGCTAAGGAGCTCAAAGCAAGAATCCTCATTTTCTGTTCCAAGTCCCATAACCAACAGAGCCACTAGTCGGGGAGTAGGTGCCTTGTCCTTTAAGTTGGTGACCCTTACCATAGTCAAAGAGTATGCTAACACTCTCGAGGTTTCCCTTCATGGCTACCCAGCTAAGCGGTGTGTCATGTTGTAATCCAAGGCTTCTACAGAGGCACGGCTTTCTAGGAAGGCCCTTACACACCAGGTATTATTCTTAAAGGCTGCCCAGTGAAGAAGGGTAGCTGTTGTCATCTAGCGCATGGAGGTTTGCGCCCTATTCCAACAGTACTTCCGCACAAGTTTTGTCTCTCTCAGCTGTGTAATGGAGGGCCGTCCGGTTGTAGCCATCTAGAGCCTTTTACCTCAGCTCCTCCTTCCAGGAGGAACTCTACACGGTCCCCTTCTGATCTCCTGTGGGCAGCTCCCCCTCTGATCAGGTCCTCTACGTTATCACGGGAAAATGAACGTATGGCAGTGATTGTTTGAATGAAGCGCTCTGAGAGAGAGCACTTGCTCTGAATTTTTTTCCCTAATATACCACATACTCATCAAGGGCTCAGGATATGGCCATATACTCCAAAGGAAACACCAAAGTCAAATGACAAGGTAGAGCAGCTACCAAGAGGTGACCCGGAAGCAGAAGTTGTCAGGTTCAGGTCTTTCCTCTTCCGACAGCCGGAGGACAGAGCAAAGGGAATGGCCCTGCGCACATGTCTGTTACCGAGAGGCAAAGGGCGCCTGCGCACACTCGGGGGGCTCTCAGGCCCCTTCCTACCTTCTCTCCTCGCAATTGACATCTCTAGGCAATGCAATGTATTTCCTTTTTTTTTTTTTAACAGTTTTAAAGAACATGATTGTCAGCTTTATTTTCCTATGCCAAATATGTTGCATCTTTCAGATGGTGGAATTTGTTATGATAGCTCCAATTCTTTTATTTTTCAGCATCTCTTTTTTTTCTTACCTTTGCTGACCAGTGTGAATTCATGTATAATTATGTTTCTAAAAAAAAAAAAGTCGTTTTTAGATATTAAATTCAGATAAAAGCACTGCAGGCTCTAACAGGTAGAATCTGTCTCTGGATTGTTGCTCTCTAGATTGTCTCAGCATTGATTACAGTAAGGGCTAGTGACATGGAAAAAATAGGAGAAATGGAGAGCATACATGTGATTGGCCTGATAAACCCGTGAGAAAATAAAATATCCAGGCCCTAACAGCAACAGGTACCTTTACATCAAGAGGTGGCCCAGTGCTGAAGGTGCATGGGAAGAAGGCTCCTTGTCATCTGCTAAGGGGAGTGTTGTTTCTTCTCCTCATATGTATCAAACTTTCTTTCTCTTCTTTCAAGAAAACTGGTGTGTGTGTGTATGTGTGTGTGTGTGTGTATGTGTGTGTTGATCAATGATTTTTTTCAACTTTCTGAAACTAAGATGAAATTAAAAATTATTCAAACTTTTTGGGGAAAAATTAAAAGGAAAACTTCCAGAGGCTTCTAAATATGTTAAGATCACAATATTAAAAATTTATAAAAATTTTGCAATGACTTCTTTACTAAAGTGCTCCACTAACATCCCAGATTTAGCAGGATACAATGAAAGATTGATTCTTGTAGTTAATAGAGAATGCTAATCACCAATTCAAGTTATGTCTGAATTAAGGAGATGGAAAGTGATTACATATTTATTATAATGCCTACCATGTGCCAACTGCTGTGGTAAGCACTTTTTACAAATATTATTTCATTCGATCATCTTATGTTTAACTCTCATTTGTATTAATAAGGTGGGGGGAGGCTGGGGCTTCCCTTCTCAAAAGCTACTAAATAAATACAGAAACTAAGTCGCAATGGCCCTTGGTCATTGATCTTGGTCAGACCCTTGACCCTTGATCAGAGCTTTCCTCTGCTCTTCCTGTCTAATTTCTCTTTCCCATGGTGGGAATTATCTCCAATGACACTATTTGCCTTATGCCCTAGGAAACACTTTGTATTTTTCTAAATGTTGTTAAAGACACAAATTTAGGTGTAATATCAATAAAAAAATCTGTAAGACTTAAAGGTGTCCCAAAGTGGAAGAGGGTGCTTAAAGAGATGTTGGATTCTTCCTTCTGGCTAATCTTCCTTCAGAGACAGGTTGTCCACTTAATGAAAGTGTTGTGTTGGGAATTTCTTTAGTGAATGGGCTGTACTAGATGTCTTCTGAGTTCCCTTCCAATGCTCGTTACGTGATTGTGGAGCTAGATAGGATAGCTCTGCCTCTTTCTTTAACACCATTCTTCCAGTAACCTAGCTTATAAACTTTGGAATCATTCTTGACTCTTTGCACTTCATCAACTCAGATAGATAATCAGTTGCCAAGACGAGTCAATTCTACTTCCACATCTCTTAAGTTCATATGAAAAGGCAATACCTTCCAGACTTATTTTACCTCTGCCTCTTAAGAGTCTCTAGATTTCTTCAAGGTTCAGTTAAAGTGCTACTTCCTATACAGTGTTTTTCCTGATAATCCTAGTATTGTCTTCCTTCTAAAATTGCTATTTATTTATGCTCTTGGGGGTATATGTTGTATCTATCAACTATAAGCATCTTGAAGTACAGGATTGTTCTGTTTTGGTCTTAGCATCTCCCAAAACCTAGTAGCTTTCACATAGTAGGTACTTAATTATTAGATAAATGAAATTAAATTTACATCACTGGATAATATAATCAGTGGCTTAGATTCATAATAATTAGTCCAGCTTGTTTTAAGGAAGTAGTTTCCCTAATAAAGCAAAAGTTCCATTCTTCTATTTTACTGAGAAGACTGAGAATAGCCAGCATGAACTATCTCATTTAAGATTTTTGAGAATTGGTTCTTGAGATCTTGAGGTCAATATGATGACTACACTTTATTTTATAATGATAATTTTAGTGGATTGAGATATTTGTAATGAACAGTTTCTAATTTTATTTATCATTGCTGCCCAATATAAGCTCTCCATTCAAATCAGAATGGTCTTTTTTACTGTCCCAGGTAAACATCAGTCTAATTCAGCCTTTCTCCTCTTAATCATAATTTCTCTTCTGCCTGTATAAATCCACAAATTAAAGCACTTTTCAAATCCTACTTAAAGTCTTCAATTTCCTCAAGACATTAAAATTAAATAAGCATTCTACTATGTGCAAAATGTTGAGGTGTTATAGGTTCTAATGATTTTTTTTTCTTTTTTGGACCAAATTTGTGATTGCATTGATATTGGGATCTACCACTGAGAAAAATCACCTCTACCAGTTCATATGAGTTCTCATTCTACAACTTATAGGCTATATAGGAAATTGTCTAGGGCATTGAAAGTTTAAAGAAATCTCCCAGGATCACACATTTAGTGTGTTTCAGAAGCAAAAACTGAACTCCTTTAAATAATTTCAAAGCTGGCAATCTATCTCACTGTGTCAGTGGTTATTAAAGTAGAAATCATGTTCTGATCACAAGAGGTATTTTTCATTGAAATAAAAAGTAAGAAGATGGATCAGATCCCACCAGTCCCACAATAACTGAACATGAAGCTTTTATCCAGTACAAACATATCTACATTTATCCTTCAACTCATGTACAATCCTGTGAAAAAGGAATCCCTCTATGCAAGCTCCTACTATTTGGTCTTAAAAGAAAAACCAGGTTTTAGAAGAGTTAGAAAGTAATCTACCCAGGCACCTACAGTAACTGTTGCACAGGTAACATTAGACAAATCATTTCATATCCCATAATTTCTTTATCTTTTCTCTAAAACATGTCTTGGGTAAAGCAGATGCCCCATCAGAGAGATGACTTGGGGTTTAGGATGACTGATGACTTAGAGTCTTGCTTCTCTCTTTTCATGTTGAGTACAAAGAGCAAATAACAATGGATAAGCAAGTATGAATGGATTGTGATGTTCATACATAATCTCTCCCTACAAATCCATCTCTCTTCCAAATCTCAAGTGTTTCCACTATCCAAAATCTCATTCTTGCAGGTGAAAAAAATCATTTTGTAAAATGTATGTCTGATTATATTACTTTGTCATTTGTGATGCAGATAGGTGATATAGTAGACAGAGTACTGGATTTGAAGTAAAAAATACCTGAGTTCAAATCCTGCCTCAGAGTTACTAGCTCTGTGACCCTGTGCAAGTTATTTAAGTCTATGCAATTTCTTCATCTGTAAAAGTTATGATAATAGAACCTGAATCACAGGAATCATTGTGAAGATAAAATAAAATAACATACAAAGAATTTTAATAATCTTCATGTGCTATAAATATGTGCTTATTAGCTATAATATCAGAGTGTACATGAATTTATTTTATAAAAAAGTAAACATACATATTTTGGAGATGTTTCCTCAGCAATTTTCCCAAAAGAGCTCTATGATGTGTAATAAAAAGCTCCTAATAGTAGGCCATACTAGTGATTTGTAGACTACTGCAACAGGCAGTATTCCCTCTCTGAGGCAGTTGAGGATATTAAGGTTTAAAGCCAATCATGAGCAGCTCTTCTGAGAACTGCTACTGTAAAGAACTTTAAGGGTCTAATCACATAGTATAATGAATTCTCTATTTATTCAGCAATAAACTAAAGCATAACATTCAAGAAACTAAAGCATAAAATTCACAGCAACATAACATAACAACTTATTACTAAAGTGGCCACATGGTCTTAAACAAAACATCTCATTCAGTGTATCTTATAGTCATCTTTAAGAAGTAGCAGAAAATACAAAGACCATCCACTCCTAGGTCACAGTGAGTTACAATCTCCTCAATCAATACAGAGTATCCAAGTAAAGTCCTCTTTGATCTTGACTAGAGGCTGGCTTCCAATCATCCTTAAGCCAATCATCCTTAAGGGGTAGCAGAAAGTACAAGCACCATTCCCCTAGGTCACAGTAAGTTACAAATTTCATCAGTTAATATAGAGTATCCAAAGTAAAATCCTCTTTTGTCTTGACTCCAGGTTGGCTTGTAGACCCCAGTGCTCCTACTCCACTTGCTGACTGCTCTGAACTCTTGCCTGAATTCACATGTTGTCAACTCTCCACTCCTGTTCCGTATCTCAGCTCACAGGGACTGCTCCACTCCAAGGTCTTCAAAGTTTCTGTTTCTAGGAAAACAAAGCTTAAGAGGGCTACAATAATATTTACGCACATGACCAGCACTATCATTTCAGTTCACTTTCTGTCTGAGGAATCAACATAGAACAACAGACTGGACATCTGTCTGAGAAAGTAACACAAATCAACAGACAGAGCACCCGTATCACAAACATTCTCTCAGTTCTGCCTGCTCCCAGCTCTGCTTATGCTGTTATCTGCTCCTTCCTGTTCCACCCTTTTTGCAAGCTCCTCCCACTGTGGATTCCCAAGTGATTACATTTGGCCTATTAAGGGGTAAGGGAGATCTTCAAATTCCCTTGGACCTGTTAAGGGCAATACTTTTATACTATTTCCAATCAAAGACTCTTGATAAGGCTCAAAGGCACTTGATTAGCTAAAACACAAACTAGAAAAACAACAAAAAATCCTATTTTGCTTGCCATTACTTAAGGAAATTAATAATTAAAGAAATTCACTGACACCACAGAACATGTCTCCTGCAAAAGGCACAATATATACACAGGTAAATAAACAAAAAAGTATATAAATGGATTTCTACAAAGTGATTTCACAAGTAGGGAGCAGTAACAACTTGGGGAGCACACTCAGTTCATATCCTTTTTGAACGTAATTTTAGTGTTATTTTTTATTTTGAGTTATATCAACAAAATTCCTTCTATTGCCATTCCTACTGTCCTTCCAAAGAATTATTCCATATAACAATATTTTGTAAAAAAAAAAAATGAAAACAAAAAAAGAAAAAATCACCAAAAGTGCTTATTACATCGAAAAATTCTGAAAATATGTGCCATATATATGTGCATATGTGTGTGCCTATCTGTGTGTGTATATACACACACACACACACACATATATATATATACGTATAAACCTATACATACACGTATGTGTGTATGTGTATGTGTATATTCATATGCACACACAAAACTATGGATTTCCCATCTCTATAAACAAATGATGTAGGAATGTCATATCTTTTCTTTGAAGTCATCCATGGTTTTTTTTTTAATTTAGTTTAGTATTTTTTCCTGCAGTTATATTTTAAAACAATTTTTAACGTATGTTTTTAAAACTTTAAGTTCCCAATTCTCTCCCTTTCTCCTTCCCCATCTTACACCCCCAATGAGAAGGGTAGCAATTTGATATAGATTATGTATGTGTAAGTCATGCAAAGCATGTCCATAATAGTTATGATATGAGAGAAAATATAGACAAAAAAATAAATTTTAAAAAAGTATGCTTCAATCTCTGTTCAGATGTAATCAGTTCTTTCTCTGGAGTTGAATAGCATTTTTTATCATACGGCCTTCAGAGTTGTCTTGGATCATTGATTTCTGAGAACAACTAAATCATTCACAGCTGATCATCTTACAATATTGCTGTTGCTTTGTATGCAGTACATTTCATTTTGCATCAGCACATACAAGTCTTTCTAGGTTTTTCTGAGAACATCGTGCTCCTCATTTCTTATAGTACAATAGTATTCCATCATGATCATATACAACAACTTGTTCAACCATTTTCCAATTGATAGGCATTTCCTAGGTTTCTAATTCTTTGCCGCCAGGGGGAAAAAGCTGCTATAAATATTTTTATATATGTAAATCCTTTTCCTTTTTTAAAAAAATCTCTTTTGGGATGCAGACCTAGTAGTAGTATTGCTAGGTCGAAGATTATGCATGGTTTTATAGCTCTTTGTGCATAATTCCAAATTGCTATATGGAAAGGTTGAATCTGTTCATAACTCCACCAACAATGCATTAATGTCTCATTTTTCCCACCTCCCCTCCAACATTTGTCTTTTATCTTTTGCGTCCTATTAGCCAATCTAATAAATATGAGGTAGTACTTCAGAATTGTTTTAGTTTACATTTCTCTAATCAATAGTGAAAGTATTTTTTCATATGGCAATAGAAAGCTTTGATTATTTTATCAGAAAATTGATCTTATCTTTTGATCATTTAGCAGTTGGTAAATGGTTCTTATTTTTATAAATTTGACTCAGTTCTCTATATATTTCAGAAATGAAGCCTTTATCAGAGAAACTTGTTCCAAAAATGTTTTTTACAGTTAATTTTGCTAATTGTATTTCTCTCCCTCATATTCCCCCATTTATGCTATTCACTCTCTCTCCTTTCACCCTGTTTCTCCTCAAAAGTGCTTTGCTGCAGACTGCCCTCATCCCCAGTCTGCCTTCCCTTTTATCCTTACCTCCCCCCTTTTATTATCACCTTCCCCTCCTACTTTCCTGTAGGGCAAAATGAATTTTTATACCCTATTTCATGCCTATGTTATTCTCTCTTTGAGCCAGTTCTTATGAGAGTACGGTTCGCTCATTATTCCTCATCTCCTCTGCCTTTCCCCTCCATTGTAAAAGCTTTTTCTTGCCTCGTTTATGTGAGAAAATTTATCCCAGTCTACCTCTCCTTTTCTCTTTCTCTCAATACATTCTTCTCTTACCCCTTAATTTTACGTTTTAGGTGTCATTCCTTCATATTGAACTCACATTCATGCCCTCGTCTACTCCTTGTAATTATTCTAATAATGAGAAAAGGCATTTGAGTTACAAATACTATCTTCCCATGTAAGAATGTAAACAGTTTAAACTTATTATGAACCTTATGATTTCCTTTTCCTCTTTACCTTTTTATGTTTTCTCTTGAGTCATATTTGAAAATCATATTTCTATTCAACTCTGATCTTTTCATCAAGAAAGCTTGAAAGTCTTCTACCTCGTTGAATATCCATGTTACCTCTGAAGGATTATACTTAGATTTTTTGGGTAGGTGATTCTTAATTGTAAACCTAGCTCCTTTACCCTCCAGAATATCATAATCCAAGATCTCTGATCCTTTGATATAGAAACTGCTAAATCTTGTGTTATCCTGACTATTATTTCACCATATTTCAATTATTTCTTCTTGACTGCTTGCAGCATTTTCTCCTTGACCTGGGAACTCTGAAATTTGGCTACAATATTCCTGGCAGTATTTATTTTGGGATTGCATTCAGGAGTGATTGGTGGATTCTTTCAATTTTTATTTTACTCTATGGTTCTAGAATATCTGGGAAGTTTGCTTTGATAATTTATTGAAAGATTATGTCTAAGCTCTTTTTTTGATCATGGCTTTCAGGTACTCCAATAATTTTTAAATTTTCTCTCCTACATCTGTTTTCCAGGTCAGTTGTTTTTCCAATGACATAAATATCTCATTGCCTTGTACATTGCACATTGACTTGTATTTTTTAATTTATTTGATTTTGTTTGATTGTTTCTTGATTTTTCGTATAGTCATTAGTTTCCATTTGCTTCTTTCTAAATTTCTTCTTTTTAAAAATTTATTTATTTACTTTTAGTTTTCGACATTCATTTCCACAAGATTTTGATTTACAAATTTTCTTCCCATCTTTCTCCTACAACTCACCCAAGACAGTGAGCCTACTGAATACCCCTTTCCCCTATCCTTCCCCCAATCTGTTGTCTCTTATATCTTCCTCCAACTCCCACCCATAACTTTCTAGTAGGGCAATGTGTATTTCTAAACCCCAGTGCCTGTATATCTTATTTCCTAGATGCATGTAAAAACGTTTTTTAACATTTTTTTTAAAGTTTTGATTTCCAGATTCTTTCCCTTCTCCCCTTCTCACCCACCCCCAATGGAAAGACAAGCAATTCAATATAGGTTGTATATGTCTAGTTACACAAAACATTTCCATAGGAGTTATATTGTGAAAGGCTAACTACATTTCCCTCCATCCTATTCTGCCCCACCACTTATTCTCTTTTCTCCTTTGACCCTGTCCCTTTTTCAAAAGTGTTTGCTTCTAATTACCCTCTCGCCCAAACTGCCCCTCCTTCTATCATCCCCACTTTTATCCCTTTCCTCCCTACTTTCCTGTAGGGTAAGATGCCAAATTGAATGTATATGATCTTCTCTCCTTAAGCCAAATTCAATGAGAATTGAAGGTTGGCCCATTCCCTTTCAACTTCATGCTCTTCCCCTCCATTATAACAGGGTTTTTTTTTTGCCTCTTTTATATGAGATAATTTATCCTATTCTATCTCTCCTTTCTCCTTCTCCCAATATATACCTCTCTCACTTCTTAATTTATCTTTTAGGTATCATTCCTTCATATTCATCTTATCGTGTGCACTCTATGCATACATGTACACACATATGCACACACTCACATATACATATACGCTCCTATAAAATACATACATGTATGTATACATATATATACATACATATATGTGTGTGTGTGTATATTCCCTTCAACTGTCCTCATACTGAGAAGTCTCATGAGTAATCATTATCATTTTTCCATGTAGTAATGCAAGTAGTTCAACTTTAATAAATTCCTTATGATTTCTTTCCTGTTTACCTTGTCATGCTTCTCTTGCTTCTTATATTTAAAAATGAAATTTTCTGTTCATCTCTGGTTTTCTTCCTCAAGAATGCTTGAAAGTCCCCTATTTCATTGAATATCCATATTTTGACCTGAAGTTTTATGCTCAGTTTTGCTGGCCAGGTGATTATTGGTTTTAATCCTAGGTCCTTTGACCTCTGGAATATCATATTAAAAACCCTTCAATACCTTAATGTAGAAGCTGCTAGATCTTGTGTTATCCTGATTATGTTTCCACAGTACTCATATTGTTTCTGCCTTATTGCTTATAATATTTTCTCTTTGACCTAGGAAGTCTACAATTTGTCTATAATATTCCTAGGAGTTTTCTTTTTTTTTCAAGACTATCAGAGAATTCTTTCAATTTCTATCTTGTCCTCTGGTTCTAGAATATCAAGGCAATTTTCCTTGAGAATTTCTTGAAGGAAGATTTCTAGGCTCTTTCAGGTAGTCCAATAATTTTTAAATTATCCCTCCTGGATCTATTTTTCCTACTCAATGGTTTTTCCAATGAGATATTTCACATTGGCTTTTTTTTTCATTTGTTTGGATCTGTTTTATAATATCTTGATTTCTCATAAAGTCATTTGCTTCCATTTGCTCCATTCTAATTTTCAAGGAATTATTATCTTCAATGAGTTTTTGAAATTTCTTTTCCATCTGGGCAATTATGCTTTTTAAGGCATTTTTCTCCTTTTTGCTTTTTTGGGCCTCTTTTGCCAGTTGAGTTAACCTATTCGGTTAAGGTGCTATTTTCCTCAGTATTTGGGGGGGGGGACTTCTTTAGTAGACCATTGACTCACTTTTCATGATTTTCTTGCATCATTCACATTTCTCTTCCCAATTTTTCTTCTACTTCTCTTACTTGATTTTCAAAATCCTTCTTAACTTCCTCCATGGTCTGTCACCAGTTCATATTTTTGGGGGGGCTTTTGATGCAGGAGTTTTAACTTTGTTGTCTTCATCTCATTCCGTGTTTTAATCCTCTTTTTCCCCTCAAAAAGATTCTATGGTCTGATTGTGTTTCTTCTATTTGCTCATCTTGTCAACCAATTACTTGACTTTTTGCCCTCTTTGCCCTGGTAGAACTCTGCTTACAAAGTGAAGAAAGCTGTGTTCCAAATATCTGGGATTTTCACAGCTATTTTCAGAGCTATGGGGAGAGTGCCCTCTCTACAGCCACCACAAGCTCTGGCACACCAGCCTTACTTCAGGACCACCATTCAACTGTGACCCAGATCTAAGCAGGTTGAAGCAAGAGCAATTACCCTCTGAATGGTGGCTTGATCCCCCTACTATCTACTGACTTAGAGGTCAGGAGGAAGCCACACCACAGCAGCTGCATCCACCGCCACCTCTATCACCCTGGGGACAGGGGCTGGACTGCACTCTTCTCTCACCCAGTTCCAACAGAGTTCCCTATTGACCTTTTACTTTGTGTTTGCGTTTATGGGTGTTTATGGGTTAAGAAGTCTAGAAACCACCACAGTTTCTGGTTATTCACTCTCCTGAAGTCTACTCCCACCAGTCTGGGTCATGAACCTGGGCTGGCACAGCTCATGCGGAACTGTACTTAGCTCCAAACTTTCGCGATAGACCCTTCTTTTTGGCCTGCCAGGCTGTCTTCAGGGGGAGATTTGTTTCTCTCTGTCACTTTATGTGTTCTGTAGCTCTAAAATTTGTTTGGAGTCATTTTTTTTGCAAGTATTAGAAATTGTTGGAGCAGGACCTCAAACGATTTCTTGCTTTTACCAAGCCACCTTGTCTCCATCCCTAGTACTTTCTAATTTTTGAGGAACTATTTTCTTCAGTGAGCTTTTGTACCTCCTTTTACATTTCTCAGATTCTGACTTTTAAGTCAGTCATCTCCTTATTGCCTTTTTGGACCTCTTTTACCATTTGGCCTGGTCAGCTTTTTAAAGTGTTATTTTCTTCAGGTGTCTTTGTGTCTCCTTTTCTAAGCTGTTGACTCTTTTCTCATGATTTTTTTGAATCACTCTCATTTTTCTTCCCAATTTTTCCTCCTCTCTTACTTGGTTTTCAAAATCCCTTTTGAGTTCTTCCATGGCCTGTGACCCATTCATATTTTTCTTGGTTACTTTGGATGTAGGAGCTTTGACTCATTTATCTTCTTCTGAGGGTGTGTTTTGATTTTCCTTGTTGCCATAGTAGCTTTCTATAGTCAGGTGGGGTTTTTTTCTGTTTGCTCTTTTCCCCAGTCTATTATTTGACATTTAACTATTTGTTAGCATAGTGCTCTGCTTCCTGGGTGGTGCGTGCACTGTTCCAATTTCAGGGGGTTTGTGCAGCTGTTTTCAGAGATAATTTTACTTCTTCCAAGGTGGTATAATCTAAGAAGATGTGTTTACTACTCTCCATGCCTGTTCCCTGGTCTATGAGTGACTACTCTTTTCTGCCATGGAACTGTGAGGAGGGTTCCCCTGGTGTGGTAGTACTCCTCCACCCCCTTTGACTGTCACCCATGGCTGTGATCTGGATCTGAGTAAAGGCAAATCAAAAGAATCCTTTCTCAGTGCTAGCAAAAAACACCCCTGTACTCTCCTTCTGACCAGTTGTTTGACCTATTTACTGTTTGTGGACTGAGAGCTCCAGAAGCCTTCACTGCCATCGCCTCTGCTGACTCTGTTTTTCCCAAGGCCTGTTCTGGTTTCCTGGGACTGAGGCTGTGCTGGTGCATCCTGTTCTTCTGTCTCACCCTGGAGCAACAGACATTTCCTGCTGACCCTCCAAATTGTCTTGGGTTACAAATTTTCTCCCCTTTTTGTCCCTACCCCCCAGCCCAGAACATTGATCACACTGTAAGACCCCTCCCACAATCTGTTCCCTTTTATGCCCTCCTCCAACACCTCTCTAGCTTTCCAGCAGGGTAGGGAGCTCC
>CM053597.1:148305513-148317184 GCA_028646575.1 Pseudocheirus occidentalis | reverse complement strand
ATATATGTACATATATACATTTTTTTCTTAACATTTCATTGGAGAGCTTTAAATTCTAAATTCCCTCAGTTCCTCCCTTGTCACCTGCCCCCACTGGAAGGACAAGCAATTCAATACAGGCTATACATGTGTAATTACACAGGACATCTCCACAGTGGACATATTGTGAGAGGTTGATTATATGTCCCTCTTTCCTATCCTGCCCCTCCACCTTGTTCTATTCTCTACCCTGTCCCTGTCTCTTTACTGAAGTGTGTGCTTCCAGCAACCCTCCCCCAGATCCTGCCCTCCCCTCTGTCATCCCACCTCTCATCCCCTTACTCTCCTGTGTGGCATGATACCCAGTTTAGAGTTTATACCGTTCCTTCCCTAGGCCAAATTCAATGAGAGTAAATGAAAGTAAAGTTGTAACAATTATCTCTTGCCTCTTCTGTATGGGATGATTAACCTCATTTTGTCTCTCCCTGTCTCCTCTAATTCTAGTCCTCTCCCACCTCAGAATTTCACCTTTTAAAGTATCATTCCTTTCTATTCAATTGATCCTGTACCCTCTATGTACACAAATACACATATGCTCAGATATGTATTCATATGTATATATACCCTCCTATATATAATTATGTGTAGGTATACATAAATATACATTTGTATTCCCTTCTCCTATCCTCATAGTAAGAAAAGTTTCATAAGTTACTATTATCGTTTTTCTATATTGGCATGTAAATAGTTCAACTTTGATAAGTTGCTTATGATTTCTTTCCCATGTTTATATTTTCAGGCTTCTTGTGTTTGAGTGTCAAATTTTGTGTTAAGTTCTGATTTTTTCAGCAAGAATGCTTGAAAGTCCTCCACCTCACTAAATGACCATATTTTCACCTGGAACATTATACTCAATTTTGCTGGGTAGGTGACTGTTAGTTTTAATCCCAGCTCCCTTGATCTCCGGAATATCATATTCCAGGCCCTTTGATCCTTCAGTGTAGAAGCTGCCAGATCCTGGGTTATCCTAATTGTGTTACCACGGTATTCAAATTGTTTCCTCTTGGCAGCCTGTGATATTTTCTTCTTTAACTGGGGATTCTGCAACATGGCAATAACATTTCTAGGAGTTTTCTTCTGGGGATCTTTATCAAGAGGTGATTGGTGAATTCCTTCAAGTTCTATTTTGTCCTCTGATTTTAAAATATAAGGGCAATTTTCCTTGAGAATCTCTTGAAGGATGCTTTCTAAGTTCTTTTTTTTTTATCATGGTTTTCTGGTAGACCAATAATATTCAATTTGTCTCTCCTGGATCTATTTTCTAGGTCAGTGTTTTTTTCAAGGAGATATTTCACATTACCTTCTATTTTTTTCATTTGTTTGTATCTGTTTAATAGTATCTTGATTTCTCATAAAGTCATTTATTCTCTTCAGAAAGCTTTTGATATTCTTTTTCCATCTGGCAAATTTAACTTTTTAAGCCATTCTTCTCATTGGCTTTTTGGGTCTCTTTTGCCATTTGAGTTAATCTGTTTTTAAGCTGTTATTCTCTTCAGTCAGGTTGTTGACTCTTGCATCATTCTCATTTCTCTTCCCAATGTTTCCTCCACTTCTCTTATTTCTTTTTCAAAGTCCTCTTTAAGTTGATCTATGGCTTGTAGGCAATCTTCATGTTTCTTGGAAGCATTTGGTGTGGGAATTCTGACTATGTTGTCTTCCTCCTGCTCCATACTTTGATCCTATTTATCCCTAAAAAAGAATTCTAGAGTTTGGTTACTGTTCTTACTTTGCTTCCTTCTCCTCATGTTGGCCAGTCAATTAATTTCTTGATTTTTTAGCTCTGTGGAACTTTGCTTCCAGGAGGGGAAAGCTCTGTCCAAAATCACTGGGGTTTTCACAGCTGCTGGGGCTATTAGGGGGGTGATGCAGCCCCCACCATCTTTGGTTTGCTGAAAGTGCACCCCAGGACCACCACCCAAGACCACAATCCAGATCCAGGCCGCTCAGCGCAAGAGCCCTTGGCCTTTGATCAATTGCTTTTGCCCCCCTGCTATCCACAGGACAGAAAGTCTGACGCAGCCATGTTGGGCTGCTTCCTTGCCCTGAGGCCAGTTTGGCTGGACTGCTTTTTTTCCCCCAAAATTTAGCTTGAATTCCACTGACCTTTCTCTTAGCCTTATTTTTCCAGGCTTGATAAATGTGGAGATTTCCCAAGGTGCTGCCGATCCATTCTCCTGTAGAATCCAGCTGCAGTTTTTCCCAACCACCCTGGGGCCAGGCCACAGTTTTGGGCTGGGCTAGCCTTGGCTTCCAGCCTGTGGCAATGAGCCCCTCCTGCTGAGCTGCCTTCAGCAAGAGATGGAGTTTTTGGGTTTTGGAGCCCTAAAATTTGTTTAGAGTCGTATTTTATGGGTATTTAAAGTTGCTGTGTGGGAGCTGTGAAACTCTGCTGCTTCTACACAACCATCTTGGCTCTGTCCCTCGACTTCCATTTCTTTGAATCCTTTTTTTTCTTAGCATGTGACTTACCTTGTTTTATTTAGTTTTTAAAATATGTCCCTCAAACAGATTTTTAAGCTTGTTGAAGCAGTTTAAAAATGTATTTTTGGGTTCCATGACATGATCTCAGTTCAAATACCCCTTCTGCCAAGTAATGCTTATGTGACCTTAAATGAGTAACTAACCCTCTATGAAACTCAGTTTTGATATATGTGAAATGAAGGGGTTGCACTAGATCAGTGGTTCTCAACCTTCCTAATGCTGCAACCCTTTAATACTCACATGTGGGCGTGTCTGCATGTGGGTGGACCTGTCTGGATAGAGGAGTATGGAGACCTATTTCTGATGGTCTTAGAAGATCCCTGTGACCCCTGTAAAAGGGTTGTTCAACCCGCAAAGGGGTTATGACCCACAGGTTGAGAACCACTGCACTAGATGGAAATTAAATTCTCTTCTAGCTCTAAGTGTAAATATGTATTTTTAAAAATTTCTAGTAATGTAAAAAACTTATTGGAAACTTCATAGACATTGTATAAATACTTGATGTACTAATTTGAGTTTTTCATCTATCCTTGGATGGATCCCCAGAAGAAAAATTAAAAGGTACATAATATTGACATAATGAAATATGTATGTGTTAGATATTATCAAATGGTTAAAATGAATTATACAAACTAGAGAATAAGCTTCATTTTTTAAAAATCCTCATGAATATTTTAAACATCTTGGTAATAGTAACTGCATAGAATAGTCTGAATTAACAGATAAAGATCCTAGGAGATAGTAATGCGTCATAGTGTCTATCCTAAAATAGTTTGAGTATATACTGTATTTTATCCCCATTATGGAGCCATAAAAAGCACTTAGCATGCATTCCATTTACGTAGGTATAGTACCATGTGTGCACACAGTTATACTCATGCAACAAAAACTGTACACTCTAGGCCTTAGCTCATACCTCTATCAAAGGGGATATAATAATAATTACTTTTTAAATTACTATAATTATTACTTAAAATGACATGCTCACTTTCACTTGTACATATCCAATACTTTCCTCTGTATCTTTGCTCACTACTCTCCATATTATAGTTATGGTTCTTCAATTTATTTTTTGAAATCTTACTTATCCTTCAAAGTTCAGGTCAAATGCTACCCTTTCCACTAAATATCCATAATTCCTCACAATTAAAAATGGTCTTTCTTTCTTTTAAATTCATATAGCATTTTTTTTTACCTTTCTCCTGTTCTTAATATGGCCACTTCTTTCCTATCATCATTTCATTGTTATTACATACTTATTGTTATGTCTTGCATATTTGTGTGTTTCTTATATCACAATTGTTAGTCTCTAAACTCTATAAAAACAGGAAACATTTCTTAGTCATCTTTCATTTGTACCCTGTGCCTAGACAATAAATTGTAATTAAGTGATTGTTGCATGAATCAAATTGAATAATTGATGTCAAAGTCCTTTGGAATGTCAAAATACAATGAAAAAAATATTTAAATGGAATTTTATTTTTTATTTAAAAAAATTAATTTATTTAATTTTGGTTTTCAACATTCATTTCCACAAGATTTTGAGTTACAATTTTTTCTTTCCCCATCTTTCCCCTCTCCCCACCCCAAAATATTAAATTTACTGAATACCCCATCCTCCAGTCTATTCTCTCTTATATCCTCCCCCTTCAGCCCCTAATTTTCTAGTACGGCAAGATGGGTTTCTACACCCAAGTGCCTGTATATTTATTTCCCAGTTGCATGTAAAAAAAATAAACAGTTTTTAAACATTTGTTTTTAATACTTTGAGATCCAGATATTTTTCCATTCTTCTCTCCTCATCCATCCCCACTGGGAAGACAAGCAATTCAATATAGATTGTGCATGTGTAGCTACCCAAATCATTTCCATAGTAGTTATATTGTGAAAGATGAATTATATTTCGCTCCATCTTATCTTGACCCCCACTTATTCTATTTTCTCCTTTGACCCTATCCTTTTCAAAAAATGTTTGCTTCTAACTACCCTCTCCCCCAATCTGCCCTCACTTCCACCCTCCACCCTGTTATTCCCTTCCCCCCTATTTTCCTGTAGGGTAACATACCCAGTTGAGTGTGTATGTTATTCCTTCCTTAGGCCAAATTCAATGAGAATCAGGTTGTCCCATTCCCTTTCCTCCATCTTATTCTGCCCGCCCTTATTCTATTTTCTTGAGCCTGTCCCTTTTCAAAATTGTTTGCTTATAATTACCTTCTCCCCCAAACTGCCCTTCTTTCTTTCATCTCCCCTTCTATCCCTTTCCTCCCTACTTTCTTGTAAGGTAAGATGCCCAATTGAATCTGTGTGTCCTTCCCTCCTTAAGCCAAATTCAATGAGAATTGACAGTTGGCCCATTCCCTTTCACCTTCCTTCTTTTCCCCTCCATTGTAACAGTTTTCTCTTGCCTCTTTTATATGAGATAATTTGCCCTAATCTATAGGTCCCTTTCTTCTTCTCCCAAGAAATTCCTCTCTCACCTCTTAATTTAATTTTTTAGATATCCTTCCCATCACATTCAGCTCATCCTGTGCCTTCTGTCTATGCCTACATGAACATACAAATGCCCACACAACACACACATATATATGTATATGTGTATACACACACACATATATATTCCCTTCAACTATCCCCATACTGAGTCATGAGTTACAATTATCATTTTTCCATGTAGGAATATAAAAAGTTCAACTTTAATAGGTTCCTTATGATTTCTTTTTCCTGTTTACCTTCTCATGCTTCTTTTGCTTTTTGTCTTTGAAAGTCAGACTTTCTGTTCAGCTCAGGTTTTTTCATCAAGAAGGCTTGAAACTCCTCTATCTCAATAAATACCCATATTTTTCCCCTGTAGCATTGTATTCAGTTTTGCTGGGTAAATGATTCTTGGTTTTAGTCCTAGCTCCTTTGACCTCTGGAATATCATATTCCAAGCTCTTCAATCCTCAATGTATAAGCTTCTAAGTTTTGTATTATCCTTATCATGTTTCCACAATACTCAAATTGTTTCTTCCTGACTGCTTGTAGTATTTTCTACTTGATCTGGGAACTCTGAAATTTGTCTATAATATTCCATGTTTTCTTTTGGGGATCGTTCTCAAGAGGCACTCGGTGAATTCTTTCAATTTCTATTTTGCCCTCTGATTCCAGAATATCAGGGCAAGTTTGCTTGATAATTTCTTGCAAGATGATGTTTAGGCTCTTTTTTTGATCATGGCTTTCAGGTAGTCCAAAAGTTTTTACACCATGCTTTTTTCAAAATAAAGACTTCATTTCCGTCTTTCATATATGGATGGATGGATGGGTAGATAGATAGATAGATAGATATAGATAGATATCAATGTAGATATATATTATCTATATTTATAGATATATTTTATCTATATTTATAATAGATATAGATAGATATTGATGTAGATATATATTATCTATATCTATCTATATCTATCTATATCTATCTATCTATCTATCTATCTATCTATCTATCTATCTATGTATCCATCTATCCACACAGTGGATAGAGGGTCAGCCCTGGAGAAAGGAACACTCATCTTCCTGAGTTCAGAACTGGAATCAGATACTTACTAACTCTGTGACTCTGGTAAGTCACTTAACCCTGTTTGCTTCAGTTTCTTCATTTATAAAATGAATTGGAGAAATGGCAAACCATTCCAGTGTCTGTGCCAAGAAAGCTCCAAATAGGGTCATATAGATTTGGATGTGACTAAATATAACAGAACGACAACAATAAAATAGAACTGAGTCAAATTTATAAAAATGAAAACCACTTCCCAATTGATAAATAGTCAGAGGATATAAATAGGAACTTTTTAGAAGAAGAAATCAAAGCTATCTTTATTCATATGAAAAGATGCTTTAAATTACTATCGATTAGAGAAAAGTAAATTAAAAGAATTCTGAGATACCACCTCATCCTCATCAGAAATGACAAATGTTGAAGGAATTGTGAGTAAAATAGGTACTCTAATAAACTGCTTGCAGAGTTGTGAACTGATCCAAACATTCTGGAGAACAATTTGGAACTAGCTTCAAAGGGCTTTGAAATTGTGCATACTCTTTGACTCATTAATACCTGCTGCTAATTCAGTGGCTCCCAAGGCCTGCTCCTAGTTTCCTGAGGCTGAGGTTATGCTGGTAAAGTTGACGCTGGCCTGTGCTTCATTCTCACCCAGGTACAACAGACCTTTCCTGCTAACCTTTTAACTTGTCTTTGGCTGGAAAGTTGTTTCCCTCTGTCTTTTTAAGGCATCTGCCACTCTAGAATTTGTTTAGATTCATTATTTAAATGTATTTGGAGGGGTTTGAGGAGAACTCAAGAGAGTCCCTGCTTTTACTCTGCCATCTTGACTTTCCCTTGAAATGAAATCCTGTAAAATGGACTACAGTGGTTTATACAACAAGTTATTTATTTGACCAAACTGATTTTAGGTCAGGCAGGTGAAGATGGTCAATGTTAGAACAACAATCAGTATAATTGATTATATTAAAAACCCAAACATACCCAAATAGATGGTTATCTTAATAGATGCAGATAAATCTTTATATAAATTACATATGTTTTAAAATAAATCGACAAGATATAAATCTGGAGAGATCTTTTCTTAAAAATCTCTTAAAGATCATCTATCTAACACTAAAAGCGAGGATCATATGCTGTGGGTATGTGCTGTGGGTAGATCAGATTTTCCAATAAAGAAGGAAGGTAAGAAAGAAAGCAAGAAGTTCGCTCTCCCCACTTGTTATTTTTTGATATTGTTCTGGAAATGCTAGCATTATAAAAAGATAAATAAATTAAAGATATAATGCTAGGTAAAAAGACAAAAAAACACCCCTCTGTTTTCTAATATAATGACACACTTGGAAAATTCTAAGGCATCAGCAAAAATACTCATTGAAAGAATGAATAGCTTTAAGAGATTTCCAGAGTACAAAATAACCCTCAAAAATTAACTGCCTTTTAATACAATAATGACAAAAACTCAAGAGGCAATAATGGAAAGGAAAATCCCATTCAAAATAACTACAAAAATACATGGAGATTAATTTGCTAAAAATTTATATAAATTTAATTTTAAAGTGCTCTTTATAGAAGTTAAGAACAACTTAAATATCTGGGAAAAAATATTCAGTATTCATGGTTGGTCCATGAGCATATAATAAAAATTACAGCAATATCAAAGTTAATTTGCACCTTTAATGCTTAAAATCAAATTATACAAGGGATTCTTTGTGTAAATAGATAAAATAATAAAATTCATTTAGAAAACAGAAGATCTAGAATATCAAGGGAAATGAGAAAAAGAGGTAAGGAAGAAATGGGGAATAGCATTTCCAAAGCAAAAAGTACATTATAAAACAACAGTCATCAAAACTATCTTTTAGTAATTATAAAATAAAGAGATAGATAGTTTAGTGCAGTAGACAAAGTTCAATCAGAAACAATGGAACTTAGTTAACCAGTGTTTAATAAAGACAAAAACATAAATTACTTAGAGCAGGACTCCTTATCTATTTTTTTAAAGTAGGAAAACTAGACAGACATCTGGTAGTAATTATACCTTCTATTATATTTCAAAATATAATCTAAATAATTGTATGAACTTAATATTAAAGATCATACTATAAAAAACAGTAGACAAGAAACAAGTCATATACCTCTCATAGCTATGGATAGATGTATTCTTAGCTATACAAGGGATAGGGGCAATTACAAAAGATAGAATAGAGAACTTTGATCATATAAAAGTGAAAAGTTCTACTCAGACAAAAATAGTTTTTCAGGCTGATTTTGAAATCAGGTGTTCTTGATTCCACCTCCATCACTCTATCCACTGTGCCAGCTAGCTGCTCCCATGTATAATGATTAAAGCAACAGGAATGGAAAAAATAAACTAACACACACACACATATCAAAAGTAATTGTGTGAGGTTATAAAGAAAAAGAATGACATGAGAGGAGTTTTGAGAGGATGCTCCCAGCCCACAGTTTTATGGAGATGAAAGTCCATAGGTGTTGCACAGTACTCATGTTTTGGAATTTTTTAATGTGCTAATTGGTTATTCTGATTTTCCTCCTCTTGTTTTTTCATAATAGAGTGCTGTCTCTTGAGTAAGAAGGCTTAAATTTGCATACTGCATAAGATACTTACTAGCTATGTGACCCTGGCAAAGTCACTTAGCCCTTTTCCACCTTATTTTCCCTGTCTATAAAATGATAATAACAATGTCAATAACAATCAATAACAAAATAACAATAAAATAATAACACACTCCTGTGTGTGTGTGTGTGTGTGTGTGTGTGTGTGTGTAAAGTTTTTTTGGAAACTAAAATCTTATATAAATCTTAGCTGTTATAATGGTTGATGATAATGATGATGATGATGATGATGATGATGATGATGATGATGGTCAATGATAATTGAGAAGTTATGGAAGCTGGAACTTGTTTGATTAATAAAAATCATGATTATCTGTTCAAATGTGTGTTCTCATGCTTGGGTGTCACACAAAGGGAAGAACTGGGAGGATATCTCAAATATAGAAAGCAATTTCTATAAACTCCAAGTTATTGCTGCAAGACAGAAATTCCTAACTGAGGATTCATATTCAACACAGAGAGAGTTAGAATATTTTCACTTGGGCTTCTCCCTCTGATCATCAAACTGAATCTGTAACACTGTAGTAAGCTATCTGACTGGCACTGAATCATGCATCTGCCATTATAGGCAGCCTAGTTTGAAAGGAAACTATTCCATGCCTGGGGGTGGGGTGGGGAGAGGGGTGTGAATGAGCAGAGAAAGTGGCATCCAAAGGGAGTAGTAGCCCTACATACATAAAGTTGATAGCATGAGAAAGGGCTGAGCTGTACTTGTCTACTTCATCTACCTGCCCAAGAGCAAGAAGCACTATTTACAGGCAACAATGAAACAAGGGAATAGAAAACTTAGGACAGGAGGCCATAGGACCTTAGATTGAACTGTAGAGCTTTTTGTTCTCTGTTTCATATGTTGGTGTATCTTGCATCTATGACCTGGGAGAGCAGGATTTGCCAAGAACTAGAATAAGTTAATATGACACCACCCCCCCACCCAGTTAATGTTATGCATGGGATACAACTCTAGTTAATCCTTCAGTCCTTTTTCTCCCTATCATCTGTTTTGGAAGACTTTCATCTATAGCATCCCACACTCCAAAATGTTGAGTGAACTTCAGTTCTAGTTGCAAAAATATTAAATTATTTCTATTTCCTTTGATTGGCCCATTTAAACACACACACACACACACTTATAATTGCTCTGGGACAAGTTTCATATGTTTCAGGGGGAAAAAATAACCTTGTCTAACAATGGACTTTCATAAACATTAACTGAACTGCTTAGTCTTTTTCTTGATCTATGGATATGTTTACTTTTTAAAGCTTATTTTGTGGGACTACTGTGCATGGCAAATAGTCTTTTTACTTTTTGCTTACTCAAAAAGAATGAAATAAATTCATCATTTTTAATGAAATTTCTTTTCTTATTGAAATTTTCTTTTTTATGGATGCCTATGTTTAGTTTTATGTTATATGCTATTGTAGGTTGAGGAGTGATTAATTTTGATTTTTTGCAAGTTTATTTAATATTTATTTTTCTGTTTATGTAATGATTTGTGATTTAATCAGTTTGAGGAACTCCCAGCATGGAAACTCCTTCTACACAAATTTGTTTCAGCAAGTCATAACTTATAGTCTCAGAGAGAGAGAGAGATCCCTGCAGCACCGAAGACTTTTGATTTAAACATGATCCCACAGCTGCAAGGTGTCAGAGGTAGGACTTTAACCAGGTATTCATGAATGGGATATGAGCTTTCCATATACTTCACTGCAATTAATTTTTGAATATTATACATATATTTTCATTTTTTCATGAGCAAGGAAGCCTTGTGTGATTTCAGACTATTTTCCCTTGATTTGTAAATGAATTCCTGAAAGATTTTTTGTTTAATGTTTTAGTTCTAATGCTGAGCATCATTTTTCTGGGCAAATTAACTTTGGAATTTATCTGTCAAAGACAAATGTATCCTATCATTTTGTATCTGATGGGCTGTTTCCCAAATTACAAGGAAATTTCCTTATATGATTATCTGGATTGTGCTAGTCAGGCTTTTAAAATTTTAATGTGGATTTTGTTTTTATTTTTTGACTTATATGATTCTCAGATAGTCTCTGAGCAGTTTGTTTTCAAGGAGAATTGCCTTGGCTTAGGTAGGTCTCAGGTTTTCCTTTAAAATAAAAAGAGTGGTAGCAAGAGGGAGAAGAAACATAGAGAGGAGCTCATCCTTCCCAGATTGGGAGGACACCATGGTGGCCGAGCTATAGGTAAAACTTGCATACTGAGCAGCTAGAGTATCAATCCCTTTCCTGGAGAACACATCCCTGTCTTTGACAACTATTCTGCCAATATACATGGAAAACCTGTGAATTTGGTTTATTGATATAGCAAGCCAATAAGACTGTGACCAGTTACATCCCTTATCCTATCTACAAACAAATGCATTCTTAATTTGCTTTTCCCTTGTGAGTCCTGCATTATTTGAAAATGTTGATGCAAAGTGGTATCCTGGAGTGTGACACCTTTGTCCTAACACTCTAGTAATTGTAATAGGCACCAAACTTGACCTTAGAGATGATAAAGACACGATAGAGAAACCAAAGGAGAGGAAGCTGACTCCAATTACTTACCCACAGGGCTTAGCTGTGGCAAAGGATATTGTTGCTGTAAAGTATCTGAAATGTTCAGCACTCACACAGCGAGTCCTCAAGACAGTGCTTGATGAAGTTATTAGAGTGGTTCTTTGCCCATGCCCTGTAACAAAGAGGAAGAGAAAATGTCTGCTCTTGTAAATGTTACAACTGTGCCCTATTACCCTTTGAACCTTTGTAAGTTTTACTTAAACAGTGGAGCATTCACTCAATACCAAGTTTTTATCATAAATTAGGTTCTGTCCATAATATCTTCTGAACCAATCAATAATTTTATGGTTTTGTTTAAAGTGTTAGAGAAGGATTTTTTTTCACATTCTGTTACAAAAAGACAAATCTACTTAAAGCTTTATTTTTTCAAAAGCCCTGTTCTTACTCAGATTAAGGTTG
>CM053597.1:148282603-148297082 GCA_028646575.1 Pseudocheirus occidentalis | reverse complement strand
ATAGATAGATAGATACATATGTTTATGTTTATACACACATATATGTACACACAATATATACTAAATATATACATATACGTGTGTATGTATGCATGTGTGTATAAACACATATGCATACATACATGTGTGTGTGTGCATTTGGGAATCAGTACTTTAATACACTTGGAGACACAGCTCCCTACCTCTAGGTGGTATGATTCAACCTGGAAATTATTAGAATATAAAGGATTCACTATCTTTGTCAGTTATCTATTTGATGTCTTGCATCATTATTGTTATTTCTATGTATGTCCATATGCATTAAGTATAGATCCAGAAGGTTAAAAGAGCAGAAATTGTTTAAATTGTCATGTGAATTATAATTTCTAGTATATCAATGCTAATCTATCTTTTTAGCATGCCCACTTCCATCTTGTCAATAAAACACTACTTGACTCCTCTATATATACTACTATATTACATTCCTTGGAACTAACTTCCTTGGCCTTTAAACTCTAGTTATTTCATGATTTTGTTGCCATTTTTCCAAAGGAACTGTGTACCACACTTCTTGTGATGTCAAAGGGTTCCAAGAGACAACAAAAGGAGTGGCTCAGAGCAATGGCAAAAAAACCACAAAAAACTGATAATTTCATCAAGTAAATATTTAGCAAAACTTTTATATAAATAATCAAATAAACATTTTTTAAAAATAAAAGAAAATTTTAAATCTAAGTCAACAAAAGTAGACTAAACGAGCAAGTTCACTGCAATGAGAAGTGAGGAAGTAGGTTAATACATGGATTTCTACATTATGTAGATGAATATTATTGTCACATTGCTTAATGTATGAAGTCAAAATTTAAAAATCTATATAGTTCACAGAGAAGAAATAAAATTTATCATAGCTTACAAAAATATATTGATGCCTGCCAGTTAACATCTGTGTAGTTTCTGTTGCTTACTATCATGTACTACATAAGGCTCCCAACAGGCATTGCCTCTTATATATGGTACCTCCTATAGCTATCTGCAACTCTTGCAAGGTACCATCGTAAGACCCTTATCAAAAGAAAAAGCTCCTCTGGTCATTCCAAAGGTAGTACTTAAAGTAGTAGCTTTACAAAATTACCCTGTCATATCTATACTGGATATCAAATGCTATGCTAAATAACAATGCCTCAAATCTGAAAAGCCACTCTATGTTTCTGCTGATGTCTAGTTTCACCTAATTATCCATACAAGTATCAACAACATATGCTGCTTTGCTGGCCTTGTTCATTGACATCAATTTGGAACATGGTAATTTTACAGTCTCTTTTCCATAGGTATTCAATCAGTAGATTTCCTAACCATGTCAGCACTTTCCATTGACCCAGAAACTTAACAAAACCCTCCAATTTTTCTGCTAAGTTGTGCCTCCACAAGTCCTTTTTTGGGTAAATGAAGTTATTCAAATTATGTAGAGGAAAGTAGCCAAACACTGCCCTAGGGTTACATCAAGATTATGGAATGGATTTTCTTGCTGTCAGGAGGAAACCATTTCATCAATATAAAAGTGCTAAAGAAAAGTAATTTTAAAAAAAATTATCACTTCTATTGATGTACACATGGTGATGGGATAGAAAAGTGTGAAGAAGGGTTTTGAGAAAGCAGATTTTATTATATTCTCTGTTAGCTCTTTGCCCATCTTCATGACAGTTATGAGCATTTCTTCTTTCCTTTTGCATTCTGCTTAAACTTTGTGCACAGAGAACTACCCTCTGTGAAAAGGTAAGTTCACCTATGCCAAAATCTTCTTTACTCTGAAGTTTCAAATTGTGCCCAGGTGAACTGAATATTCTATGACCTATTCAGCATAAAGTTGGGATGAAATATAAAATAGTCATCAAGGTCATTTCACTTGAGGTTTCCATTGGAACTTCATATGGATTCAAGGCAAACAAAAATCTTTTGTTTTTGACTATTCCTTTCCCCAGCCCAGAGGCAAAGTAAGTGAGATGAGAAGGGATGTCCCCTTCCCCCAAGATTTTTGAAAACTTAAATATCTAATGACGGAAAGGGTTGCGGTTTGAAACAGAAAAGGTCAAGGTGGGCTACTGTAGACACAGTGGATATATAACTCCTTAAAGGAATCTTTTAGGAATTCTGAAATTTCAGTCTTATATTTGAATAATAATATCAAAAGGCAGAGAAAATAGTTGCTTTTTATAATGTTGAGAAATAATTTAATTCTCAGAAACCAACAATACCTTAATTTAGAGCCCTAAGTTGAAAATGGTCGAAATATGAGCCTTTTAATAAAACAGCTTCCAAAATTGAAGAATACTATGTTTGAGTTTAGGCTGGAATAATGGAATTTGTAGGGACAAATGACATTAAGCCATGATTGGCCTTTTTCTGATAAATGAAAGAATGTATACCCTCTACACATACACATACACATACACATACACATACACATACACATACACATACACACAGAGAGAGTCAGATGGGTTTTATAAATCTGCCTTGAACATACCTACCAACTTCATAAATGTTCCAAGGATAGATGAGAAATGTACCAGGGACCCTACAAATCCAAATATCCCATAAAATTCCATTGGGTATCAAAGAAACCCTCCACCATCTTTGTCAGGCAATTATGTCAGCATTCCCCAAACCAGACCTACCCTAAGGAGCTTAAGTAGCTAATATTTGTCTTCAGAGCCCTCAAACTTACCCTTTGGTACTTTTCTGCTTCCAAGGCAATGTGTGCCCTCATGCTGACACATGGATATACAGGATTAGTAATTGCTGCATCCTATCTGTATTCTAGGCAGCGTCTTGTAGTCTGGACATTGCAAAAACTCTCACTACATCAAAACTCACATATCGTATATTCCAGCCACTCAAGGGTCTGCTTTTTGTTAGGCGGTAACAAGATAATCTGACAAATGACTTCATGTTCTATTAGTAAGAGAAAGATAAAGTCAACATGCCCCTTTGTATCTTACAGTTGTTGTGCTACTATTAACAATTCCATTTATAAAGTATTTTATAGCTGTGAAGTACTATATTTGTACTGGTACGTTTGATCTCCAGCCACCCATTTGAGAGAATCAGTTCAAGTATTTTTATCCTCACTTCATGGATTAGAGAAGGTAAGATAAAAAAAAAATAGGTAGAGTGACTTGTCTAAGGTCCGACAGTTCCCATGTCAGAACTAGGACCAGAACTCAGATTTCATAATCTAACCCAAGTAGCTTTCTATTACCCCCTGTTTATTCTCCCATTATTCCCTTCAATGTTTAAGATAAAAATTCCACAGGAAAAAGTAGAGTTATAATATAAACAAAGGAAATCATGAGACATTTCTTAATATTGATACATACATACATAAACATGTTCACACAAATATACACATACATACTTCCCTGGAATTAATAGTAGAATGAATTTTCTTTTTATGAGTATTTTTTGGCATATTAACAACAGATACTACCTCAAAACTTCAAAATGAACCATTTCATTAAGTTTATTCACCATGAAAATAATTGATTGTTTAAAAACAGAAAAAAATATGTATCCTTTTATTTTGGATGGCAAAGTACTAACATTCATCATCACACTATACCAAAGCTTTTTTGTCTTTCTAAGTTTACTTCATTTGGTATGTTTGCAGTCATCATTTATATTGTATCTTTGGTTCTGCTTTCCATGCTTGGCATCCTTTTATACTAAATTTCCATATTTCCCTAATTTCTTCATATCCATATTTCTTGAAGGGCAGTCGTAGTCATATATAATACTTTCTTCAGCTACTCTCCAATTGTTAGGTCTATTTTGTTTTCAAATTTTTGTTACCACAAAAAAGTTATTATGAACAATTCCTGTACATATTACCTCTCTTACTATACATAACTTTCTGAAAATAAAACCCAGGAGTAGGATTTTTTTGGCCAAAGGATGAAGGATTTAATAGCTTCCCTTGCATAATTTCAACTAGTTTTTCAGAACAGTTGAACCACACAAATTTCCTCCAAACCTAATTAATTATTAGGAAAAAGTGAAAACTCTTTTCTCCTTTGTGTGGCCTGGAGGAATATGAGAGAATAATGTAAGGAACCTGGGTTACGCAAGAATGAGATAGATATTGTCTTGGGGAGAGGAGGAAATGGAAACACTTATACGAAGGGCAAGAGTCAAGAGAAAAGGGGAGAGATGATTAAGTCTGTGATAAAACCAATATCTTTCTATCATAATGTCCTTGCACCCACTCTTAACAAGAGAAGGCTTTATAAAAAAGAAGCGGGGGGGCAGCTAGGTGGCACAGTGAATAGAGCACCGGCCCTGGAGTCAGGAGGACCTGAGTTCAAATCCGGCCTCAGACACTTAACACATACAAAAAAAACTAGCCATGTGACCTCGGGCAAGTCACTTAACCCCAACTGCCCTCCAAAAAAAAAAAAAAGCAAAAAAAAATTATTTAAAAAAAAAAAAGAAGAGGAAGCAGCTCCGAAGACCTAATTGGCCATAGCTTCCCTGATGAAAATTCTTGGTTATTTAAGGGCATAAGAAGTCCCAGTCAAAAGGAGTCTTGGTGTCTCTCTCTTGTTCAATGGCTAAGACCACTGCTGACCAGTTGACCAGACATGTTTACAAATTGGGGACCATAATCAGAGAGGCGAAGGGTCAACATTAACTGCCATTATATCCTTTTTTTTATATTGTTACTGTATTAGGGCACAATAAACCTTCGTTTCTTAAATGTGCAATGAATAGCATCATTTCACCCCAAATCAGACCTGAACCCAGGTGGTGCTGGCTTTGAAGTCACTCTTCTAACAGGGATTCATGACGACTTCTTATAAAAAATTGCCTCCTGGGATCATGGATACCTCAAGAGACAACCTTTTCCAAGTAAGAATATATTTCTTGGGAATGTTGTTTATCACAGGTGAAGGAATATATAGCACTGAAGGGTGAAGGTGGTAGGAGGAATCAAGGATAAAGGAATATGTGATCAGAGTTAGCATATATTGTTTTGAAGATAAAGTCATGGAATAACACCATGTCTTATAAATCAGAACATAGTTTATTTTGTCATCATTTCCACTTTAATTAACTGAGATATTAGTGGTAAAGATTATATCCCCCAAAACAGTATACTAAAAAACAAAAATCAGCAAACTATAACAAAACCTAAAGTAGCCAAATATGTATATACACAAAATCTAGGGGATTTCTGATTGCACTCCTAAGTGAGATTAAGAAGACAGCAAAGATCTTGTTCCTTCCCCCTTAATCCCTGCAACACATTTATACCATAAATTAGTTACATAGTTACATAGAAAAATAAAGATAATTTTAAAAATACAGTTCACAAATAAGACATTAGGTTTCAGAATAGAGGGAGGAAGAAATAAAAAGGGAGGGGAAAAAGGAAAATTTCTTATATATAACAGTCCCTGGCCAAGGACTGGCTGGCCAAAAATGGCCTGACACTTATAGTTCTTCCTATGTTGAAAAAAGAGAAAACTAAGGTGAGATCAACCCCGAAAGGTCATATAGAACTCTCAAGGAGAAGGAAGAGAAGAGAACAAGGTTGTCCAATTGACGTGGCACAAAATAGAGTAATAGCTAGTGCTGGCCACATTTTCAGTTCCCTTAGGTAAGATGGTGAGAGAAGACTTCCATTGGAATGGAGAATCTAGAGAAAATGGGAATCTGGGAAGCCATGACTGTGGTTTTTAGTTTGTTAACCTACTCACTCAAGGGTAGGGGAAAAGAAAGAGGGGGAAAAAGCAAGCTCTTGAAGGAAGGAACGATGTTCAGGCGCTTCCCTTTCCAGCCTTGTTTCATTTTATGATTTTTTCCTCAAATATATTCTGTTAGAGAATAGATTTTTCAGATTTTATATTATTTCTCATAAACATCTGTGGTTGAACCATGTCTTAATATTGCAAGTTTGTAGCATGACGGAACAATGAGAGATGTCTAGGAGTATGCATACATACATGCATATATACATATATGCACACATACATATAATATACATCTGCATATAAACTTCACAAATGTGCATATATTACATAATATTTGTTGTTAAGTCATTTCACTTAGGTCTAACACTTTGTGATCCCATTTGGGGCAAAGATACTGGTTTGCCATTTTCTTCTCCAGCTCATTTTACAAATGAGCTGAGGCAAACGGGGTTAAGTAATTTGTTCAGGGTCAAAGAGATAGTAAGTGTCTGCAGTCAGATTTCAACTCAGGAAGATGAATCTTCCTGATTCCAGACCCCAGGGTGCTATTCACTATACCACATCACTGACTGTGGGTAGGATACATATGAGCATATTTCACCTTCTGCCCAATTACCCAAAGGCCCCTAGCTCAGATTTTCTCCTTTAGTTAAGTGTATCTGCTAAATGGTATTTACATTCAACTCATTTGCTCCCATGTCTAAATATTTTAGCATTTCTTTACTTCTTTCTAAAAAATTGGCTGTGCATATATAGACATGTATTGGTACAAACATCACTGCATCCATAGAAAATTAGCAAAACTGTAGTTCCATATATTTATTTATATGCATTTATAAACAGAATTCTACTTGGCATCCATATATAAAGACATTTAAAGGGAATATTGCATATACCATCATAAAGAGGTCTGTAGTCTATAAATGCATTATATCATCAAGTTAGTGCTGCCTTTTTTGCTTAAAGATCAAGAATGCAGGGATTGCGTCTGCTTGGAACACAGTGGTAGTATCAAATACCAGTGAAAGATATATATATATATATATATTTACACACACAGATATGCACATGTATACATGCATACATATATCTACACATGCACACACATATGTACATATATTGTCATATATTTTATATACATGCATACATATATACATGCATACATATATGAGTAAATTGATGTATAGATATTATATATAATATATATTCTTTAAAAATTATTGCGGCCACACAATTTACAAAGAGTAACATTAAGTTGAACCATAAAAAAATGTTGAGTATGTATTTTATCATCTAACAGTGGCATTAGCAGTCATGGCATCATGATGTGTTGTTTGCCACCCTGTGGGATATACAAAATTAAATCTTCTTTTTTAATCAGCTTTCCCAATAGAATGTGGAGGGGAGAAAGCATAGCATGGAATGAGCTTAAAAGAAACTGCTGACATGATAAATTAATTAAGAAATTAAGAAAGAAAGAATCAAAACATGAGACTCAGGGAGGATTTTAAAGGCAACTTGACCAGAACACTAGGAATGCTAGTCAGAGACAGGAGGCTGATTGAGAGAAATCTTTAGCCAGAATTCAGTGATGGGTACATATTACCCTTTTCTTATTATTTTCTCTTGTAGAGAAAGCCTGTGTTTACTAGGGTAGCTAATTAATAGGTCCACTGAAGCACTGGCATTGTTGAGTCAAGTAAATTCTGTTCAATCCATGGCGAGGTGGAGACGGGTTGTCTAACCATTTTTATGCACAATGAGAGCACCAAAGGTTTAATGTGAACAAAGGACTTATGACTGTAAATATATCACCATATTGGCATATCATATTGACTTTCTGATAATGTTCTAAAATCAGTTGAATAAAAGAGAGAAAGTGCTACTGGGTACAAATCGTGGCATCAATTCTCTGTCATGCTGATCAATTGAATTTATATATTACCTCCAGCAACATTCTTAAAATCCTTAGTTTTACTCTCTACAATGAACTGTTCTCAGTTTAAGTAATTGCAGATTCAAATGAATTTTGTAAGGACTTAGCAAGTTTAAATTAAATATATGTGAGTATCATTTTAAACACTTTAAATTATTTACTAATTTAAATCAATGGATTCACCTTTTAAAAATCTCTTCAGACTTTGAGTCAAACACATTCTTGATAATATTATTTCAGATCATTTAGAATGATCTTATTCACTGATAGAAAAAATGTGTACTTTTCAGATCTATCCATATAACCATAAAAATACATGAGTTCTGAATCACAAATACTTTGCACTTAAATCTTAATATTTTTTCCAGAAGAATGAGATTTTAAAATTCTACATTATGCACAAATATAAGGAAATTTTCATTTTTCCATTGTATTCATTAAACATTTCTAAGTACCTAGTACGTGCCAGACAATGTCTATGTGTCAGGGTTACAAAGATAAAAATGAAATAGCCCATGCCCACCAGGAGAAGGTCATAAAGAGTGCCAAAGGCTGCAGAAGAGTCAATAATGATGAGGATTAAGAAAAGGCCTTTAGGTCTGATAATTGAATGTCCAAAGGTAACAAAGGAGAGAGTAGTTTCTGTTGAGTAATGAGGTCCAAAGCCAGATTGTAAAGAACTGGAAAATGATAGTGTGCACAATGACCATAATGATAAATGCTTGTTAAATTGAGTTGATTTGAACTCATCTGGATTTAACTAGATCTTATTCAATTTATGAATGTAAACTAAGCCAAGACAATTTAATTTAAATACAACAGCTAATGATGATGTCAGTGTAAAATTAAAACATATCCTTTTTATGACAAATAACAAACTAAAAAGGTATAAAGTGGCATGCACTACTATTACTTATAATCACTTTACTGGGTGATTTTGCTTAGCTACTTTTGGGGTCTGTTATGTGGAAATTATATTTGACTTTTTTGGAGGGACAATTCCCCCACGTTCAGACAAAATGTGTCAATTCAATTGAAAATTTTTAAAATGATGATTCTGAGAGCAATAATAAATAAATGACATATTAACATAAAGATTCATGGTACGTTTTCTTAAAAAAAAGGGTATTGTTTCTATTTTAGAAGCCAAATGGTTTGAATAAGAGGAAAGTGGAAGATAAGCCAAAATTGCCTTAATATTCTAGTCTCTGAGCTAGCTATACTTCTCACACATGGTTCTTTGTGTTCTGACACTTCCCTTTGACTTCCAATAACATACCTGTCAAAGCTCCAAGTATTCTTCAGACTTCTAGAGATCTTGCCCTACATCCTGATGGAGTCAATTTATTCAGATTTGGGGTTCTCTGTAGGGAAGAAGCACCCTGGTTTGGCTAGAAGGTGGATAAGTCAAATCTCATATTTGCCCTCAACTTGTAGTCAGTCCAAGAATAAACTTCATCCTACCAGGAAACTAAGGCCTAGCCAATGTGGGCATCTTATTGTTTGCCTTTCTCCCTTGCTCTTCCATACACTAATTTTATCTCATTTACAAGTAATATTAAATCAACAATATTTCTTCTGAAACAGACATGACAATCTATTGGCCCTGTAGTCCTATTCAGAATTCTTGTGAATCTGGTTCAAAGGCTGCCTAAACCAAAAGTAGTTCCCTGGCTACCATTATCTATGGAAATCATACTTCACCAGATTCTCTACTGAATTTTACCTTTCCTTCCCATTGTGCTCTGTGGAATCCTCATTACTTTTTAAAAATAAACTCACCTTCACATTAGACACCTCTCTCTCTCTCTCTCACTCCTTTCACTTTGCAATCTATCCAAGCCATTCTATTCCTTCTCCTCTCTCTTCTCCTATAGGCCTTTCCCTTTCTTTCTCAAGTAATTCAATATCTAGCCGTTGACTTTCCTCTTCACCTCAATCTCAGCCCTCATGTTTAATATACATGTAAATGGGTAATTTGGAATAGCTGTTGTTGGTGGAAGTGTGATAGTCAGTAAGGGCGGCGGCTAGGTGGTGCATTTTATTTGACTTTTTTATCATTTTCTTCCCATTTTATCACTTTCATATTCCCATGTTCTGCATCTTCCCTTTGATCCAGCCATATAACAGAAATAATAATATACTTGATTTGCTTTTTTTCCACATACATTTAGCCTCCCTAATCCATAACTCTGATTTTCTTCTACCTGACAATAACTTAATATCTTTCCATCTTTCCCTGCTCCTTACCTCTCCTAAACTTATTCTTTACCTTTTCTATCACTCTAGAGTCCCACTCACTCTACTTTCCCAGATGACTACATATTTTGGGGGTCTCATTTACCTTCAATATCATCTCTGTAGGTAGCAGTTCATTTTTATATTCTTCCAACCCTTGAATCTCTAATCCATTGTTCTATCACCTCTAAATCCCAACACTGGATTTCTCCCACTACTTGCCTTTTTAATTCTTATTGATGCATTGTTGAACACTGCTGGAAAAAGCTATACAACTGTAAAATACATACAACAATACAGTAACTAGGTCCACTAAAATATTATATTGTCCAATCTTATTTGGATGTTCACTGCTTCATGCAAATCTTTTTTACACTTCCCTGATTGAATCTTTTTTTTTTGCTTTTTTTTGTTTGTTTTTTTGGAGGGCAGTTGGGGTTAAGTGACTTGCCCAAGGTCACACGGCTAGTTTTTTGTGTTAAGTGTCTGAGGCCGGATTTGAACTCAGGTCCTCCTGATTCCAGGGCCAGTGCTCTATTCACTGCACCACCTAGCCGCCGCCCTTACTGACTATCACACTTCCACCAACAACAGCTATTCCAAATTACCTCTCTTCTCCTTTCCCCTCTTCTGTTCTTCTCTCCTTTTGTTCTTCCCTCCTGTCCAGACCTCTCCTGTTCCCTTCTCTCCTAATCTCTCTTCTTTCCATCCCTTCCCACTGGAATTATTTTTAAAATGACAAAAGTACCTATGAATTTTGACCCAAAGATCTCACTTTTGGGAATAAAGCCAAAAGAAGTCAAAGACAGAAAGGAAGATCCATTATATAACAACATCTTAATAGCAGTTGATTTTTATTTTTGGTACCGAAGAACTAGAAACAAAGGAGGTACCCATCAGTTTATTTCTCAACAGATTAAAAGGAATGTAAATGTAATTGAATATTATTATTATACTTGAGTATCATATTGCTAGCCTTCTCAATGGGTGTTAGGGGGTGTAATTCCATATACAAATTTGAAGACCCATTTTTATGTCAAGTAAGCAGGTACCTAGCCCTTAGTCAAGTCTCTGTGAAAGAGGCAGAGGGTGTGAACTGTCTCCTGTTGCTGACATAACAAGAAGGGTTTAGCTGAAACAGAAAGCCAACGCTGTGTGTGTGTGTGTGTGTGTGTGTGTGTGTGTGTGTGTGTGTGTGTGTGTGTGTGTGTGTGTGTGTAAAAAAAGCCCCAGAGAGGCAGAATCAGAAATTTTCTCCTAGCTGGCTCATGGTAGAGGAGTGAGAGAGTTTCTCTCCATGAGCATCTGGAAGCTGACTGAGAACTGAGAAAGGATTTTCTTGAGACTAGAATGTAGTGAAGGCTGAAGATGCTGCCAAGAAGGCCACCTGGAAAGCTGAGATTTTTTCTGGGTCCTAGGGCCAGCCAAACTTCTGGAGGGCTGAAAAAGCATGACCAGGATAAGACTTCATGGCTTGGTTGATCTTTAAGTTCCTGGCAACAGAAGTTGTGAAAGTTTTGAGATGTGTCAGACCCTGTGAACTTCATTGTACAGAAGGAACTGCCAAGAGGACTGGACAAGGACCTGGGAGCTAGGTACCTCTGTATCCAGGTGACTGTTTGGTGGATTCAGGTAGGAGCTAGGACTATGGAAGGGAATCCAGGGTATCTGAGAGACCACCCTGAGTCAAGATGAAGAAAAGGCCTCTCCTTGGATACTGAATGCAGTGATGAAATTGAAGTGTATTAGAGACAGAGGGGTGGAATGTTTGTGTAATTTTCATATGATTGTATTTAGTGATTAATGATACTTAGTGACTGATTGCTAGATAAGTGACTGATTAAGTTAATGTATGATTGCACCATGATTGGAAGACTGACTTGTATTTTGAGATGACTGAATGATTGAGTAAGAAGGCAAATCTCCTTAGGGAAACCAGATGATTGTTCTTTGTTCTAAATACTGTGACCACTTTGGTGAAAACTATGTGACCATTTTAATGATAAGCTGCTGTGAACACTACATTGTGATTTTCTGTGATAAGATGCAATGTTGTGAATATTACATTGTGATTTGTTGTGAATGTTGGCCTTGGTTTGTTATGAAATAAATGGAGTCTTCACTATGCAGTATAATCAGAACCTTAAAAGCTATTCACAGTAGCATTCTTTTGGGAAGCTGCTCATGCATGGTGTTATAGGGGTTGAAGGGAGGGAAAAAATTTGGAACTCCATTTAAAAAAGGAATGTTAAAATATTTTAAAATAAACAGAAATAAGAACCTTATTCACAGGCAAAATTCCAATCAGAAAAGAAGAGTAGATGTCCTCCAAAAAGATAAACGAAAAAGTGATAGTATTATTATGCAATAAATAATAATAATTGTGAGTAATTCAAAGAAACATAGTAAGATAGATATGGCCAATGCAGACTGAAACAAATAGATTAATGATACATAAAATAATGGTGTACACTTAATGGAAAGATTAGTAAAAGGAAACTAAAGTGCTAAGTAATCGAAAAACTATTAGAGGTTCAAGAGAGTAAGTAACCAAAAAAAAGCTCTTCCCTAATGACAAAACAGTAGACTATTTGATAGAATCAGATAGATAGATATAGTGACAGATATAGAAATATACATGTATGTATGCATTCTTACATACATATGCATATTTATACTATACATAAAGATTGTAAATGTATACAAATACATATAAAGAACATGTATTCATGTGTGCATGTGGATATACATATACACACAAGGACCATATATATACCAGTTATGGCCATTATATTGGATATTTTTGTTTGTTGTTGATTTTTTTTTGGTTCCAATGAAAGGTTTTAAACTATATATGGTGAAGATGAAGGAGAGTACAAACTTTTTCCAGGATGATTCCAAATATAGTGTTTTTATATATCATTTTCTTTGTGTAATAATTTGGAATGCATTGAATAATTTCTTAATTTTATAGATTTTTTAGTTTCAAAATATATACCTAATCGGCTTTTATTACAGAGATTTTTTAATGTTTGTTTTATTGGATTTTTGTTATCAGATATCTTTGAAATTGAGTCAGATTTATTATATTTTTAAAAGAATGATATAAATAATAGAGATTCACAGATTCATATGCAACATCTTTCTTTTCGTCTTTGTTTACAGAAATGTTCATTTTCTTTGTTGACTTTCAGGTTCAGAATAAGAAAAAAATTCATTTCCCTGAACTTTGGTCAAGTAAGTTAATATCTAGAGTATTTTCTGACATCTATAAATTTGAATCCTAGTTAAATCCTCTCCTACACTTAAAATAGTTATATAGGATTATTCTCCTTAAAGGATTTTTACGTTCAGGGATCTTCTCTGTGTGAAGCTTTTGTCACACCAGTAATATTTGTAGAATTTTTCATCAATTTTGATTTTCTTATGATTAGAGAAGTTAATTTTCTGAACATTTTGTCACACTGATCACATTAATAACACTGTATTTTAGAGATTTTTTTCACTAACATGAACTTGATAATATTGTCTGTTCCTTAAGTTTTTTTTCCTTTAAAAAAATGCCATGTTTTAAGTCATCTTTTTGTTCAAAATAGTTTTGCTTAAAATGTTTTGGTGAAACTTAATTTCCATAGCGTTTCACTCCCTCCTACTTATATTTGCCTGTTCTTTACTTTTTTTCTTGGGTTTTACTTAAAATTTTAGGGTTTTGGCTTTATTTAAATTATATGTTTCTTCCCCTTTTTTCTCTTCTTCTTACCCTCTCAGGTAAATGATTAGCTTATAATTGGTCCTCGATTCCTTTTATTCAATTTCTTATATTACTTGTTTTGTTTGTTTGTTTGTTTGTTTTTTGCTGTGCCTTCATCCACATAAATACATTAACCATATCCTGGGCAGGGTGGAGGGGAAGGCAATAAAAATAAAGAAAGGAAAAACAAATATGCTTCAATCTGTACTTTGACTCAGATCTCTACCTTGGGTTGGAAAACATCTCATATAATGAGTTATTTGAAGTTGAAGTAGATTATTTTTTTATCTGGATTATTTGAGAATAACTAAACTTTCAGATGATTATATTTACAATATTGTTGTTACTATATAAACACATATGTGTGCACATATATGTATATATATATAAATATATATATACACACATACACATACACATATAACCTGTTGCAAAATGAAGTGAGCAGAACCATAGGAACAAGGTAATTTGTAACAACAATATCGCATATATATTTACATATATGTACATGTTTATATACATACTTAATATAAATAACAATATAATAAATATGAATATAAATAATGATATAAACATATATTCACACATGTACAATATACACATGCATGCATACATAATACACATACACACATGCATGCACATATATAAACATACACATTGCAAACACATACATACATATATGTGTGTGTGTGTGCGTGTGTGTGTGTGTGTGTGTGTATATATATAAAGGTTTTTTCCCCTGCAACTATCACCTCCATTTCTTATTCAGTGCCATACTGATAAAATCACCAAAAAAATTATTAAATTATTTGATAGAGCTATAGA
>CM053597.1:148253187-148276593 GCA_028646575.1 Pseudocheirus occidentalis | reverse complement strand
TATTAATTCCCTCCTATAGCTACTGATGGTCTTGACCTGAACACTTTGTTAAAAGACGCAAACAAGTTAGTGGATGCATTTTTACATTGTTTATTGCCTTAAAGCTATCAGATAAATGATCATGGAGCCAAAATAACACTTCTGACTGATTGATAAAAGAATGACCAGTCTTAAATATACTTTGGAGCAATTCCAGTCTCAGAATATCTGTGTCCCTCAGATTTATCATCTCCATATGTGTTTAACTGTACCATGAAAAAGAAAGTATCTTACTTGAGTACAGCAAGACAAGACAATTGACAAAGTGAAGTTGGAAATTACAATCCCTGGATATCTGTGTTTCCCCTGTATAGCGTGATACCAAAGGTTAGAAAAGTTCCTTTATTCAAGGCAATGTCTGATTCCAAGTATCCTGTTCTTTAGTGGGTGCAGACAGGAAGAATGCTTGTATAGTTGCTGATACAGGAAAGAGCATTTTTAGAGCAAAGCAAAGAATGCCTGGTTGATTAGTTCAGGCTTTGGCCCTTTATTGGGATTCAAATGATCTTAAATGATTAACAATGGATATGTGGAATATTCAGTATTTGATGAAAATCTGAATTGAGTCTATACCTACTACAAATCTACACTGCTATTTCCTTTCTGCTCCAGTCCCCATGGCTTCATTCAATAGCCCACAGTACACATACACATAGACATGAGTGATTGGAGCTTTCTTTGAGATTTAACAATAATGTCCAGCACCCCAATACTATAGTCCTCCTTCGTTCCTCTTTCCTTAGTCCTCGTGAAGAGGTTACCCAAAGAGGGGTAGGGTCAAAATACTAACATGCTGGGTACTGCAGAAAGAATTCCACTCAAGTATTCTCAGCTAAAGAAAAGTAAAGTTCATTAAAAGTTCACCATATGGGGTGGACTCTTAAGGAGCCAGTCCATGCTAGGTCATTATCTGGTGCTCTCACAGAAGTCTGTGCTAGGGCATATTGTGGCATTCTTACACCTCATGGAGGGAAGATGGGATTCTTATATACAGAGGAATCTAGGAGTGGTCTAGAGGAGGAGTTTTGAGGGTCTTCAGGAGGAGTTAATGAGGTCAGTGCAAGAGTGGATTGATATTTTGATAGGCTCAAGGGTGGGAAGCAGATGGACAATGGAGGGCCAGGCTAGTAACAGATATTTGAGCCCAACCACAAGGAAATTCTTATGGCCTCTGCAAGTGCCTCATCAAGTGGGAAGATTCAATCAAACTTCAAGGGGTTTCCCAGAGCCTGTACCTCAAAGATTCAAGGAGAGCTCAAGGGGGGTCCCAGAGCCTATACCTCATCACTCATAAATGATAATGTCTCTTCTATCCCCAGAATTAATCTTATCTACATCCCCATACTTCCACTGACCACTCCAAATCAGTCCTCATTGCCTCTTGGATAGATTAAGGCAATAATTTCCTTATGTTCCCCCTCTCTTTAGTCTTTCCCTTTCCCTAATCCATAATATATAGATATGCCAAATTGATTTTTCCTCAAGTAAACATGTGGACTTGTCATTTTCTTCTCAGTATGCTACTGTGGCTTTCTTTTGTGACTAATCTCAAATACAGACTGTTCTTACTCATTTTTTAAGTCTTTCACAATCTAGTTCTAACTTGCTTTTTCTACATTTATAGCACATTACTCTCCTACACATTGTACATTACTATCAGAATGGCCATCTTCTACCCTTTGTTTGAATTCTGTCTCCTCTCTGTGTCTTTGCACAGGCTCTTTCCCATGCCTGGAATACACTTCTCTTCTCTCTTTGATGGAATGTCTTATTCCTTTGAAGTGCGGTTCAAGTGCTCCCTCATATAGGAAGCTTATCTTGACCACCCTTATTTGTTAGTAACCTCTTCCTAGAAATTACTTTTCACTTACTTTTTAAAAATTTAAATTTCTGCATATGAAGAGGGTGCCCAAAGAGAGTTAGGGCTTCCTGAGACCTCAAAATACCAACATGCTGGGTCCTGCAGAAAGAATTCCACTCAAGTCTTCTCAGCCAAGGAAAAAGTAAAGTTTATTGAAAGATATGGGGTAGACTCTTACAGAGTAAGTCTCTGCTAAGCTATTCTATGGCGCTCTCACACAGAGTAAGTCTATGCTAAACTATTCCATGGCGCTCTCACACCACGTGGAGGGAAGATGGGATTTTATATACAGAAAGGTTGTGGGAGGAATCTAGGGGTGGTCTAGAGGAAGAGATTGGGGAGGGTCTTTAGGAAGAGTCAGATGAGGTCAGACTCCAGTAGGGAGGGTCTTCAAGAGTCAAGATGAGGTCAGACTCCATTAATGAGTGATTAAGGGTGGGAAGTGGCTGGAGGGTACCTGGAGACCATAGACAATGGTGGGGCCAGTTCAAGGGTGGAAACAGGAACATTAAGGGTGGGAAATTATTGGAACAAAGGGGGGCTAAAGACTTGGGCAGAGCCACAACTTAAGGCTCATAACCTCAGGCAAATGTCTTCCCTGGAAAGGTTTGCTTTCCCAGAGCCTGTACCTCAAAGAATCAAGGAGAGATCACAAAAGGGGGGTGGGGAGTCCCAGAGCCTACACCTCATCACATATGTGTTTATACCTAATAGTATAAACTTTGTGAATGTGGAGATAGTTATTTATTTTTTGTTTTCAATAAGGTATTTGTGTGTCTGTTAAAATATGAAAATATGACTTTTGATTAAGTACAGGCTTTGGGAAACCCCTTGAACTCTGATTGAATCTTCCTACTTGAGGCATTTGCCTGATGCCATAAACCTTTCTTTATCGCTAGGCCCAAATCTGTTACTGTTAACCTAGTCTAGGCCTCCATGGTCCAGCTACTTCCCACCCTTAATCCTATCAAAATATCTACACTCAAATCTGTTACCCTTAAATTAGCCTTGCCCTTCATTGTCTGCCATTTCCAGGTAACCTTTAGCTATTTCCCACCCTTAATCCCATTCTTAGAATCTGACCTCAGTTCCATCAAAGATCCTCTTTACACTCCTCCTCAAGACCCTTCCCAAACTCCTTCTTTAGACCACCCCTAAATCATCCCACAATCTTTCTATATATAAGATCCATCTTGCCTCCATGAAGGGGTTGAGATTAATCTAGGACAGACTCACTCTGTGTCAGACTTTTCTGGCCCCCTTCTTTAACACAAGAGTCACAAATACTTAGGCTCCTTAAGAGTCTGCCCATTATGTTGAATCGTTAATAAACTTTGTTTTAGTTTGGCTGAGACAAGGCTTGAGTAAAATTCACTGGGTAGGACCCGGATTGTTGGTCTTTTGGGGTCTTGTGCACCCTTATACCCCAAACCTGAACAGCTTTCAGGTAGATAGCATTTGTGGTCTAGCCCATCTTTGCAAAAATACAGTTGCAGTACCTCTAGTAGCCTAGCTTGAAGAGGGGCAGACAGGACCCAAGAGTTCTGATACTAATTGATCTATCTCCAAGTTGGGTATAAAGTTAAACTTATACCTATCTATCTCTAGACAAGGGATATGATTCTAAAAGATTCAGAATAAAAGGCCCACTCTCATGGGAACTGGTAATCCTTAACTTGTGAAATTAACTACCTCCCCACAAATGCTGTTTCTATAAAACATGATTGTTAATAACTAAAGACCTTTTTTTAAGCAAAAACAAAAAACAAAATCCCAGAAATTGCAGAAGTTATACAGATTTGATTATAACAAAGAATACTAATGCATAAATTAGCCCTTTAGCTGGGTGTGAGATGAGATCTAAATTCAAGCTAAACAAGAGAACAATTTCTCCAGAGGTTCTCTAATGTCCACAGGCCTCTAGGTTCTGGAAATCAAGTGACTTGATGGAGATAGGAGAGAGATTCTTCTGTATAGCTGAGTCTCTCGGGCTCATACACACATGCACACACACACAAATACACACATAGATATATGTATATATAAACATATACAAACAAGTAAACAAATAAACAAAAACACCCTGAGGTCTGTATACAGACAGCAATAAACTCCACGTTCTCTGAGTCAATCAAGGAAATTGTTTTATTTGGACTGTGAAATGTGTCTTAGGACTGTCCCCAACCCCCAGCCCCCATAAAATTGCTAGCTGTTCTGAATGGGGATGAGTATTGCATCTTTGTATTCGCAGTAAGCATTACAGTAAATGGCATGAATTTGTCAATAAATTCTGGTTGTTACTGTTGTTGGAGATCAAGGATATTAATCTGATGTGGAAATATACATAAAATGTGTGTTGGTGTAGACTTGCATATGTATATACTCTTATGACGTGTACTTTTATTCTCCTTTAGTCACTACAAAAGGATGGTCGTGAATGTATACATAAATATTATGCAACATAATGCATATATACACATTAATGTATGCATATATGTATACATATATTTATAAAAGTATTTGTGAACATACAATTATGCATTTTTAAAAATGATCTTCCTATAAAAGGCCTTTAGATAACAGAGTGGCTAAAGCATTGAACCTAGAGTTAGGAAGAACCGAATTCAAATTCAGCATCAGACACTGAGTAGTTGTGTGGCCCCTGGACAAAAGTCATATAAGCTTCATCTACCTTAGCTTCCTCAGTTTTAAAATGGGGATAATAATAACATCTTTCCCCCAGGTTGTTGCAAGGATAAAGTAAGATAATATTTGTAAAATTATGTCTGTATATATATATATATATATATGTGTGTGTGTGTGTGTGTGTGTGTGTATACATGCATATACATGCAAACATAAATCTATTTTTGTTTGCTTGTTTATTGAGATCTCCAAATTTCATGGTACAATAATTGGCCTGGGGGACACTATGTAACTACCACCAGCACTTGGGTAGTGATAAATTCAGATGGTGCTAATCACAATGGAGAGGTTGTTGAGTAATATAAGAAGGGGAGGGTGTAGAAGTAATAGTGGGGACCAAGGAGTAAGTCTAATTTCTCCCATCAGATGGCATAAGAAGATAGCTTTAGGTTTCTAATCTCTGAGAATTTGAGAAGGTTTGCTTGCTTCCTAACAGTAGATTATAAAGAACTCAGTTGCTTGTGCCCAAGTTCCTGCTTTGATTTTGATTTTATTTTGTATCAGCACAATCCAAAGTGGGAGGGGAGGAAAGTGCTACATCTCTGGTCCTGATCCCTATTATATTTCATCTTACTTAGTTCAAAACCAATGTCAAGATGAAGTCTTTTGAGAATATTTGCTCTGCGGTTCAGCATGATACAAATCTTTTTTAGATTTGTGTCATCTGAAAATTTGAAAAACATTTTGTCTGTATTTTCATCCAAGTTATTGGTAAAACAAACAAAAAAACCCTCAGAGTTAAACATCATAGGTTTGTAGAGTTGTCCCTGGTGACCTCCATTAGCAGCCTCTTTCTGAGATGACAGAAATGATTAATATGTTCTCTACAGATTTGGTTTATGAGAGATTTTGTCAAAAGCTTTACCTAAACTTAGGTAAAGTATTTCAAATATACATCCATAAACAGCAGAAACTAAGCAAGTAGTTAATAAAGGAAATTAAGTTAACATGATATAACTGGTTCTTGATGAAATCATGCCGAAGTTTCTTTTGTTGACTGCCTAGGACGATGAATCAGGGAATTCACTAAGAATAGCCTTTGGTTTTCAGTCCATATTTAAAGAAAGTTTCACTAAGATAATCTCTTTGGCAATGATTCTTAAGAAGAGGAGTTGACTGGTACAGCTAGGTGGCACAGTGAATAGAGTACCAGCTCTGGAGTTAGGAGGACCTAAGTTCAAATTTGACCTCAGACACTTGACACACTTACTAGCTGTGTGACCTTGGGCAAGTCACTTAACCCCAATTGCCCTGCCTTCCTCCCTCCAAAAAAAGAGAGATCACTTTAGAAATTTACTTTGACTCTTAGTGATAGATTTAAAAACAAATACGGAGGGTCAGTTTTTTATCAAGTTTTCACAATTCAAGCACTTATAGTATATTGTGAAAGTACACAATTTTGGTTATATTTATTTACATGATAGAAACATCAGGAATTTACAAATATGGAACTCCAGTGACTCGAGTAAGTAAGGCATAGTAGAGTCATAAGCCTGAGAGTTTGGAGAAATAGAATAATAATAATAATTATCATCATCATCATCATCATCATCATCATCATCATCATCATAACATGTATTAGTGCTTTAAAGTTTTCAAAAAATCCTTTCTACTCAACTCTTTCATGTCTAGAATATATATGAATATGTGTATACGTGTATGTATGTATATATATTTTTATATGTATGTATATGCATATGTCTATGTATATTATGTATATGTATATGTGTATGTGTCTTTTCACCATTGTATGCATGAAGAAATAGACGCTTACATAGTTAAGTGACTTGTTCATATTCAAAACTATGAAGAGTCTGAGTCTGGCTTTGTCCCAAGGTCGGGACTTGAAATAGAACACTTTTTAAAAAATACACCATCCAGTATAAAAGGTTTGAGAGACTCAAGGGCCTTTAAAAATCAAACTCAGTTTTAATTTCAGCTCCACCATCAATTCATTTTTTTAATTTGGACAAGAAATAATCTTCAGGTCTCAACTTCTTCATCTGTAAAATAACATTTCTAAGCCCATCTCCAATGATAAAAACATTCTGTTTCTATGACATTCTCTACTTTGATTGACATCTCCCTGAAAAGTTGGGTGACATGCACAAAGCTATGAAAGGGAACTCACATCAGGGTTGAAACATAAATTTATACTTTCACCCCTATTCTCAGGTCCCTATTCAGAACATCTTTCTTAAGCAGATTTAGCTAAACATATTTGTATAATAAATAAACAAACATGTAGGAGGACTGAGACATTTTGCATATGGATTTTGTTTTAAAAGAAACTGGAAAAATGTTGAGGATCTGTTTAATTAACACCAATACTGGTAGAAAAAGAAATATGCTATTTAATCATTCATATTGATTATTAAAATGTCATAGCCATGTATACTAAAAGCTATAAACTACAAATTAGGGAGATTTATTTTTATATCTAGTTTCTCTTCAAAAGTAAATATAAAACTAATTCTTTTTTAAAAATTTGTTATTCTATAACTTTGTCCCTTTGGATTTGTGTTCTTATTTCTAGTGAACCTTTTCCTCTTTTCGTTGTGTGAGAAAGATCCTCCTATTGCAGTTGGTGGTTCTTAAAAAAATTATTGAGATTTAGCATCCATTTTCTTTTTCATCTCACCCCAATTACACTGTCACTGCCCTTAAAAATATTTTGCATTCCTTTCTTGCTGCTGTGTTGGTGGTATTATTGGTGTGAAGGTGTGCTGAGGAATCAGAGCTTCATGGATTTTAACTTTCTCATTTAAAGTAAGAAAACCTCATTTAGCAGCTGTAGTAGAACAAGGAAGCAGCATGATGTAAAAAAAAAAAAGGTTGCACAGTGGGAAGTTTATGCTAGCAAATACCAATTCACACCTGTTTTAGGCCTGCAGACAACATCAGGGGTGCTACTTAAATGGACTCTGTGTGCAATTTCACCATTGTTTAGAGACAATGAAAAGCATTGCACTGAACATTTTCCCTGGCACTTATCCCAATTAAGTGGATGTGCCATTTATCGCCATTTATCAGGGTGCTGATTAAGTAGGTTTAGTGGTATTCACTAAAGATATCATGTAAGGAAATCTATGAAAAGAATATTCACACCTCTTAAGGTTCTGACAACTCATGTCTTGAGCTATATAGAGTTAACAACAGAGGGACCCTTTTTTCCTAGAGAAGAAAGAAGTGAGTAGGTCAAGTAAGTAGGAAATAAAAAGCAGCACCCATGGGAACATAATAGTAATATACATTTTTATAGCCTATGGAAGGTTTCAAAGTACTATCCTTAGTATAATCTGTCAGAAGGGAGTTCACTATTATCGCCATTTTATAGAAAAGTTCAGAGTTTCTAGACTGACTTTTCCAAGATCACAAAGACAGGAAATATCATAGTTAGGATTTACATCCCAGGAGCCTACCTTCATACACGGTGTGCTTTTTACTTTACCTCACTGTGTGGTTATATGAGAAATAATTGTTATCTTCTAAAAATTGGGACTCTTTATTTTAAAATTTCTACTTTTCAAACTTTAATCATGCTGTTTAAAAAGTTGAAAATTAGATTTCTGTATATGTTTTATCTAGATTTGAAGAGCAAAACCACAATTTATCTCAAATCAAACAAATTATGAAATGATTCTAATGAAGAAAGTTTAATATTTTTGCCCCTCTATTTTCTAAGAGATTGATGCTGTTTAATCTCAACTCCTCTTCATTACAAAATAGAAAGAGATAAGCTAAATAAAAGAACAGCAGCAAAAAAAAAAGAGGAGAAAGGGAAACTATTCAAACAAGAAATACCATGCAAAAAAAAAACACATCAGAGACTACCAAAAAATACAAACAACAATAATAACAGAACTACACAATCAAAAGATATATATTCAAAATTAAAATAGTAAAATTATTCAATTAAATATGTGTATAGTGTATATGTCATGAATGGCATATATCTTATGGTTTAGAGAAAAAGATAATGCAAACTGAAAAATGCATGAAAGTAAGACAGTTATTATAAGTGACTTTCATGTGGCCATTTTAGACTTTAAATAAGTAGAAATTATGAATTTGAATGAAATACTGGAAACATTTAAATAATATTTGGAACTGAATTGATAATATTGTTGAATTTAAAATTCAATGTAATATTAGTTTTTGAATATTAGATTATATGTTTATAAAAATTGAAAGGAGACTGGTAAGAGAAATATTTAACATGTAGAATAGGATATTTTTGTCTTTATAAGGTTCTAAAACAGCTCAACAGATCTAGTGGACTAAGGTTTAAGCCACGACCACTAAAATATACATAAATATCCCTAGAGGGTACATATTGACTTACTTTTAAAATGCAATGTTATCTTCCTTACTGCATTTTACATATTTTGTTAAATATTTCCCAATTATATTTTAATCTGGTTTGGGCCTGCTGCAGAGTGTTGTAAGGCATATATCACACACATTTCACACTTCTGGGTTAAACTAAGGATGTAGCTGACAGGTGGCCTAATTCCAGAAGGAGAAAGAAGTAGCTCCCTCTCAGTCTTGACCAGAATACCAGCATTGGTCAATGTAGAGGAAGTGTCAGTGAAGTCAACTGAGCCAATACTTTCTCCTTGCTGAACAGCTTTTCTGTCCTATGGCTAATTAAACTCTAAATTGTTTCATGGTCTATGAATATCATTTTTCCCCTCTCCAACCAAACTGAAACACTAGATTGGTGTGAATAAGTCCTAGTCTAAAAACAGGATGAAATCCCACCTCTTATCTATACTATCTGTGGGACCTCAGACAAATCATTCAACTTCTGTTAAGTCTCAGGTTCTTCAAATATAAAATGAAATGGTCACACTAGATAACCTTCAAGGTAAAATATGTAATCATATATGTATGTATATTTGAGTAAATGCAGTTGTTTGTGTATATGCATAGATGTGAAGGGAATATGTGCAGGATAAATAAAAGCTGTTGCTTTAAAAATAAAACAGTAATTAAAAAACAAAGAACATTTAATGTGATTTTTGAAAAGAAAAAAGAAAACCCTTTTCTTGCTGAGATGATGGCATGAAGGAGGGCTTGCTGGTCTTTCTCCATGCAATCTGGATCCATCCTTCCTCCTGGAGCAATCCCCCAAAGTCTTGTCATCATGACTGAACAGATGCCCGTTCGGGGTTGACTTAAAGGCCACAATGGCTGGCTTACCCAGATCGCCACGACTCCCCAGTTCCCTGACATGATCCTGTTAGCCTCCTGAGATGAGACAATTATCATGTGGAAGCTTACCAGAGATGAGACAAACTGTGGGATCCCCCAGTGGGCCCTCAGGGGTCATTCACATTTTGTTAGTGATGTGGTCATTTCTTCTTATGGCCAGTTTGCACTCTCAGACTCCTGGGTTAGCAAACTAAAACTGTGGGATCTCACAACTGGTACTGCCACTAGGTGCTTTGTTGGTTACACCAAGGATGTGCCGAGTGTAGTGTTCTCTTCAGACAACTGTCAGACTGTCCCTGGTTCCCAGGATAAGATTATCAAGCTGTGGACCACCTTGGGTGTCTGTAAATACACTATGCAGGATGAAAGCCACTCAGAATGGGTGTCCTGTGTCCATTTTTCATCCAATAGCAGGAACCCCATCATTTTCTCCTGTGGCTGGGACAAGCTGGTCAAGATCTGGAACTTGGCCAACTGAAAACTAAAGACAAACCACATTGACCACACAGGCTACCTAAACACAATTACAGTTTCTCCTGATGGCTCATTTTGTGCCTCTGGAGGCAAGGATTGTCAGGCCATGCTGTGGGACCTCAATGAAGGTAAGCACCTCTATACCTTGGATGGTGGTGACATAATTAATGCCCTTGGCTTCGGCCCCAATCGCTACTGTGCAACCACTGGACCCAGCATCAAGATCTGGGACCTAGAAGGCAAGATCATTGTGGATGAGCCTAAGCAAGAAGTAAGGCTTAATCAGCTTAAGCAGCAAGGCTGAGCCTCCTCAGGTGTGACAGGTGACCACTGGCACTTGGTAAAGGGGTCAACCACAACTCAGATTTTGAAATAAAGACCTTAATTTCTGCCTTTTGGAAAAAAAGGAAGCCAAGTAATCAGTATTGAAAATGTAAAATAAAAGATAATGTCAAAAGAAATGAAAAGAAATCAGAAACTACTAAAAATATTTTGTTCAACTATATCCAACTAAAGCTGACAAATTTTTTTTATTGAAATAGAGGCACACACATTGATACATAAAATGCTCAGATTCATAGAATTAACATTAGAAGATTTATGTAATCCAGTCTTAGAAAAGGAAATTGAATAAAGTATGAATAAACTTAAGAAAATTAATAGTATCAGATATATTTGTGAACTAATTTTATCAAGCATTAAAAGAACAATTATTTCCAATTTTGCACAAGCTGTCTGAAAGAAAGAGAAAGGAAGAATTTGACCAAATTCCTCCTTTGACAGAAATTTATTCAAGACACCTAAAACCAAAGAGTTTCAAAATAAAGAATATTATAGCCTCATATCCTTAAAAAAAAGTTGACGTGGAAAAAAAATGTTGACATGGGGCATGCAGCAGAGGATCAGAAAAACACTGTGATAAAGTTGGGTTTTCATATAAGGAATATGATGTTAGTTCAATATTAGGAAAATTACAAACAAAAGAAACCTTACTACTAATAAAAATAAGAGAAATGCTATTATATCAGTAGTTGAAAAACAAAATCTTTTATAGTGTATAACATCCATCCATAGTAAAAATCACTGAAAATATGGGAATAGATAAATCTTGCCTTAAGATGATGAGTAATATCTATATCAAACCAAGAGATCATGTTGTATATAATGGGGATTAATAAGAAGCATTTCCAGTATAATCAGAGGTAAAACAAAGATGTTCATTATCACCATTACTATTTTATTAAATTCTGGATAGAAATATTTGGTATACCAACAAAATAAGAAAAAAGTACATTAGGGAATAGAAGAAGAGGAAACAAAATATCATTTGCAGAAAAATATATTCATTTCCTTAGGGAATCCTAAACAGTCAATAAAAAATAATTGAAATAATGCATTCAGCAAAGTTGCAGTATACTGCCATTAAACTATAGCAGAATAGATAGAGAAATAACATAATTCCATTTCAAATAGCTAAAGAATATAAAATATTTGGGGGTCTACTTGACAAGAAATGCATAGGAATTATATCAACTACAACCCAATCTTTATATAAATAAGTAGAGACCTAAACAACTGGAGAAATATTAATTTTCATCATGGGAAAACCAATATAGTAAAATAATAATGCAACCTAAAGTAATTGGCAAATTCAGTGGGGATAACAAACTACCAAAGTATTACTTTACACAGTTACAAAAATAATAAAGTTAATCTGGAAGAATTAAAGTAAAAACTCTCCAGGGAAATGATGAAAAAAGTTAGGAAAGAAGAGGACTTAGCAATACTAAATTACAACTTTATATTACATATCATTAACCTCGGATGTGGTTTGGTGCTTATTATGAAATATAGAGATCAATAAAAGAGAGTAGGTATGTAATATGAAGTGAATGAGTACGGTAGCCTAGTGTTCGATAAACTCAACGTACTTGAATAACAACTCATTTCTATTACAAAGAATAAAACTGCTGAGAAATTGGATGGTATTCTGGAAGAAACTAGGTATAGAACAGCATTTCACACAATATACCAAAATAAATGGTCACATTACTTAGAAATAAAGGGAGATATCATAAACAAATTAGAACAAGAAATTAACTTTCATTTCTTTAAAGAAAACATTCTTATGGCTGAAGGATACAGAGAAAAACAATAAATATACAAATTAATGAATAAACAAATTAATGAATAAACAAATTTTTATTGTGTCTACTATATGCCAGACACTTTGTAACATTGGGGATACAAAAAGAAGCAAAAGATTGCGCCCTCAAGAAGCTTACATTATACAATTTTGAGTATGTGGATTTAAAATGGTTCTTTTCCCATTTATTTATTTACTTATCTATTCATCTATCTATCTATTTTTAATTTTCAATATTCATTTCCACAAAATTTTGAGTTCCAAATTTTCTCTCCATCTTTCTTATACTTACCACCCCAAGATGTCAAACATATGGATTACTGCTTGCCCCAGTCTGCCCACTCTTCTACCACCCGTATCCCTTCCTCCCTTACCACCTTACTCCTTACTTTCTTATAGGACAAGATGGATTTCCATACCCTGTTGTATGTACATCTTATTTCCCAGTTGCATGTAAAAACATTTTTTTAACATTTGTTTTTAAAACTTTGAGTTCCAGATTCTCTCTTTTCTTCCCTCCTCACACACTGTCATTGACAATATAAGCAATTCAATATGGATTAAACATGTAGTTATGCAAAACATTTCCATGATAGTCATATAGTGAAAGAGTATTTCCTTCCATCCTGTCCTGCCACCCATATAATGTTTTCTCTTTTGCCTTTCTTTTTCAAAAGTGTTTGCTTCTGACCACCCCCTCCCCCAATCTACCTTCCCTTCTATCATCCCTCCCCCCAACTCCCTTTCCTTCTACTTTCATGCAGGGTAAGATACCCAATTGAGTGTGTATGTTATTCTCTACTTAAACCAAATCCAGTGAGAGAAAGGTTGACTCATTCCCTTTCAACTCTCTTCTCCATTATAACAGTTTCCTCTTGTCTCTTTTATGTGACATTATTTACTCTGTTCACTCCCTTTATCTTCTCTCAATATATTCCTGTCTCACCTCTTAATTTTGTTTTTTGGGTATCATTCCTTCATATACAATTCACCCCATGCCCTCTGTTTATGTATACATATGCACACATATACACATGCACACGCACATGCACTCAAGCACACACAACATTCCCTTCAACTATCCTAATACTGAAAAAAGTCTCAAGTATCATCTTTCTCTATAGGAATGTAAACTGTTCAACTTTCATAAGTTTCTTATGATTTATATATCCTGTTTGCCTTTTCATGTTTCTATTGCTTCTTGTATTTGAAAATCCAAATTTTTGTTTCACTCTGGTCTTTTCATCAAGAATGCTTGAAAGTCCTCTATTTCAATGAATGATCATATCATATTTCCCCCAGAAGTATTATATTCAGGTTTTTTTCTGGGTTGATGATTCTTGATTTTAATCCTAGCTTAATAATAATAATAATTTAATAATAAGACATCAAGGCCAACCACTACATCTGAGTCCATAGTTATTGGTCTTGACTTTTATCTTGCCATTGAGTTCCAATGACTCTGGAAGAGAGAGTAAGGTCAATGATTTTGTGCAACTCTATGTCACTTAAATCCAATTCACATAGAATTCAAGACATCACCCGACACATAATAATTTCATTGGTCCTCTTCCAAAAGGGAGTATGAACAGCAACAAACATTTATTAAGTATGTAGACTGTAATTGTAGACAGTGTAATAAGTGCTGGGGATACAAAGAAGCAATATACAGTTCCTGTACTCATGAAGCTCATAATCGAATTGGGAAAACAACAAACAAATATGTAAAAATGAGTTATCTATAGGATACATAGAAAATAATTTACAGGGTGAAGTTACTTGAATAAAAAGGATGGGAAGTTTTCTGCAGAAGGAGGTATTGTATTTGGGACTTCTAGGAAGTCAGGGAAGTCAGAGGTGGAAATGAGGCGGGAGAGTGTCACAGGGATGACAGTCAGCCAGAGAATATACCTGGAGCCAAGAGAAGCAGTGTCTTCATTTTTGTAATAGCTAGGAAGCCTTTGTTTCTGGATTGAAGTATATGTGTACGGGAGGTGGAAGATGTAAGGTATAAGAGACTGGAAAGGACGCATGTGGGAGGGGCAAGCTAGGCAATGAGGAGTTTTGAATGTCAGGGGATTTTACATTTGATCCTAGAGGGGATAGGAAGCCATTAGAGTTTAGGGAAGGTAGGGAGAAGGGAAGATGATAAGATCGGACCTGTGTTTTAGGAAAAAAATGTTGCAACTGAGTGAAGGTTGCAGTGGAGTGCAGAGGGACTTCTGGCAAGCAGACTAACCAGCAAGAAATTGCAGTAATCCAGGCAGGAGGTGATAAGGACCTGTACCAGAGTGGTAGCAGCATTATAGAAAGGAAGGGGGCCTACTCAAAAGAAATTGGAAAAGTGAAGCTGTCAGACCTGGACAACAAATTGTATATGGGTGTGGAGATGAAGTAAGAAGTCAAGAATGTCGCCTAGGTTGCAATCATGGAAGATTGGGAGGATGGGGAAAGATAGGGGAAAAAAGAATTCTTTTTTTCTGTCTCCTGATGCAAGATTTCAATGTTAACTCTTTGAAATCAACTACATTTAGTCTTTCCTTAAGAGGAAAAAAAATAACTTACCTTACTGATGAGAAAATAATTGATTTTACCAATACTTCTTATATAATAAAATGTTTGTGCAAAGTTGAATAGTTAATTTTTTTTAATAATCATATGACCCCTCCTCATGCCTGCACTCTGCAGAAATCTATACTCTCAGAGATAAGGTAAAAATTGTAATGCTGCCTTGCTTGACTCACCAACTGATTACTTCAGCAAGTAACTTATAAGTTACAGACACATATTACATTTGAGCGAAAAGTAATTTGTTGTAATCATTTTAATTATAGTTATTTTTAATTATCTTTGCAGTATGTGTAAACATTAAAAATACAAACAGTGCTGCTATAGCACAGATGGCTGGTGCTTGTTACACACAGCCTGTTAAAGCATCATTTAATCTCCACTGCCTTTCTTTTTCCTAATTGCAAGAAAAAGCAATAAAGGTGCTTCTTCGAAACAATTTTCATTCTCAAGGAAGCTAAATGCTACTTGGAATGGGCAAAGCAGTTTGGATCAAATCAAATCTACCTCTCCCACTCACCCCTACCTCACTTTTTATGCTTTTTTCTTAATACTACTTTCCCCAAACCTGCTTTAATATAGAGATCACCCAAAGACCCTGACGGTGCTCAAAGCATGCTGGATTCTTTCTGACTCTGCTTGGAAAGATCTTAGTTTAAAACGGCCAAGGTCTCCCACTCTCCTACCACTGCTTTCCTATTCCTCTACTCCACTTTCCCTTTAGCTGCCATCTGCTGCCACAGTTTCTTTGTTGAACTATTACATGCCACTTTAAGTTCTTTTTCCCTTCTACAGCGATAGTAGGAAGGAGGCAAAATTCTATTTAATGTTTCTGATACTACCTTTACAAATGGTTCTCTAACTTTTGATTTAAAACCTCTTTATACTTTAAAATTATTGAAGGCCCTCAAGAAGACTCATTTATCTGAATTCACATTTGGCATCAGATACTTAATAGCTGTGTGACCCTGTGCAAGTCACTTAAGCCTGTTTCCCCCAGTTTCCTCATATGTAAAATGACCTGGAGAAGGAAATTACAAATCATTCCAGTATCTTTGCCAAGAAAACCTCAGAAGGGGTTACAGTGAGTTGGATATGACTAAAAAAATGACTGAACAACAACAATAAAGTTGTGGTATGTGATTTGGATGAAATACCATTGTAGTGTAAGAAATGATAAAGGGGATATTTTCAGAAACATTTGGGAAGACATATGAACTGATGGAAAGTGAAGTACTATAGCTTCATATGTAATCATTTCCCCCCTTCTACTCTGTAAATGGGAATGCTAGTTTTTGATACGTTCAAAATAAGAATATATATGTATATATATATATATATACACACACATATATGTATGTATATACACACACACATATATGTATGTATATGCATATACATACATATATTCTTATATAATTTTAAAAATCTCATCTCACATTCTTCATATTCCACTGTATGGTTTTTATTTAAGCCCCCTAGTGGATCCTTCTAGTAATTATACCCTCCCCACCTCCCCCAGAGTATCTCCTACTGCCATGGACCTAAGACCTCTTAAAATAAGAACTAGTATATAATAAAGCAAAATAAGAACTGAAGAGAGCTAGGTAGTTACAGGCAAGGGCCCATAAGGCTTGTGGAAGGGAGAAGATTTTTAACATTTTGATAGGACTTCTTAGCCTTTGGTTGAATTGGAATTGGTACATGAACCCTGTTAGTAATGCTGCTCAGCACCTGTACCCATTACTATGTTCACACTAGTGCTTTTCCCATTGATCAGATTTCCTATAAGCTTCTAGCTCAACCCAGTCCTAATTCCTTCCTAACAACAAACTTGTATAGCACTTTCCTCTTATCCCTTGTACTCATTTTGTCTATGCATATATATGTAAATATTTTCTGTCCTGATTGTATCTTCCTCCAGAATAATCCCCAGAATTTAGCACACCATTTATCACATAATGTATGTTTAATAAATGCTTATTGATGCATTAATTGATATGAATATAGATGTGTATATGCATACTAACACCAATATCTATCTTTAAATAATTTATACAATTCATTTTTATTATATTATTGAATAATTTATCATTTGCTGAACAAAATATATTTCCTTTCTTACCTACCCTTCCAAATAAAAAACCAAAATATTTTAAATAAATATGTAGATAGTTTAACAAAACATTCTTTTAATTGATATATAGATACAGATATGTGTGTATGTACATATGCATGTACATACACACAGACACACATATTTCAATCTGAACCCTGCCTCAATCACTTCTATGTCAGAAAGAGCAAGGATGTTGCATCATATAGCATCTAAAATCTGGATTACATTGCTTTGATAGTATCTCTTCAATACTTCAAAATTGTTTGTCTTTACAATACTTGCTATTGTATAGAATGTTCTTTTAATTCTGCTCACTTCCCTCTGCATCAGTTCACAAAAACTCTTCAAAGACTGTTTTGAAATCATCTCCATCATTTCTTACAGCATAATAGCATTCCATTATATTTGTATGCCACAATTTGTTCAGACATTCTCCAATGAATGGACTTCCTCTTTCTTTCCAGCTATTTACTGACACAATTTTTTTATACGTGTCCTGTTTTCTCCTTTTTTATCTATTAGGGCTATAAACCTAAGAATACCATCACTGAACCAAAGGATATGCATGGTTAATAATTTTTGGGGCAGAGGTTCAAATTACTTTTGACAATGGCTGTACAAATTCATAGTTTTACTAGTAGTAAATCAATGTGTTTGGTTTCCCACAGTCATTCCAACATTTGCAAATTTCCTTTACACATCAACCTTGACAATCTTATGGTTAGGAGATAAGACCTCAAAGGTGATTTAATATTCATGTGTTAATTAATAATTTGAAGCATTTTAATGTGCCTGTTTCATGAGGCTTATACTTTTTCCTGAAAACTGCATATTCATATATTATGACCACTTGTCAATTTGGAATAGACTTTATACTTAGAATTTGAAATAGATCCATATGTATCTGTAAAATAAGATTTTTCTCTTTTCTAATTTTAGCTGTATTTATTTTGTTACACATTGCCAGTGTCCTCATCAATTCACTCTCTGTCTGTGAAATCAACCTAGACCCAACAACAAAGTTTGAGGAATCAGCACAAATCATCAAAAGAGTCCCAGGACCCCTGAAAACATCAATATCCTCCTCCAGGATTTCTGTAAACATAGAACAAGAAAATTCTTTTTCAGGGCTTCTGAACCAATAGCAAGGTCCCAAAACTTCTGCAACAACTGTAACATCCTCCATCAGCAGACAAATCTGACAAAGTAACATCAAAACAGACAGACCAAGTACCAGCACCACAGTCATACTTCCTGCCAGTTCAGTCCTCAGTTCTCATTTGTCTCTCTCCAGCAGTAGCAGCAGCCTCTAGATACTGACTCCCAAAAGTTCTTCTGACCTCTCTGTGCTTAGACCTCTCTCTACCCACAGCACCAGCTCCTCCTAGTTAGGCCACCCCTCATCTTGTCAACAAGTCCATCCCATTGTGGGGTTCAAATTCCATTACCATTACATATGATAATGAATTTTGTCTATGGCAACAACATTTGTAATGATCTCCTAACAGAAATGACAAGAAGATTTTGTTTTTGTTAAATCAGTTAAAGTTAGAGAAGCTTCTTCAGTGTCACTGATCAGGAATGAGGTACTGGTGAAGACTCTGCATAAACCCAGGGCATCTTGATGGCACAGTGAATAGAACTCCAGCCCTTGAGTCAGGAGGACCTGAGTTCAAATGCAGCCTAATACACTTTACACTTACTAGCCATATGGCCTTGGGCAAGTCACTTGACCCCGATAGCTCTGCCTCCCCTCCTCCAAAAAAAAAATACTATGGATTAACCCAGACTGGCTCAAATTATCAGGGTGTCTATGCATCATACATTGTTGTTGTCAAGCTATAGTTGTATGAACAGAAGATGAGGGCTGTATTTCAAGCCTTTGGCTTTTTTAGTTGCTATTTTAAGGGTTTTTTTGAGGAATTGGAAGTTTTTGGTGCTTCCAAATTGGTTTGGTTTGGAGAGAGGTGTGGTCATTGCTCCCTTGGGGCTGTAAGTGATACTGCTCCTCAGGATTCTTTCTCTTTTGTAACTATAATCACTCCTCTCTGCCTTGGAACTGTGACCTGAAAGTGGATATTGGCAATGGAATTACCAAATAGCACACTGTCCTGTGCCCATTGCTAATACAATAGACACTTGGATTATCTTTCTGACCAGCTGCCCAATTTTCTTACCGTAGCTGGTTTGAGAGCTCTTAGGGTGATGTTCCCACTGCTATTAACACTTCTAAGAGCTATTACTTGTATTCTTGCCACATGGACTCTGGGTCACACATGCACACACACACACACACACAAACACACACATCATAGACCTTTCCTTCTGACCTCCTAAGTTGTTTGGGACTAGAAAAATATCTCACCCCAATATGCTCTTGACTCTGATGCTCCAGAATTCAGTTTGACTATCTTGTCTCTGCTCCTTGCAATTCAACAGATTGACTTTTAAAAGAGAAACTAGATTTTTGTGGTGGGAGGGTGGGCAAATTGGAAGTATGAGAAATAGATAGAAGATAAATACAAATTTAAGATCTTTTGCTAACTATTTTATAACCACATCAAAGTACTACATGAGATGATTTGTACAGCAGCAACACAATAAATACTTAAAAACCAAGATGTTCTTCACTTATAGGTCTCATGACTAACAAGAAGGATGACCAGATATTCTCTCAGATCCTCTTGATCTCTCAGTCACCTCCAAAATATGAATAAGAGAGAGTGATTTCAGTTTCCTCCACACTCTAAGACACTAATGATGCTGACATAATTAAAAACCAGTTAACTAAGAGCAAAGAAGGCCATTATGTATTGAGAGGTTTAGGGAAATCGACTAATGAGCTTTCAACAAAACCCAATTGTCCCTTCTTCTCAGTATTCAACTTCCCTCTCCCTGCTAGGGAGAACCAAAAGGCAAAAGTCTGCTCAGCCTAGTGCTGCAGTGTGGCAGAAATTTGTTACAACATTGCTCAGCCATATAATTAAGGGGAAAATGTACAAGGTGTAGGATAATTGCATGTGTGGCTCTGATTGAAAAAAAAACCCAACAGTATTCAGATGGTCTCAGGTTTGTTTACCCAGAAGAAACTTGGTCAGAGACTGAAGCTTGTGAAACAAGAACACCTAATTGTGGCAGGAGAGTGATAGAACATTGAGGGTTTAGACCCTTGAGTAACTTCCATTGGAAGAAGAAGAAGTCAAAAAGGAACGTGAATAAAAAAATAAGACAACCTTAAGTTACCAAATAGAAATGATGAAGAAATTACTCTTAAAGGCCTTGAGCATAAGAAGGTAAAATGACAAGGAAGATATTAATAATAAAAGAGAAAATAGCCATCAGCTCAGTTAAATGTAAATACAAATTACAAGACAAAAATAAATCAATATCTAATAAGATAGGAATTCTTCTTGCTTTACAAGAAAAGCAGAGAAGGTGCTCATAAATGCTTGAAATGGAAAGAAAAATCCTTTATTGATCTATGAGACATAAGGCAAATACAATTTTTGGTCTGCACAACAGAAATAGAAATAGAATAGCAGAAAAGAAAAACAATGAACCCCTGGTGGCAAAACTCACTGAAGAAACCATAGAGAGAATGACTGATTAGGGATACAAATTGATAGAAGCGAAGGACAATCTTAAAGAAGAGAAGCAAAAGAAATAATGCTAAATAAAAATATCTCTGTAGACACTAATCATCTGAAAGACAGCATTTATAAAGGCAATTGAAGGATTAAAGGGCTCCCAGAAGAATGCAACATCAAAAATCTTTACAAGTCTTTAAGAAAAATATTTAAGAAATAAATAAGAAAAATTCTCAGTAATTCAGAATACAAAAGAGCTATCAATCAAAAGAACCCATAAATCACTTCTAGAAAAAAAAAACTTCAAATTGTAAGAAATATGTGTGTTTAATTATATAATTCCAATGACAAACAAGAAATTGGGCGAGAAATCTGGAGAAAGACTTTCTAAAGGAAAGGAAATTATATCAATAAAACACTACTCTGTACCCAGCAGAAATAGTAAGAGGAAATGGAATAACTTCTTTCAAAATGCACAGGAATTCAAAACCAAAGTGACATGCTCTGGAAACTTGAAATTAAACATTAATGAAAAAAATGAACACTGAATGAAAAAGAAACATTTGAAACATTAAAGCAAAGAAAAACAGACACAAATAAAATTATTGCTTCCCAAATATCACAGTAAACCAGAATACAAGAAAGGTAAATGAATATGTAAATTTTAGTTAATTAATTAAATTTAATTTTTAAAGCATGTTTGGATGGCACAGTTTATAAACCGAATTTCTTTGTGGGGGAGAAAAAAGGGAGCAACAACAATAAAATGTAATAGAGAGACTATTAAAAGTTTTATGGAAATAAATTAACATTAATGGATATGGAAAGAGATATGGCCATAAAGTAGATTAAGATCTAATAGTATATGAAGACAAATAGATTTTTTAAAAATATTTTTAGAGGAAGAGGAGAAAAATCTCAGTTTACACACACACACACACACACACACACACATTCACTCTATTTCTTTGCCTTTACCAAGTAGTTTTGATGACTGCTGTTTAATTATATTGTTTAAAATCTTGTATGGCTAGGCCACCTTCTCTAGCATTTCTTTTGATTACTCCTTTGATGTTCTGAACATTTTGTTATTCCAGGTGGATTTCGTTACTATTTTTTTCTAGTTCTATAAAATATTTTTGGTTGTTTGATTGGTATGACATTAAATAGGTAAATTAATTTGGGTAAAATTGTCATTTTTATTATATTAACTCAGCCTAACAATGAGAAACTGATTTTTGGCTTATTTTTTGCTATTTTATTTTTTCCAATTATATGTAACAACTATTTTTTAGATTCATTTAAAAATTCAAGTTCCAGTTTTGCTACCTTCCTTCCTCTCTCCCCTCGTTTCCCCTCTCATTGAAAAGACAATCAATTTGAAATAGGTTGTTCATCTGTATTCATGCAAAACATTTTCATATTGGTCATCTGAAAAGAGAGAAAGAGAGAGAGAGAGAGAGAGAGAGAATTTAAAAAGAAATATGCTTTGATTTCCATTCAAACTCCATCAATAAAAGATTACTTAAAGAAGAAAAAGAAACAGAAACAAACAGAACATCTTGCTTCCATGGCTAAGCTGATGCTTTCAGTCTCTAGGCTTTAAAATTTAGACTGCAGCCTTTGTCATTTGGATGGATCACTGGAGAGGTAGCTTAGTCAATGCCTTCAACATATTAGAACAGAAGAATGGCAACTTGGCCCAGATAGAAGTAGAAGTGCTTAGTATCATTCATCACATAATTATAGAATTTTGACTCCCCAGAATGGAGTTTGAGATGTTGTTATACTTGGTATCAAAAGTCCCTTCTTGAGATAGCCTCCTATGTCCTTCTCTGTGTCATAGGTCTATTCTGTGGGGTTGCACACTCCATGGAAACCTCCTGTATATCCAAAAACTGCATCAAAGTTTTTATTACAACCTTGTTTTAACATATATGGTTATCACGGGAGTGTTGACAGCTTTGTAATGGGTGTTGGCAGAGTGGCTTTTGTTCACTAACTAGACAGGTACTTTCCTGCAGAAGTAGCACAAAGTCAGAAGGTTAATTTTCCACATATTAAAATTAAGGAGAAGAGTCAGAGTCAAGATGATGGCATAGAAACAGGAGAACTCCATGAGCTCCCCCCATAACCATCTCAAATACCTATAAAATATGACTGTAAACAAATTTTGGGGACAAGAAGGATCAAAGTATGGAGCATGAGGAAGACAATACAATCAGAACACCTGCACCAAAAGCTTCCAAGAAAAATGTAAATTGATTACAGGTCATAGATGAACTTAAGAAAGATTTTGAAAACCAAATAAAAGAAGTAGAGGAAAATTGTGGAAATGAGAATGATACCAGAAAATCATGATAAGAGAGTCAACAACCTGACTGAAGAAAATAACACCTTAAAAAACAGATTAAATCACATGGCAAAAGAGGCCCAAAAAGCCAATGAGGAGAAGAATGCCTTAAAAAGTTGAATTTGCCAGATGGAAAAAGAATCTCAAAAGCTTTCTGAAGAGAATAATTCCTTCAGAATTGGAGTGGGGCAAATGGAAGCACATGACTTTATGAGAAATCAAGATACTATTAAACAGATCCAAACAAATGGAAAAATAGAAGGCAATGTGAAATATCTCCTTGGAAAAACCACTGATCTGGAAAATAGATCCAGGAGAGACGATTTAAAAAATTAT